>ML675616.1:11714217-11736497 GCA_007922155.1 Mesoclemmys tuberculata | reverse complement strand
TCCCTTCTGACCTATGAGTCTATGAGTCTATGAGTCTATGAGACTGCGACATCCAGGAGTCCACCCTCCATCTTGTGCTGCACCTGAGAGTTGGCTGTTAGTTATTGTGGAGCTTGCTTTACAGGATTGCCAATAGCGTTTGTTTTTGCACTGTAGCCCTTTAATGTCTTAATATTGTAAGTTAAATGCAAGTTTCAGTAACTGCTGAACAGTCTGTGAATGCTAATAAAGCTGGCCTGTGTCAGCTGACTAGGGCTCGTGGGCTCGGGTTATAGGGCTATTTAACTGTACTGTAGCCTGGGCAATTGGATCTTTCCACCACACAGGCTCCTGCCCTAGTCTGAATGTCTACCTTGTAATTAAACAGCCCCATGAGCCCAAGCCCCACAGGCCAGCTGTGAGTTTTTAATTGTAGTTTTTTAAAAACTTTAATTGAGTTTTTAATTGTAGACATATCCAGAGTGTCACAGCTAAATACAAGGTGGAATGGATTGTTTCGCATAAGTCGTTAACACATATTCTGAGGGACCATTCAAGGTGAAGTGGCCCATTAACACCCCTCCAGCCATAGAATGTAAAGGAAAGGTGTGGTGAGGGAGGTGCAGGGGGGGGGGGGGAGTGTGAAGGCAACTTTGGGGGGAGGGGGAGAGAGGAAGGGTTGTTAGAGAGTTATAGATGAGTGTAATAACCATAAATCCAATGTCTCTATTCAGTCCATGATTCTTAGTGAGTGAGGTAATATCTTTTATTGGATCAACTGCTGTTGATGAGAAAGACAAACTTTCAAGCTTACACAGACTCTTATTCAGGCCTTTATAAACTCAAAAGTTTGTTTCTCTCACTAACAGAAGTTGATCCAATAAAAGATAATTACCTCGCCCATCATGTCTCTCTAATATCCAGGGACTGACACAGCCACAACACAGCATCCATGATTTTTAGTGTCTAGCAAAGTTATGAATTTAACCTCCCAAGCTTGTCTTTTGAAGGTGTTGTTCAGATTTGTTTTGAGAATGAGGACTGAGAGCTCACATATAGACAGGGTGGCCAATTTTCTAATTTGTGACACTGAGCCACAGTGCTCCGCCTCTTTCCCCTGAGGCCCCATCCCAGCCCTGCCTCTTCTGCCCAAGGCCCCATCCCAATTTTGCCTCTTCCCTCAAGGCCTCCCCCACTCCTTTCCCGTGCCCATTGCCTGCTTCCCTCTCCACCTCCCTCCTGCCAGCTGAGCAGGACACTAGAGGTGGGGGTAACTGGGGTAGAACAGGGGAGGAAGAACTGTGCTCCAGTGAGGGGGGGGGACTGTGTCAGGACAGTGGGGGGGGGTGCTCTGGAGGAGGAGGGTGACTGGGGCAAGATGGGGGAGGGAGAGCCATGCTCCAGGGGTGGAGGGGTGCCTGGAACAGGCCAGGGGGAGGCGGGGCAGCACACCGGAGGCAGGGCACAAATGAGGTTGAGAAGGAGGCCTGGGTGGTGAGCCTGGCCACCAGCCCCACTCCTCAAGCATCAAGTGCTTCAAGATCCCTTCCCCGGGTGCTCGCCATCAGTATCTTTTTCTGTTGGAGCTGGGCAGTTCCTGAGTGCTCCTCCAGTTCCAGCAACAGCTGCTCTGCTCACCTGGCAGCAGCAAGGAAGCAGTTCGTGGCTGGTTACTCAGATTTTTGGTGTCCAGTCAGTAGTACTGACCGGACACTCTCAGGGCCCCTTTTCGACTGGACTTTCTGGTCGAAAGCCGAGCACCTGGCAACCCTAGATGCAGAGTGATTATTCTGTGAACAGTGGCACCCAAGATGAAATGGTATTTTTGTCTTTTAATCATTTTCCGGCGTGAGTTCATTTGACAATGTAGTGATTGTTGGGTTTCACCTCGTGGTTATTGAGGCATTTTGTGCACTGGATGAGGCACACCACATATTGAGGTAGGCATGTGTAGGACCCATAGATCTTGAAAGGTGTGTTGTATGAGCTGCTGATTATCGTGGAAGTGGAGATATGTCTGCAGGTTTTGCATCAGCTGTTCTGGCAGAATCTGGCACCACTTTGAGTTGGTATGTCCTAGTCTGTGGGGCATTTGCTTCTGATGATGAGTTTGGAGAAGGTGGAGGGCTGTTTGAAAACCAAAGGAGGGGTTTCAGGGAATATTTTGTTTCAGAATGGTGTCCTCCCTGAGTATGAGTTGTAACTGTTTGATGATACCTGGTCTGGGTTCCAGCGTGGGGGTGGGTGATAACAAGACATCTGCAATTGGAAAGGGTTTTATTTCTATATCGAAGCAGGTTCTCTCAGGGTATTTGGGTGGCCAATTCCATGATGTGATCCACTTCTCTGGTAAAGTGTCCTTGTTTGATGAAGGCAGTTTTAGAGTGTTATGGTGTATATCCCAGACTTTCTCCTCAGAACAGATTCTGAAGTATCTGAGTGCCTGGTGTAGATAACAGATTTCTTGGTGCCTTTAGGATGGTTACTAGATCTATGAAGGTAAGTATGGTGATCTGTGGATTTCTTGTACATTGTTGTCTGTAGGATTCCACTGTTGAAGCTGATCTTGGTGTCTAGGACGTAGATGCTGGTGTGAGTGTGTTCCAGAGAGCATTTAATGGAAGGGTGATGGTTGTTGAAGTTGTGGTGAAAAACTTTGAGGGAGTTTAGGTCATCTGTCCAGAGGATACAAATATCATTGATATATCTCAGGTATATCATTGGTTTTGTGGTGCACTTGTCCAGAAATTCTTCCTCAGAGTGGCTCATGAAGAGATTGGTATACTGTAGAGCCATCCAAGTACCCCTGGGTGTACCTATGTTTTGGACAAGGATTGTTGAATATAAAATTGGTATGGGTGTAAAGATGAAATGGATGAGTTTGGTGATGTGGTTGGGGTGGATATGTGAGGGTTGTCCATTGTCTTGTACATAGTTGAGGCAGGCAGCTATGCTGTCATTGGAGGGATGTTGGTGTATACAAAGATGACTTCCATAGTGGCAAGGATGTTCTGAGGGAGGTTGTTAATGTCACAGAGTTTCTGAAGAAAGTTGGTTATGTCCTAGAGGAAGCTGGCCCTTTATGTGATGAGTGGTTTGATGATGGCTTCTATGAGTCCCAAAATTCCTTCAGAAAGAGTGCCATGGCCAGATATAGTGTGTCTGCCTGGATTCCCTGGTTTGTGTATGTTGGGGAAAATATAGAAGGTTTCTGGCGTGGGTTTGAGAGGTATGAGGTTGTAGAGTTTCTCTTGGAGTTATCTGGGGAAATATTTAATGATACCCTTAAATTCCTAGGTAAGCTGTGGCGTGGAGTCTTCCTTGAGTTTTTTATAGTAGGTAGTGTTGGAGCACTGTCAGCTGGCCTCATTAGAGATAAGCACCTAAGACTGTAATTCACAAAAGCCAGAATGCTAGGCTTGGAGCCACCTGAGCTAGCCAGTGGAAGATGCTGCCATGTGCTAAGCCCACCTCTCTCACCTAAGTCTGGGTTGCAGAGAAACAGAAGGTTGCAGAGGATTATCTCTACTAGCAATTCTCAAATGGGAACTGGTCTCCTGGAGTCAGGTAGTTTAGGTGCCTAAGCCACGTATTGCGAGAATGAGTTAAGCAGGTGCTAATTCCACACAAGCCAGCCAGAGGAGGAGGTATTTCTAGCCTTTTAGCCCAGTGCTTAGAGCACTCACATGGGATGGAGGAGAAGCTTCACTTATTCTCCTACTTCATGGGGGAAAAAGGATTTGAACAAAGGCCTTCCATCTGTCCAGAGAATGCTCTAACCCCTGAGCTATGGGATATGCTGGTGCGGGGCACCCTCCATCATGGACCCACTAACCCATTCTATCTCCCCAGGGATTTCCCCATCCTTCCACTTGGCACCTCTTTACAGCATCCCCAGTAGCAGTTACCATATACAGCATTCAATGTGTGTCTGTGTGCACATTCTGGGAGAGGGGTCAGGATTGAATGGCCAGGCTGAAACAAAGTGGTTGAGCCAAGAAGACCTGGTACCACTCAAACTCTCCATGTAAGTGTGAAATGTCTGTGGAACGTGACTAGACTGGAATCCAGGCTGGAGAAGCTAGACACACACGATTTGGCCATTAACACCTAGGATAGCCAAGTAATTAATGGAGTGGATGCCGGCTCCTCTGAGATGGAACGTGCTCTTATGTCTTCCAAACATCCCATGCTCTATTTATGTTCATGTTATAAAACAAAAAAGGACTGAACTGGCTCCCATTAAAGTCAATCTCATTGATCTTTATAGGAGTCTAAACTCATCCCTGTAACAAGTGTGTTAATGTGTCCATTTTTGGTACATAGGAATCTTATTCTGTAGCTTCCATAACCGATAATAGATGACAGAAAAAACTCAGATCCTGGCCTGGCCTGTCTGTTGAGGGAGCGAGCCAGGTGTATTTATGGGATGGAGGAGGCTATTCCTTTAGCCCTTTGTTATAGAACAATATGGAAAACAGATTTCAGGCAGATGATTTATGAAGTGCTTTTAGATATCCTTTAAATAATGTGTTAGAAAACTGTATGAACATTCACAGCCCATGATGAAAATGCTCTTCTATTCTAGCCACATTATTTATGTTGCCCTGGTTGTTATATTCCTCTCTCTAGTCCCACTCCTTTACTTCGAAGCAAGAATTGATCGATTTAAATGTTGCAGCACCACAAAGGTCTGGTTTCTATTTGGCTGTGGTATTCCCTGTACAATATTAAAATGTCATCAGTTCAGTTTTACAAGCCAAGTAAAGGCCTTAGTCAACCATTTAACAGCTAAGTAAAACATATGGCAAATGCATATCAGTCCGGTGACTGTATTAAAAGTTTAAGGGTTCAATTAAGAGGAATCCTTTCTAGTGTGTTCTCAAGAGGTTAGGAAAACAGAAATACCAAATGTTTCTTTACAATAAATATAAAACACTAGGTTGAAAATCCCGTTTTTTCCCAAACATTGTATGTGTTTGTGTATGTGTGTAGATATGTACACAGCACTTAACTTGGCAAGGTTGCTAATTAAGATAAACTATTGATGTGAAAAAATACTGATATTTTTACTGAACAAATTGTCTTTAATTTTTTATTTTTTTAAAAAAAGAGAAAGCTCTGGCCCAAACTCCCAGATTCAATCTCCCCATGAATTCCGGAGATGTTCAATCTGGATCTGAATGTCAGAGCTAGCTACAACTCCATGGTGGTCCAAACCAGTGCTCAAGGTCCGAACACTCCAATATTCTGAAAACTTAGATTCAAAACAAAGCACTCTGTTCCACTCCCAGGATTGACTGCCGCCGCATTTTGAATGGCTACCCAGATGCATTATTTCCATTCTCAAGGTCTGTGGTGCTTTAAAAAGAATGGCTGCCAAGTAAAATAATGTAGTAAAAAAGTCATGTCCGAGAAACAGCAGCTGTAGTGCATTGTCACTATAGCCTTCTCCAGGTTCCGATGCATAACAAGTGACAAAGTTACGTTATGGTATAACAGCATAAAATCAATCAGTTGAAGACAGAATATTTAGATAACAGAACTGCTTCCTGGTAGAGTTGTTTAGTGGTTAGAGAACAGGACCTGAGTTATATTCCCTGATCTGTAAGATCAGATTTAGAGATAGATTTTTAAACAATGGCTTCCATTTTTGCCCTTACCATTACTTGCAAGCACAATATATTGTAGAATATATGGAAATGTAGGGGGAGTCTTTCTAAATCATAAATGGCAAATAGGCCACCTGACAATTGTGCTTCTGAATATCTTCTCTCTCGGTGTCATACTCCACCACTGCAATGCAGCCTAGCCTGGGTTGGAGGCCAGCAAACAGAAGGTACACACCAGAATAAAACGGGCAACTTTTGGCAGGGACGCTGGAGTAGAACTCAAGTCTTACTAAAAAGTGCTATTGGATATGCAGGTCTTGATTCAAAGTCAATACAAGTCTCTCCTTTAACTCCACACTGTCTTTTGATCAGGCCCTTAATGCCATAAAGAACAGACACGACATGGTTAAACTTTCATCCCAAACAGTCACACACAATAATAATCTGCATGGAACTCAAGCTACAGCTGAAAGAGAAATGACTGAATCAACCCAGCAAAGATATAAACCAATATATACTATAAATATAAATATTCAGATGGTGAACTTGAGTGCCTCATATTAAATGAGGATATTGATATAATAGACATCACAGAAACTTGGTGGAATGAGGATAATCAATGGGACACAGTAATGCAAAGGTACAAAATAAACTGGAAGGACATAATAGGTCGTATTGGTGGGGGAGTCGCACTATATATGAAAGAAAGCGTATTGTCAAATGAAATAAAAATCTTAAATGAACTAAACTGTGTCATAGAACCTCTATGGATAGTAATTCCACACATGACTAATAAGAATATAGCGATAGGGATATACTACTGACCACTTGACCAGAATGGTGACAGTGACTGTGAAATGCTCAGGGAGATTAGAGATAAAAAAATAGTTTAGCGATATAAAAATAAAAAAACTTGAAAATAATGGGGGAGTCAACTATCCCTATATTGACTGGGTACATGTAATCTCAGGATGGGACACAGAGAGAAATTTCTTGACGCCTTAAAGGACTGCTTTTTGGAGCAGCTAATCCTAGAACCCACAAGAGAAGCAATTCTTGATTTAGTCCTAAGTGGAGCACAAGATCTGGTCCAAGAAGTGAGTATAGCTGAACCGCTTGGTAATAGTGACCATAACATAATAACATTTAGCATCCCTGTGGAGGGGTAGGGGGGCCACAAAGCAGCCCACTATGGTAGCATTTCATTTCAGAAAGGGGAACAACAAAAAAATTAGGCAGTTAATTAAACAGAAATTAAAAGGCACAGTGCCAAAAGTGAAATCCATGCAAGCTGCATGGAAACTTTTAAAAGACACCATAATTGAGGCTCAATTTAAATGTATACCCCAAATTAAAAAAATATAGTAAGAGCACCAAAAAAGTTCCACCATGGCTAAACAACAAAGTAAAAGAAGCAGTTAGAGGCAAAAAGGCATCCTTTAAAAAGTGGAAATTAAATCCTACTGAGGAACATAGAAAGGACTCTGGCAAGTGAAGTGTAAAAATATAATTAGGAAGACAAAAAAAGAATTTGAATAACAGCTAGCCAAAGACACAAAAAGTAACACCAAATTTTTTTTAACTACATCAGAAGTAGGAAGCCTGCTAACAACCAGTAGGCCACTGGACAATTGAGATGCTAAAGGAGAACTTAAAGGCCATTGCAGACAAACTAAATGCATTCTTTGCATCGGTCTTCATGGTTGAAGATGTGAGGGAGATTCCCAAACCTGAGCCATTCTTTTTAGGTGATAAATTTTAGGAATATTCCCAGATTGAGGTGTCATAGGAGGAGATTTTGGAACAAATTGATAAATTAAACAGTAATAAGTTACCAGGACCAGATGGTATTCACCCAAGAGTTCTGAAGGAACTCAAATGTGAAATTGCAGAACTACTAACTGTGGTGTATAACATATAATTAAGATCAGCTTCTGTACCATATGACTGGAGGATAGCTAATGTGATGCCAATTTTTTAAAAAGGCTCCAGAGATGGTCCTGGCAATTAAGACCAGTAAGCCTAACTTCAGTACAAAGCAAATTGGTTGAAATGATAGTAAAGAACAGAATTATCAGACACATAGATTAATACAATTTTTTGGGGAAGAGTCAATGTGGTTTTTGTAAAGGGAAATAATGCCTCATCAATCTACTAGAATTCTTTGTGGGAGTCGACAAGTATACGGACAAGGGTGATCTAGTGGATATTGTGTACTTAGATTTTCAGAAAGCCTTTGACAAGGTCCCTCATCAAAGGCTCTTAAGCAGAGTAAGCCATCATGGATAAGAGGGAAGGTCCTCTCCTGGATCAGGAACTGGTTAAAAGATAGGAAATAAAGGGAATAAATACTCAGTTTCCTGAATTTTACAGAATTTATCTCTGTAAACAGTGGTGTCCCTCAGGGGTCTGTCCTAGGATCAGTACTGTTCAACATATTCGTAAATGATCTGGAAAAAGGGGTAAACAGGTGGCAAAATTTGCAGATTATACAAAACTACTCAAGATAGTTAAGTTCAAAGCAAACTGCAAAGAGTTACAAAGGGACCTCACAAAACTGGGTGACTGGCAACAAAATGGCAGATGAAATTCAATGTTGATAAATGCAAAGTAATGCACATTTGAAAACATAATCATAATAACAATAAGACATATAAAATGATGGGGTCTAAATTAGCTGTTACCACCCAAGAAAGAGATGTTGGAGTCATTGTGAATAGTTATCTGAAAATATCCACTCAATGAGCAGTGGCAATAAAAAAAAACTAATAGAATGCTGGGAATAATTAGGAAAGGTATAGAGAGAAAATATCATATTGCCTCTCTATAAATCCATGGTATGCTCACATCTTGAGTACTGCTTGCAGTTCTGGTTGCCCCATCTCAAAAAAGATCTAATGGAATTGGAAAAGGTACAGAAAAGAGCAACAGAAAAGATTAGGGGTATGGAAAATAAGGCTTCCATATGAGGAGAGTTTAAAAAGACTGGGACTTTTCATCCTGGAAAAGAGCCAACTAAGGGGAGATATGATAGAGTTCTATAAAATCATGACTGGTGTGGAGAAAGTAAATAAGGAAGTGTTATTTACTCCTTCTCATAGCACAAGAACTAGGGTTCACTAAATGAAATTAATAGGCAGCAGATTTAAAACAAACAAGAGGAAGTATTTCTTCACACAATGCATAATCAACCTGTGGAACTCCTTGCCAGAGGATGTTGTGAAGGCCAAGACCATAATGAGGTTCAAAAAAGAACTAGATCAATTCATGGAGGATAAGTCCATCAATGGCTATTAGCTAGGATAGGTGAGGATTGTTGTTTGCCAGTAGCCGGGAATGGGCAACAGGATGGATCACATGATGATTACCTGTTCTGTTCATTCATTTTCTCTGAAGCTTCTGTCATTGGCCACTGTCGGAAGAGAGGATACTGGGCTGGACCACTGGGCTGACCCAGTATGACTGTTCTTATGCTCTAATAATTTCAGAGAGTACTGATGCTTAGTTTGCTAAGGCACCATGTGCCTTATAAGTGATACTATGACACTTTTGTTTCCTCTTTAATATGGGATATCTTCAGTGATTTGGGATGCTTCTTTGTTTTGTTTTGCTGAAGACTCCTGAAATCAGAGGCCAGAATCTGACTCTATTTGCACTTCTTTAATTTAGGGCAACATTTGTCACACAGAATCTCACAGCAGATTTCAGCTCCCATATTCTACTCTCACTCCATTCACAACTCTACCTCACAGTGTAACTTTGGGCTAGTCACTTGCCCTCCCTACGCCTCTATTTCCTCACCTATTAAATGAGGGTGCCCCCTTTGTAAGATTTGAACATTGTTATTACATATGTCAAATTTCCTCTGCTATCAATATTGGAAGAATACTGAAGTGGATAGCCACAGAGCACTGAAAAAAGCACACATTTGCTTACCAAAGGATCAATTTGAGTTTAAGTTTTTGAGGTTTTAAAAAAAAATTTGGTACAACTAATTCAAGCTAAAAATGTGAATATATTTTTAAATGAAAACATACTGAGAAGTGAGCAGGGGGTATGTTATGAAAGAGACTATGGCTTGCAGACATGAATGCCTTTTATTAAACAAATATAACAAAATACTTCAACCTATACCTCAGAGTCTACAAATTATGCCCATAACTATGCAGAACTACTTTATGTTTCAGCTTTGGGGTATTGTTTACAAATTTACTGTGGTACTTCTTTCAAGAAAAGTCAATTTATTACACCCAAGTGGAGATTTAAAACATCAGGGAGCCATCTGGTGGTTTGACTGCCTTCTAATTAAAATCCATCTCTTGGGTTCTCCACTTCCTCTACCCACACTCTGGTGCTGAATTACATTGGCCTGTACAGAGCATAACTGGAAAGAAATTAAATATTGTTATGTTGCATGAAAATAAAATGTAGGTATTTGGAAACCACCCGTTAAAGCACTGGCTGTAAAAAACAAACAAACCAGGGCACCTTTTTTGACACCACTTTGGATATACAACTGAAAAGATGTTCACGCAGAATGTTTAGCTGTTCCAATTAAATGAATGATATATTTACCTTATATTATTTTTTTCTTTTTTGCAAACTGTTGTATATCTCCTAGGACTTTTACAGTGAACATTTTATGGGAAACAAAGTTATGGTCACAGAACAGAAAAACCCACAAACAAACAAAAAAACCTCCCTCAAAAAGGAAATTTTAAAGTATGTAGAAAATCATTTCATTTATGGGAAGGATCTAAAAGAATTTAATAAAATGGAAAAAAAACCCTCACAGTAGAATTTCCCCACTGTCCTATAGAATTTGATAGAAAATTACATCCTTGTTATAGAATTCTATGGCTACCTTAACAGAGAACAATCTCTTTTCTATAGGGATTTGTGTTTTCTTTTGTTTGTGGGGTTTTTTTTAAATCACTGCTCATTTTCTGGTTTTACTTCTACTAAACTCTATATGGCCCTGATTCACCAACGAACTTAAGGATGTGATTAACTTTAAGCATGCAATTAAATACCATTAAGTAAAGGGGATTTAAGTAAATCCTTAAAGTTGACTATATGCTTAAGTGCTTTGTTGAATCAGGACCTAGGACTGTAGCATAAACAGAAGGCTAAGATCTTAGTGAAGATCCAGCCAGCCTTTTATGACCTAACAATATACAAGCCATTCCTGTCAACTCTATTCTCTCTCTCTCTCTCTGTGCCCCATTTTGCCCACCACTAAAACTAGGGTAATAATACTTACTCGCCTCCCAGGAATATGGTGAATCTTTAATGTATAGAAAGTGCTTTAAGGTGAAAGGTGGTAAGCAGAGGTATTTCCAAGCCCAGACGTAATGTAACATTTTCAGAAACACCTAATTAGCATAGGAATTTAAGTCACTGATGACTAGGAGACTAAGGGGCATAAGTGCCATTGACTGACAAATAGACTCAGGCTCCCAAGGCACGTAGCATTTCTGAAAATTTTACCTCTGGTTTCCAATTTCCCAACAATTCAAGGAGTCAGATCTGGTGTTCCATTTCAGGCCCACAAAGTATCATTATTATCATGGCAGTGGGACTGCCAGCTGGTTTTAAGTGAGATGTGCACAGCGAGGAGAACGGCCCTTTAGACATTTTGTGAGTACACAAGGGTTTTCTCTCTGCCCTCAGAAGAAAACCTAAGGTACCAATCCGCATCATGAAGAGGGCCATTATTGTCATTACTCGATTTATCTGACACACACAAATCAACGTGCTTGCTTCTTTCCCACTGTGTGGAGCCACTCTCCTTTTGATGTTCAGTCAATGAGCCCTGCTGAGAAAATAGCTCCTTTTCATTCAAGATGACTAAATGTCATTCATCATCATCACCTTTAAAAATGCAATGCATGTCCAATCCTGGCTCCTATCTAAAACATTTCATTCACTCACATCCGACACAGTGCAACTACGGGGGTTGCACACGATAGCGTGCTCTCATGTAGGAAAGCCTACTCTGAAGACCTTGAGTCTATGAGTTGCACTGATAATTGCAATCTGGAGTGAGCGGTATCTTGCTGTGGTATTAAAGGGATTTGGAGAAGTTGATACATAGGATACATTCGCTGCTGGAAGAGAATGGGTGCATCACTCGCATGAATAGTGGAGTTACACACATACATCAAGAGGAGTTATGGACATATCTCAAGAGGAGGATATACTTTGCAGTATTCTGAAAGATATCAAATGACTGAAGCCAGCTCGTTGAATTGCTGGATTCTGGTGGATGTTCCCAGACTTGTAACAGACGTAGGTAGCTTGCCAGGATGTTACTGCCTGACCAAATCCACTTGAGAGGTATATTTCCATTTTGATGAACAGCAGTTTGCCTCCCTGGACGGCATTGATGCTGATGGGAACTTCTTGTATATGGCTGTGTCTCAAGTTGAGAATTGTGTATATAGATGCTAAAATGAACAATGCTCAGAAACAAAAGCAGATGGCAAATTATGAAACCTCACAGTAAAGGAAACAAACATCATTTTTTATTTCTTGGCACTTAAAGTATATCACTCAAGGTGGCTTTTTAGGATTTTACTCTGATCTTTAACTAATATTCCTCCCCCTGCTTCTCAATCATCCTTTTACTTGTTTCCATTATTTTAATCCTTTGTATTTCTCTGCAATCCCCATAGGAGGAGCCTCTACACCACTGTGTTTGGATGCTGTGCCTGAGAGCAGCCAGAATTTGAAATCTTTGGATAGTAATTTGAGTTTTGCCTTTTGTGCACAGATGTTTCGTTAGTGATTAGCCAGCAAACAAACTTTGTAAGCCTGACTCTAAAAGAGGCCATTTACTGGTGTGGAAAGAGTTTCTTGGGATCGTTTTCATAAGTTGAGATCTTTACATTCACAGATACTTGATGCATCTGCACTTATAACTAAAGGACCTAATCCTAAAATCACTGTCAAATGGAACTATTTATGTGAGTCAAGTTACATCAATAAGTGTTTGCAGGGATAGTGACTAAAAATTTACCTTTAATGAATTATCTGACCGCAGTACACAGGAAAATAGAAAGTGCTAGTAGTACAGCTAGGTAACTTTTCCACTCAAAATGTCATGGAAGCCAGAAGGGTCTTGGAGATGGCCCTCAGCTAGGACTCTGATTTAGAAGACCTTGTTTCTATTCTTAGCTCAGTCACTAAGCTGTTTGTTGAGTGGCCTTAGGCAAATCAGTTCACCTTCCTGTGCCTTTGTTTTCCCTTTTCCCTGTTTGTCTGGTCTATTTACTCTTCAAGGCTTTCCACATGTCTGTACAGTGCCTATCACAATGGAGATCCAGTCTTAGCTGCAGACTCTAGATTCTACCATAACACAAATAATAAATAATAATAAAAGTTTATGCCAGTAAGCAAAATTTGCTGGTAGCATCAATAGCTGCTGGAGAGATGATTTTTCCATCTTCTGTGTCTGGCTAATAGAAATCTTTAGACTTATTAGAAGGTAAATTACATTAGTAGGAACAAATCTTTTATTTTGCAGCTGTTTAATTATTAATAAATTTAATGAGATGGAAACTGAAGCATAAGAAAAAACAGTTCTAAGTCTTTCCATGATGAAACACAAAGTTAATATAAAATCTAGTATACATTAATTTAACTGCTTGGATTGATGTCATGAATAACTTTAGGAGTTATACAAATTCTCTCTTTTTCTTAAACTAATAAACTGATTTGCACTAAAGTAATTTATTTATTCCAGATTGACGAGCCAAAGAATCTCTTTCAATGACTTTTTTTAATTAAATAATTTTCCAGCTAAGCCACCTATAAAATTTGTAAGACATACAGATCAATTCTGTCTAGCCAGAGATCTTACTTTTGTCAGAGAAGAATAAATCCTAGGCCTCCCAATTACCACTAGACCACAGAATCTCTAGTCGAATACCGAGCTGCTTGAAGAAGGAAATTTAAATACATCATAATAAGGAACAGAACTGCCCATGCTCTACCATAACTTTTATATCCCTAAAATTAGCTATTTAGCTATTTAGCTAGCTAAAATTCTGATTTTCTTTGTATTAAAACATATTTGAAACTGTAGAAACTGGAAATGGGTAGTAAAGTAAGCTAGTAAGTGACAGGATAAAAATGTATCCTGATTCTCATTTTAATGAATATCCTGTCACTTAGTAGCTTACTTTTTATCCCATCACTGCTAGCCCCCTGAATGAGCCTGAGTGCATGCCTGTATTCCACTCAGATCTTGATTTACTGACCATACCGTCCTCCCTGAGATTTGGCATTACAGATAGCTCAAAAGCAACAACTCAATAGCTCCCTCAGAGATTGGCTGTTCTTATGATCACTTCTCAAGCCGCTCCTCCTGGAACTGTGGCTAGCCATAGAACCATAGAAGATTAGGGTTGGAAGTGACTTAGGAGGTCATCTTGTCCAACTCCCTGCTCAAAGCAAGACCAACCCCAACTAAATCATCCCAGCCAGGGCTTTGTCAAGCTGCACCTTAAAAACCTCTGAGGATGGAGATTCCACCACCTCCCTAGGCAACCCATTACAGTGCTTCACTCCCCTCCTAGGGAAACAGTTTTTCCTAATATCCCACCTAGACCTTCTTCACTGCAACTTGAGACAATTGTTCCTAGTTCTGTCATCTACCACCACTGAGAACAGCCTAGCTTCATCCTCTATGGAACCCTCTTTCAGGTAGTTAAAGTCCCCAATCAAATCCCCCCTCACTCATCTCAGCCTCTCCTCATAAGTCATGTGCTCCAGCTCCCTAATCATTTTTGTTGCCTTCTGCTGGATTCTCTCCAATTTCTTCACATCCTTCTTTTGGAGAGACCCAAAACTGGACACAATATTCCAAATGTGGCCTCACCAACGCCAAATAGAGGGGAATAATAACTTCCCTCGATGTTCTGGCAATGCTCCTACTAATACAGCTCAATATGCTGTTAGCTTTCTTGGCAATAAGGGCACACTGTTGACTCATATCCAGCTTCTTGTCCACTGTAACCCCTAGGTCTTTTTCTGAAGAGCTGCTGCTTAGCCAGTTGGTCCTCAGACTGTAGTTTTTCTGTTGGGCTACAGCCTGGGTTCCTATCACTCTTGTTGTGCTAGTCATCTCAGGTCTTCTTCCACCCCCCATTCTTTGTGCCTGGAGGGTGTCTGGAAATCTCATTACCATACTAAAATGGGAAAACCCTGAGTCCCTAACCCGTCCTCAACATAAGCCTGAAACACAGCTAACTGAAGTCATGAGAAAGTCACATTGACTTCAGTGGCCTTTGGATCAGATTCCAATAACACAACACAGATCCTCAGCCTAATTTCCTCCTTGACCACGGCTGATGCTAGGAGTCAGTTTGTCTTAGGCTCATCTCTCCAGAGGGGCACCGCCACCTACCACATGTTATATATAGATTTAATGAGCTACTCCTGCCACAATAATGCACCAGAACTTCAGCAGCTACGTTCCAGGTTCTAAACTTCAGCTAACTGAGTGAGTCAAAGAGAAGAGCCCTGACTCCTTTTTCTAATTTCCTTGGGCTACTCTAACAAGTTCTTCTTTCTTTCCTTGGGGTTTGCATCCATTAGATACTTGTGCACAGTTAACATATCCCTTTTTAGCCATCATTTGGCCAAGCAACTAAGTATGGGTACTTTTAATCTACCAGACTCTCAATCACTTATGTAGGTCTTGTCATGGCTAGTCTCAATATACTAAAATGCTTTTCAAATGCAGCGGGTGCCATAATAAACTCAACAGGCACCTACCATAACCATTCTACATTCAGAACACGAAAGACTACAGTGTCACAATCACTTGGAAATGTTAAGCTTTTAGTGGCACACATGATACAGCATTTTAAATATGCCTTTCTAGACAGTAGACAGATAAGTGATTAGATTCTTAGTTACTCTCTGCCCTTGTTTGAATTCTAGATAGCCTTCTTTGCAATTTCCATGTTTTCAAAACTGGTGTTCTGTTAAGCTGGACAGACAGCACTTCCAGCTTTGCAGATCTTGTATTGGGCTGGAATTTGTTTATCTTTCTACAGTATTTTTAAGGTTGGAAAGGCTCCAGGCATCTGAGTGTGGGCTTCCCCTCAGCCCACCAAAGAAGCACCTAGGTTTCTCACCCACCCCACTGGCTCTGACTCATTACCATGTAGGATTGCAAGCAGAAGTGAGAAGCAGCTCAGTTGACAGCTTTTCTCCAATAAATTCCCTCCTCCCTTGCCTCACACAGAGCTGCTCTTCACACTCCATGTGAAGCGCTGTAAGTCATCTTTGCATTAACTCCTACATACCAGCTGCTAGAATTAGTTTGAGATTGGCAACATCCCCCCAGAAGTTTAGCAACCTTCCAGGCCTCTGTCAGCTCAAGGATCTGAGAGACCTGAAGTCAGTCTTGTCTATGACCTGACCCTATGACTGGATCTGTGTAAGGAAACTCTTACACCTATGAACAGCCCTGCTGATTTCAAAGAGGTTCTGCCTGCATGCAAAGGTTTGTCCAGGATTGTTACAGGATTGAGAGCCTCGGCATGTTGGGAAGGAAGACACTTAAACCCCACTTTTCTCTCCATGAATATCAGTCTCTTTCCATTCCTGCACTGTAAGGCCTGTGTCTGGTCATGCTGCCAGGGGATTTGTTTTTCAAAAGCTGTCTCTGCTTCCTTGGCTTATCACAGTCACTTTATTGTCCCTTGTAACTTTTAAACAGATTTGCTTATTACAATTCCACACAAAGCGACCTAACTTCTCCCTCCCTCAGGACCTGATCCAGTGCCCATCAAAGTCAAAGGAGGGTCTCCTTCTGACGTCATCACCAATGGATAATGGCCCCGGGTCTGGACATGGAGGCACTCAGACGCACTGCAATGCAGTTACACTATATGGGTGTGAGGGAGTCAGCATGATTTGAGAAGCCCACAGGAGTACAGAACATGGCACCCCACACAGAGTTGGACAAGGTGGTCTGGGGCAGGGTAGGACAAGACCAGTGGATTGGCAGCAGCTCATCTATGCAGGTTCCCACAGAGAGGGGTGCAGGAACCCTGGGAGTTATTGCAGCCGGGGGCGGCTCTACTCATGCTCTGCTCACCCTAGATTCCTCCCCATGGTGCCATGTGAAAGTGCCTCCTCAGACACTCAGGCTGTAGAGAGGGGGAGGATTTGCCCCTCAGTTAATTGTTTGTTAGTTTCTGAATGTGGATGGAGATGAGTGAGGTGCTGTAATCTGATTAGCTATTCTTTGTTAATGAATGATAGGGTTGTGGCTTGGCCAGTGGATAGAGCACTGGTCTAGAACTCAGAAGACCTGGCTGCTAATCCCAGTTTTGCTGCTGGCCTGCTGGGTGGTGTGAGGCATCTTGCTTCACCTCTCTGTGCCTCAGTTTCTCCACCTATGAAATGGGGTTAATGACATTGACCTCCTTTATAATGTACTTTGAGATCTCCTGATGGTAAGCCCTATATAATAGCTGGATCTTAATTCAGTTTTGAAAGGATTTCCATTCATCATCTGTATGGGACATGAGGGCAATCTACAGGCCAATACTAATAATGCAGCTAGACTAAGAAGCCAGACCAGATAAAAGACCATTATTTCCTCTGCGTTGTACAGTATGTATCGGTCACTTGACAGAAAACGTTAATAATGTATTACAGACTTGACGAAAAGGAAACCGCAATGTTATTAGGTTAACCCTCAGACTGTATCGTCACAGGGTTTTCAGCACAAAGTTACCAGTTATGCTTAAGCATGTAGTTAAAGTTTGTCTGTGGCCAAACTGGGAACTAGCAGATTATAGTAGGCTAGCATAGATAGGGGAAACAAAGTTCAAAAGCCATGCCAAGTTGCAGCCTAAAACTTTATTTCGGTAAGTTACAATCTCTGCCTAAGCAGGGTTCTCATCTACACTCGGTTCCCAGAGACTCCAACCCCTTGGTTGAAGGATTCAACATTTTGTGATATGAAGAGCTGTAGCCCCCTGAATTCCTCAAGTGATGGATACCAAAATGGCTTTCTGCCTCTGCTTTTATCTCCCAAGTTCACTGGCCCTGTTACAAAAAGCTGGAAGGTTTCCTGGGAGTACAGTCTCCATCTCCTGTTGAGATTGTTAAGTATTCATCTTTCCCCTCTTGCCCACCTGATGGCTTTGTTTATCTTGCATGCAAATGTGCTTTTCTTTGTCTTTGGTCACATCTTGCCTAATTTACATCACAGACACATTCAAGCAGCTGGAGCCATAATATGCCTTTTCTGGAAAAGCATGGCAAACAAATACATGTTCAGGATCCATTTTAAGCACATATCTATAAAGTCCTTTGTGGCTTTACCATATATACAGCATGCAATTATTTTCAGGATGGGTGTGTTACCACTTTGTATATGATACCTTATATGACACCTTTTAGATACAGCTTATGACAAGTGAGTTAGGAGTAGCGAGTATGTCAGGCCTGATAAGAGTTGCTGACACAGAGTAAAGAACCACCAGTGGGCCTCTGTGTCAAAGCCACAAATAAGTATGAAGTGTGCTAAATCACGGTTGTTAAATTTCGTGAAAAGATCTGAGTTTCCCTCCTGTCCTATAGCTTCCCAACCAAATTTGCTTTTTCATTATCCCTTGTTAAATTTTATCGCTTGTTAAAAAAAGCCATAGCTATCTAGGAACACGTTGCTATGCTGTTGTTGCTCGGAACTTCACAACAGAGACAATAACCAGGGCATTATGAATCTAAGCAGCTCAACTTTTATTTGATAAGCTTATAGTGTTTTTACATAGATGTGTGGTTCTATTTTTTACATATATTGCCAAGGTTCTCTAATGCTCATTGTGGAAATGACATGTAGTGTATATAAGGTTTGTAATTGTAAGGAAGAGACTGAAATTATAATGAAATATTGAGGAAATTGAAAAAAAAAACCAACCCAGTTAATTAGCATCACTATCTGCAGGCACAACTGAATATATTAATTTTTTTGGTGTAGAAAAGATTTTAAAAAACTCCTTCACATTATATCAGGTTTCAAGATGCTCTGTACAGGATTAGGAGAACAATGCAGTCTATTTTCAGCTCAGCAAGAAGAGTGAATCAAGTGTTGGAACTCAGCCCTTAAAAAACAGTCTTTTTGGTGATTAAGCTACATTTTCACAGAATTTATGTGTTTGTGTAAACAGGGTAGATTTATACCATCTCCCCCCCAGCATGCAGCCATTCTCTCTTCTAGATCTACATCCAGGTCCATCAAGACATCTAGACAGCCAGTTAAGAGGCTGGAATCATGGGGGAGTGCACAAGATACGTAAGGAAGACACAAATACTACCCTACAGTTTAGATCCCAGTACAGGGAGGCTAAATGAAATAACAGTTAAATATATTTTGGAGAAGCTCCTTTATGTCAAGTTGAACTATTGCTGCTTACCAAAGGTTGCTCTTTGGGTTAAATGCCACTTGCTTGTTTTTATAGCTAGAAGAGTTCAATCCACATTTATCAGAAAACACCAGTAGAACTTTTTGAAAACTTCTGGGTATATTACTGGAAGTGCAAACCTTGTGGTCAACAGCTTCTGCTTTTCAATCTTTCAGGTCTGATAGGTTCTGCAAATCAATATTTTTTTCTTCAGAAGTTAATAGTGAAGGATATGATTGCACTGGAATTGTATGCTACATATCAAGTGAGAACTCAAATTTGAGTAAAGTAGAACAGCTTGTATTGCAGGAATTGTCCCAAAACAGGTAACTGTCACTTAACCCTGTTAAGAGGGCTGTGTTATATAGGGAAGAATTAGCTAGAAAAATAATATGTTATCTGAGAACAGTGCTGATATTCACAGTCTAATGGATACTCTCATAGAATCATAGAATATTCGAGTTGGAAGGGACCTCAGGAGGTCATCTAGTCCAACCTCCTGCTCAAAGCAGGACTAACCTCAGCTAAATCATCCCAGCCAGGGCTTTGTCAAGCCACAGCTTAAAAACCTCTAAAGATGAAGATTCCACCACCTCCCTTGCTAACCCATTACAGTACTTCACCACCCTCCTAGTGAAAAACTTTTACTTTTACTCCTTTTACTTACTTTAGTTCATTGAGTCCACGTTGACTGAAAAAATTCAGTCGGCTTCTAGGCCATGTGCAAGCCACCAGCCTTATAGATTTCTAAGGGTATAGCATCTGCTCCAGGTGCTTTACCATTTGGCTGCAGGTCAATCACTTTCGCAGTTTCAGTCAGCACTGGGGCATCAGCAAGAGATATGTTGATATCAGTCTGGGGCAGTCGATCAATTGCCTCCTCGCTAATACATGATTGTTGATTGAGGATGTTGTTAAAGAGTTCTGCTCACCTTTGCAGTATCTTTTCTCTGTCAGCAAGCAATGTGGTGCCATCAGCACTCAGTATCGGAGAAGTTCCTGATGCCCGTGGGCCACAGACTGTCCTCAGAACGTTGTAGGAGTTCTTCATATCATTATTGTCTGCATAGAACTGAATCTCATCTGCCTTGTTGCTCAGCCATGAGTTTTTTGCATCTCTCTAAGCTTATGTGGGACAGTCTTCTTGATGTTGTTGAAGGCTGCCTTCTTAGTTGTTGAAATGCTGTCTCCTAAACAGGCCTTATGGAACCAATGTTTCTCGTCCAACAGCCTCCCTATAACAGTATCGTTTTCATTAAACCAATCTTGATGTTTCAGTTTCATGGAACCGCGGGTGTTGGATGCAGCTAGCTACACAGTCTCTAAAGGATACCCAATTTTCCTCAGTGTTATTGGAGTTCCCATGAATTGTTACAAGTTGGTTGCGCAGTTCTTCAACAAAAGCCTGTTTCACATTCTCCTATTTCAATGTGGAGACATGTTTTTTGGGTGCTTTTTTACTTTGTGGTCATCTACTAGGATGTATCTGGCTATTTAGTTTGGAGACTATAAGCCTGTGATCAGTCCAGCATTCTGCACTTCCCATGACCTTTGTGTTGGCCCTGAACAGAACCTTGCTTCCCCCCCCTTCTACCAAGAGGCACCACAGCCTGATACATTACCCTTTTAAATATTAATTCAAATCTGTCTGTACTTGGTATAATTTTGAGATTGTTTGTAAATGTCTGTACTATGTCCACTGGCCAGTTTATCTGTTAATTTTACCTGCTTCTAATACATATATATTTGTAAAAATCCTATTTTAAGTACAAAAAGCCACACTCTGCAATGTAATGTTTGTATCTAATTGTAAAAGACACTGCCAAAATGAAAATGTGAATTCTACAGCTAGGAGTTGGCACTGAGTGATAGAAGTGTGAATGGCTGAGCAATTGAGTTGAGTGGAGTGATTGAACAATTGGTCTGAGTGAGGGGCATCAAAACAGACAAGAAAACACCCCCCTCACCTAAAAACATTTGAAGGAAGAAGAAAGGAGTGAAGATAATAGCAACTGGCCAAAGAGGAGTCCACCCTGATACTTTTGGAGCCAGCCCATTTCAAAGGACAAAATCTGATCAGACTTGCAACAATATGGGTGATTAAGGATCACACCAAAGATATGCATGATAGTGCAAAACCCATAGAGAGACATGGGGTCCTTTCCCTATAAAATGGGACAGAAAGATGAAGGCTGGAGGTTCGGGTCTACAACATCACACCAGCCAGGAGTACCGATGCGCATCAGCAGAACCTTGCTCCTCACCCTCATGCTACAGTCACCTGGCCAGTGACTACCACGAGCACCTAGAGGCTGGTAACTATAACATCTGTGGGACCCCTGTGTATGTCTATCTGTCTCCCTGTCTCCCTGTCTGTGTATGCCTGTCAGTATGTATGAGTGTGAATGAAAATACCAACTGGAACATGTGTCAACAAAGTATATTTTATTAAGCAAGAATCTCTGTCATTGGAGTATTGATATAATGTTAATACTATTTCCATAGTGGTTGCATTGTTGATACTATTTAGTTAAAGCACAGTATTGATGTTGTTACAGTGTGGATACTTTTCTTTTCTTTGATACTATTTACCAAGTTTCCATATTCACAATAAATGCGGCTTGTTGCCTTATCCCCTAAAAAGATCCTGTGATATTTGTTATTTGGGTAACATTTATCACTCTAACATCCTGTTCATCTCTTCTCTTGATGATGTCATAGTCAATGAGATGCCAGTGCTTTGAGCATATATGCGTCCAAGACGTCCTGTTTGACAGGCGGAAGTCTGTATTGGTGATGAGAAGGTCATGCTCAGCGCATTTCTTCAGCAGGAAGAGTCCACTGCTGTTACATTTCCCGAGGCCATTTTTTCTGATCACACCTGGCCATGCCTGATAATCTGTACCAACTCTACCACTGAAGTCACCAAGGATGATAAGCTTGTCTGCCTTCAGCACTTCTGCAATAAGGAACCTCAAGTCTTTGTAAAATTAGTTCTTACAAATAGTTTTTGCCTTGCAAATCATTATTCAAGGCCATTCAACAGGACTGAGACCTTGAGGCCATTAATATAATTTGCAACCAAAAGGTAGTATGTAATAACACAGAGTCTGGTAGAAAAATAATTTGTGCACTAACAAATATCTGAGAGCTGATCCACCTCTGACTTAAATCAGTGCAATTTCGGAGTAATTTGGCTAAAGTCAACAGAGTTATACAGGTGTCACACTGGTGAGAAGAGCATTAAGCCCCGTGC
>ML675616.1:11690575-11709217 GCA_007922155.1 Mesoclemmys tuberculata | reverse complement strand
TCTCTCTCTGGACTGTATTTGGTAGAGAACCAATTCCCATGCAAGGCTATGTTGATACATAAAATGGACTGATTTAGCTGTATTAGAATTATGACAGGTAACAGCATCTATTTTTGCAAATTACTTCTAATGACTCAGATGGCTGGATACTTACCACCCTGAAGCACGAACTGTGTCGGAGCAAGAAGACACTGAAAAGAGTGTGCCATAATGGCGCTCTTGAGGCAGTAATTTTGATTTCAGTGAAATCTACAAGTAGTACAGATGCCACACAAACAATGCCACACAAATGAATGAGCTGATATGCCATTTGCAATGACAAACTAGGAATAATGCCCAAATTGCACAATTGCTTTTTTTTTTAAATGGCCATTTCATGCACAACTACATCATCTTCCTTTTTGCAAAATAGTTATTTAGGACATAGGCTGAAATCAAACTAAATGAGTCATTAGGATACATTATGATGCCCATACTCACATGCTCAATCAATGTGCTTGTGTGTGTGTGTGTTGTATCCCTTTCTATCTATTCAACGAACTTATATGCCTCAAGTAATAAGTATCAACAATTCACAACCTTGAATGTATTTACCCGCACCACATCACTGTGATGTCAGTGGCTGCTATTATCTACATTTTATAGATGGGGAACTGAGGCACAGAGAGACCAAGTGTCTTGCACAAGGTCACATAAGAGATATATGACAGAGCAGTGAACTCAGTCTTGGTCTCTCAAGACATAGGCTAGTGCCCTAAGCCATGGACTATCTTTCTTTTCATTCTACTTGCCTTATCACCATTCTTCAGGGGTCTTTTTGTCTACTGAGCATCTTAGCTACTTAGGGCAGGGACTCATCTTATTATTTACCCACAGCACCTACCAGTGTTGTAGTATTGCAGGAACTAGTACACCATGAGTGCTATGTAAGGAATAATAATTTTACAGATTTGGGGCTTTGGTTGTTCCTTCGCATATAGTCAGGTGAGAAAGCTGTAACAGGGAGCCTCCCGCATTCCTTGTGCTCCGGAGGGGTCTGGGCGCAATAAGGTTCCTTGAGTTCAGCACTGAACTTTCCTAAAGAGGGCAGGAATGGGGAAGAAATTGAATCCAGTGGTTAGGGCACTGGCCTAGGTCTTGAGACCCCAGTCCCACCTCTCACCAGCCAGAAGAACTAGTCCACGTGGTGGAGTTTGCATATGGTACTCCGCAGAGTGGGGATCATGAGTGACACTCTCCACTGCTCAGGGAGGCACTGGCAAAAGCCTGCAGGACTGTGCCCCTGAGGAATCCCCTGCTGTCTTCAATAAGCATCTCCACCCACTCACAAAGAAATGCATATCCCAGAGATTCAAATTCTGGTCACGGCCATTCAGTCATGAGCCAGCCCGGACTCAGACTATTCAATCCTTCACAACACGCTTATACTAATACAAATGGTCCTCGCTGCTACCTTCAGTGGTTTATGGCATGCTTCTAGTTGCATCCACCTCTATACTGCACACATTGAGTGAAATCCTAACCCCAGTGAAGTCAATGGGAATTTTGCCATTGACTTCAGGTGGATCAGCATTTCACCCATTAAACCTTTGGATGCCATACTACTATTGTTTAGTGCAGCTACATACCTATCCTGTAAGGATGAATAAATATGAATTTTCATGTTGGCTACCTTCGTTCATAATGTGACAGAATACAATATATTGACACTTTACAGCACCTTCAGACTGAGGAACTGAAAGCATGACACAGACATTAAGAGCCAGATTCTAATACCTTTATTTGATGAGTCCCATTGACTTCAACAACTAACTAATTAATCCTAACTAGACTCCTGTTAGGAAAGTATTACACCATTCCCATTTTGCAGACCAGGAAATTACAGCAGAAAGTGAGTTGAGGTCACACTGGAAATCAGTGACAGAACTGAGTATAGTACCAAGGTCCCATGACTTCCAGACCTGGGCCTCAATCATCCTTCCTGAAAGGCTTGGGAGACATTTCTGCTACTAGCCTCCAGCTTTCTTTATAGCTAGAAGGGAAAGGGCTTGAGTTTGTTCCCATAGGTAAAGTGGTGTGTCTTCTACCCCTCTCTGCAGTGCCACCCTATTTATGTTGTAGAAAGTTGTAATTCATCTGGTATAATATCATCAGACTTCCTAAATACACGAGGATCACAGTCTCACATGCACCTATCATTGAGAAATGTTGTGTCTCGCATGTATCCACTTTCACTTTTTGCACCATATGTTTTGACTTCTGCCTAATCTCCAATAAGTTATTCGGTCCCTCTGTTGCTCACACAGAAGCAGCTGTAGTGCTGAGAGACGAAGACTGAAGGAAACGACCCTGTGTAATGTAATCAAATTCAGAGGAAATCACTACATCATGATTTGCGAGTTTACAATGAAAGGGCATTTGGACTGGCTCTTGGTGAAGTTATAAGCATGGGACATCACATCATGTCCACTGGTGTGGATGGGGACCAAAACTTCTGAAAACTCATGTAAAATATCTCACAGGATGCCATGCAAAACGGAAAGACAGCTACAAGATGGAAACCTCCTCCTCTGCCAATCTGTTTGTGGACATAGATGCGGCTAAAGTGTGCAAGCTAAGCTTCATGTGACCTGGAGGAGAACAGGGGACAAATGTCAATGTAATATGCTCCCCTTTTAGCGCAGTGTACATTAGGCTGCAATTTGCATAAGTTACTCCTGTTCTGAAAAGTAGTAACTCCATCGACAAGGCTAGGAAGCTCTGCAGAGAGCAGTCTTGTGCAGCAAGGGCTTGTGTGGAGATAGCTAAGCAATGGTGCTATAGTAGACAGAACAGCTGTTACCGGGTCCTTGGGTAGCGTGGACAAGCCAGGATCCTCAGGCAATGGCTCTGTTGAATCCATGCATATAATTTTTCTGTTGGTATGAGATCAGAATAACTACAGTTTAACTGAAACGTTTGTTTTGCCCACAACACGCCTTTGTGATATGCTAATTGATCTCTTAAATTAAGCAGCATGAGGCTGGGTCAGTGCTTGGATGAGAGACTTCTCAAGGATACATCTACCAAAGTCATCTAAAAGCAATATTGCCCTACAAAGGAGTTACCTTGAGTTCCTCGGTGATTCGGTATGTAGCACTCTTCCCTCTGACTCAGTGATAAATTAATGTCCTAACATGGGAGCAGTTTACAGTTGGAAATGTTATCTTTTGCATGAGACATAAGGTCTTGATTACTGCCTATCTAAAACCACCTATTTCTTGGACTGCCAGCTGTTTGAGGCAAAGCTTGGCCCTTCATCTGTGTTTGCACAGCACCTTGCACTAAGGGGCCCTGATCTTAATTTGTGCCTTTGGTCACTACTATAATATACATATTTAATTACAATTATAGCAACAACATTACATATTTCTGCAGTTTCACATGAAGATTTCAGTCTTCCTGTCCCATTTGCTTTCTGACCTAACCTATTGTTGTGCGCTGTTTTAAGCTGCTGTTGTGTATCTCCCCACAGATGGATGCTTTCAAGGGCAAGCAAACGGATTCCAATTTACAGTTTGTTAAACTTTGGGGGATAAAATGTGCTCTATAAATGCAAGATCAAATTTTATTTCCCTAGATAATCTCTTTCTTTTTAAAGCATCTTTCATGGCATTTCGTGAATCTTAAAGAGTTCAATGACAAAAAATCTTATATCTATATATATTATATCTAGACAATAAAGTGCTAGCGTGAGTCAAACATCTTAAAATAGCAAATCTAGCTATAAAATCCAGTGACAAACGAGCAGATTTAACAGTCTCTGGCAGAGAATTTTATAATCCAGGAGGCAAAATGTCATAGTACTTTCTCAAAATGATTGTGTCCAATGTTTACATGAAGAACAGCATTAATCAATCAAAAATTTCTTGGATTGCAGTGACACAAACATTCAGCCAGATGGTATTAGTGGAGGAATAGAAGCAGGAAATCTCTCTCCTCTAAATGCTCTTACTCAACCATATTTATTTTCTTCCTCCTCATAATTTTTCTGTGGTTCACATTATTTATCACTCATTACACATGCAACAAAGCTAGGTAGGAACTTCATGGCTAGCTCTATGATGCACAGGACTCAGAACTTCATAGCAACAGCAGGGACTAAAGACAGGTTCACAAGCACAGAACCTTACCATTTGAGCTACAGGAGAACCATAGCTGACCTATACCAATAAAGAGCCTATGCCATACTGATGAATAGTTCTCCTTTTCTCCAGCAGTTGGTGGTGGTACAGTCTACTGATGCATACATGCCCCCAGGGGTGTCATTTCAGAAAAATTTGGGGGAGGGGAGTTGTGTCAGCCTATAGGACTTCATATGTGATTATATTCTATTCTGCAAAATGGGGGCAGGGAGTGTTAGACATAATGGAGCATATAGATTTATGAAAAGTCTGTGGTGGGGTGGAGCAAACCAAGGTTGGGGGAAGGCAATTGCTCCATAGCAAATGACATCCAGGCATGATGTACCTCTGTTCATCGCATTGAGTGGCTTCCCCCCCTCTAGTTATCAGTACAGGAAGATATTCAGAGTACAAAACCATTAAGGGCCTTGTAAAAGAGATTATTACAAGGGGAAGAATGGTGCAGTAGTCAGGGCACTAACTGGTAACTCAGAACACAAAGGTTCAATTTTCTGCTACTGGTGGTTTATTTATTTAGTTTCCCTTAGGAAGCTTGGAATTCCTCCTACCTGCCCTGGCATTGCAAAATAAATAAGAGGTTACAAAGGAGGTTATATCATTACTTCCATTTTACAGATGGGAAACTGAGGCTCCAATGAGTTGCTCAAGGTCACACAGCCCTCAGTGGGAGTTTTGTTTTGATAAGGAGTGAATAAGGAGTGCAAGATTTGGCCCTTCGGGTACATCTTCCCTCCAGATTGAGAGATAAATAGTCTTTAACATGGACAGAATGTGCCTATATGGTATTAATCCAAATATGATGAGTGCAAATACTATAAATGCATAATCAAAACAATCTTCTATCTTCACAAGGAGTATTTTCCTTTTTCTTTTCTTCCATATTTTTTTAAACCATAGTAGAACTAAATACCATTTTGGAAAAAAAAATCCAGAAAATTTGTCCCATTATTTAATTTTCCAGTGGGAATGGCCAAAGCAGAAAACTATGACAAGAATTCCTGCAGCTGCTATAAAAATAGTTTCTGTAAACAGAGGTAACCATAGCACTACAAAAGGAAGGCAAAATAGTATTTCAAACAGGAATGTGAATCGCCTTAAGAAGTTCTAGATTTGAGAAGATCCCTCCTCAGGGCCCTGATCCCAAACCCACTGAAATGAATGGACTGAATCCCATGGACTTCAAAGGGTTTGGATCAGGCTTTAGATGAATCTAAGGTAAAATGCAAGCTTGCCTTTCAATACAGATATAAAACGCTGTTGTACTTGATGATCAGGCTTTATATTCTTGGCCTCCTGCCTAATGGGATCTTTTCCCCATTAGGTTTTACACATGGCCTCTTGATAACATAATTAAAAGGAAAACTGCTAGTCAGCATTACTTTGATTTGAATTCGCTGAAGGGAACTTCGGCAAAACAGTCCACCTGACTATGTCAACTAGAGCACAGCCTGGTGTTTGTGTGTGACAGTGTTCAGGAAATGGAGTCTGGGGCTGTGGCCACGTCAAATGTATTGCCTACTAATTTTTATCAGAATATAATCCTTATGTACCAGAGTGGGCCAGCTTTACTCACGTTGTGTAGTGCATTACTCCACGAGTAAACTCGGGGAGAGAGGCAAGTTTTAATACAGAAGTTGCCAAAAAAGATTAAAACTTCGGCAAATGCCGATTTTAGCCTTGTATTTTCATTTAGTACAGTTTGTTACGTCATCTTAAATCTTTCTAGGTTTTTGTGAAAGCCTTCGTCTCTCTAAATTAGTGCAGCTACTTAATGAGAATAATAATTAGCATACCTCAATGCACTACCCAAGAGCATCCTATTCTATCAGACTGTACTCTCGTATCGTGCTATACATGGACTTACTATTTATTATGTATCTCCTAATAAAGCTACTTTGCCCCAAATGCTAGCTGTTTTATTAATTTTAGTGCCGGCAGTGTATGATTTAAAATTACTGAGTACATATAGAGCCCAAGCTAAACACAAGAGACTAATTCAGCTACTATACGAACAATAAGTAACCAGCTATGAAACTTCTGACCGCATGAAAGCATGAAATAGTTATTCAAATCCATCAAAATGAGATGAAAAATTGCAAGGCCTCTAAATAGCAATCTGCCTGCTGTTTGAAGAGAAAAGGCTTATTCCAGCTCACAGAGAGGCATGAATATCATATGTGGCTACTGGCAGTTATACATGCCTGTCTATCTTATGACTCATCCATATCACATGCCCACTTAGTGCTGTGGCTAATTTTTACAAGTTATGCAGTACCGACACATGCACCCACATACCCAGGTGCAGCATGGAGCTCAGAAATTAGGAAGCGTAGCTCCATGAACAGCAGCCTCTGGTAGTTTCTCTCTTCTTCAGCACCAGAGTACAATAGCTAGAAGTGGATATCTTATTTTAAAATCTTTATTTACCTTTCCAATCTTTATGCTAATATTAAGGGTTGATGATTTATTTATTTATTTTGGCTTGCCAATGCAGGTAGGAGGAATGCCACGCTTCCTAAGGGAAACCAGGCCCAGACGTGGTTAGACGCATCCATCAGTACATAGCCCACATTCAGGAGGAAGGAGGGTCAGCAACCTATGGCATGCGTGCCAAGAGTGACCATTTTGAGTGGCACGCCACGCCGCTCCCTCCTTCCAGCCCCATCCCTCTCCTACATAGCAGAAGGGGGCTGGGAGAATGGGAGGCTGAGGGGCCAGGTCGACATACCACTGGCTCTGGCCAGAAGCCACATGGCAGCTGGTTCTCCCTGCCCCTGGCCAGGGCACCTCTGGGCCCACGTGGGAGAGGGGAGGGGGGAAGAGTTGGCGCCCCCCTTCCAAAAGGTTCCTGACCCCAGATATATACCCTACCCAAACTCTCTACATGCCCAAGCAGTCTCCCCCACATCTACATTGCTATTTTTAGTAGCACAGTGTCTTGCTGCCTCCCCTTTGCCAGAGCTGTTCCCTGCCATAGAGGAAAGCTCTGGGAAAGGGGAAAATCTCTGGTAGAAAGGAGGTAGCAGACAAAGCTCTGGCAGCAGGAAAACAGTGGAGAAAGGCTCTGGGAGCACCATGTTGCCAGATCCTTTCCCTGTTTCCAGTGCCTTTTACTGTGGCTTCTAGCCACACACTACAGTGACAAGTGTGGACGCCGCTTACCTTTCACTGAGGTGTGCAGCTACATATGTAATGCCTATGCTCTACATGCCACCATAAAAGTAAACGCAGAAGATCCTGCCTTTTCCATATATAATGTACTGTACCATGTAAACTGAACAGCTCCTGCTTAAACTGGATGTTTGGAGAACTGTATATTCTGCCATTAAAGCACCCATCCTCCTGCATAGACCGTCACTGAAATATCACCATGAGCTATTGAGTACACAGACATTTAGCTCTGACTCTGTGGGTAATGAGTCATGAGAAATAGGCATACGAATGAAATCATACAAGGCATCTGTCCTGTAAGTCTATATGTTGGTTTAATTAGCATCCTGATGTGATATGGCTTGTGTACCAGTGTTTTGTAATATAGCCTATACTTGCTATATTTCTTAAGGAAACTGGCACACAAGGCATTTCCCTCAATTGTTTGTTGATTTCCTTTGAGGCTGAATATTTTCATTTAAATGTCACTTTGAAATACAGTGTATGCTTCACTGCATCCAGAGTGCGTTCATGCACTGGTTATTAAAAAAAGAAATTCAACGCTTGACTATTGGTTAGTGCTTCAGTTTCTATCTTTTATTTAGTGTGCTCAGGGATATAGATACTAAAAATGAAGTGTTTAGATTTTAGTGCAGATGTGTAAGTATCTGGTTCAGCTAGTTTCCAGAATTTTTACAAGATTACCACAAGCCTATGTGTATCTGGATGTAGCCCATAAACAGCAGAAGTAGAACCTGGGTTCCCCAATCAAAATTCTTAGCTTGTAATCTCTTTGGGGCAGAGATGACATTTTCACATATTTTTGTTTGGTATTTAGCCCAGTGGGGCCCCAAATCATCTGTAATATAAATATGACGTAAATAATTATAACAACTAACTACAGTTAGGATCTTTCAAAAATCAAGAACTCTTAGTGCCTGAGATTTAAGGTTATCTTCAGTGTTGTCAATGAAGTAGATCCAGCATAGTTTAGCTTGGGAACGGGGCAGGGGAAAGGAGGACTGTTTAGTCTGGGGAGGACATGAAAAATTGTTTTGTTCTTGGCTGTTTAAACTTTATTTACCCCCAAAGAGAAGGACTTTTGCTTTGGCCAGAAGGTCAAAGCTCAAGTCACCCTACCAACCCAGGGAAGACCTCTCTAGTGGTAAAACGGAGGCACAGATGGAATCTGGGCAAGACAACCCTCCTCTAGGATATCAGCACAACTCTTTGACAGCAGACCACAAAACACTGCATGCTGCATGTAAAGTCAGGACGCACTGTAGGGGTCGTCATTTTTTTAAAAACAGGTATTAAAGGCCCAAATTCTCAGAACCTGCAATTTACACACCTTTTTTTAAAGCACATAGGCCCTAGCTCTTAAAAGCTCTAAGCATCTTTTACAAGGTTCTGAATGTTCTCAGTCCAGTGAAAGTTACATGTGTTCAACCCTTCGCCAGATCAGAGCCTTGGAACCATTGAAGTCAAAGGGAGTTTTTCTAGATCAAGGCCTAATTTTGACAGCAACATTTTGCACACAAACTCAGATTAAGGTGTTCAGGCTTGCTCATTAGATCCCTAGCTACATGCTTCTTTGGTGCAAACAAGGGGCCTGCTCTTGCAACCCATTCTCCTTTGAATACTACTTCAACAGGGCTAGTACATGAGGAAGGCTGTGATGGGGCATTGGCCCCAGACTGACCTCTAAGGGGTTAATAGAGACCTATGAAAGTGGTGCAGTAGGCACTCCCAAATTAGAGAAGGTCTCAGGAGTAGCCAATCAGGGCCTGGCAGGCCCATATAAGAAGAGCTGCAGGGCAGAGTCAAGTCAGTTTATTTCTGGAGCTCAAGGAGGGAGGACTGTGTGCCTGGCAGGCAGAAGGAAGCAGCTAGCACCTGGACAGAACAGTGCTGATAGCAGTACCAGGAGAGCTCGAGTGAGCTCCTAGCTAGCTGCTGGGATTTGCAGGCTGAGGCAAAGGTGTAGAGGGTACTGGGACTGCAGGGAAGTGGCTGGACAATTGGCTGCAGTCACCACTGGGCAAGTGGTGGGACAGTTGGACTGTAGCACTTGCACAGATCATGGCATGGCCAAAGGGCTGTGTTGCAAAGAGGACACTGCGGTCCTTGGAGTGATGTGGGTCCAGGAGCAGAAGTGACAGCAGATGAGCCATCACTGGGAGAGAATGTACCAAGTTGTGGTGCTAATCCCAAAGGCGACCAGCAGGAGGCACCAGCGTGATGAGTGGCGCCCTGTCACAAAGGCCTGCATGAGTGAGTAGAGGGTGGCAAGACCCGGCCCACAATCTGCATGTCCACAACTGAATACCAGGCATGGAAAAAATGTAGGTGCAAAACAAACACTTGGTTCAACTTCCAGGCCAGAGCGAGGCCTCTTCGAAAATATGGATCTTGGAATTTGGGGAAGTTCCTGATCAGATTTAAAAGCAGCTTAAATCTGGGGCCTCCACTACTAACAATAAGCGCAGTCCTGCTCCCACTGAAGTAACTGACAGGTTCAGTTGATTTCTATAGAAACAGGACTGAGCCCAGCAATGATGTAGAGTGAACTCGTGCTCCCTACCACTCTGGCAAGTATTCCTGATGATAATGTGCGGGAAGAGGAGGTCACATTCAGAAATATTATTCAGTCTCTTACTGTCTCTTATTACTTATCAAATAAATACGTGCATATCCAAATTAGATCTCTCTTAAGGTGTGACTCTCTAGCATGAATGAGAAATATCAGAATATACGATAGACACCATTAAAAAGTCAGTGCAGTATTTGCAAACAGTAACCACACCAGTGTATCTGAAATAGTGTGGCATATTCTTATGCATAGAAGAGGAAATAACGACTAAATCTCAGAAAACAAGGTATAGCTACTATTGGTCAATGACCTCTTCCCCCCCCTTCAGTCACTAGAGACTAGAAAGCACATGATTAATCTCAAATGAAGCTTATCTTCAAACCAAGCCAATGAGTTCAACCAAACATTTATTCCTGGAAATACTTTAACTTCCCCAATCCTTTCCAGTATCCCCTGGGGAAACATCAAACTCAGCAAACAAAAGAAACAGCAAGTAACTAACTGCTCAGATCTTAACGTTATTACATAGCATCAACTTCAGGAACAGAGCAGTATGTTTCTTAGTTTGAAAGCACATCATTTGAATTCACAAAGGAACCACAAAATTACAGTAATGCTGATAAAAATCAATCCCAAATGTGCTATGATTCTTTTCTTCGTATAGCTCCATTATGCAATGTTAGTAATTTCTTTGCAGAATCCCATGGGGAGGCACTACCCTCTCATATTCATATTTTTATATTATAGGTGCAGCTATAGTAATAATAATAGGTGCTATTATTAAGGTGACACAAGACTTCCCACTATAAGACCCTAGTTTCAGTTGCTTATAACTTTGACAAACTTTAACCATTTTGGTTGAAATTTTACATGCTGGGTGTCTGCTTTGGACTATTTTCCTCTGGAAAATTTCAGCCAAAATGGTTCAGCCATCTCTGAGAGGGAGACTACAGAAATATATATTAGTTAGTCCATTTTACAAAACCCTGGCAACTTATTCTTTGAAAAGTTCTAGCTCCTGCCATGCTTGGAGTATGAAATTTGGCAGGAAGGTGGCCTTTGTAGCGGGGATGTGCCTTTGCTGTCCCTGTGCTGGGTCAGGGACCTGAACTGTAAACAGGGAGTCTGACTCTCTCCTATGTTATTAATGACACCCCTTCCTACACTGCTCCCCTTCCCCCCCCTCCCGTTGGGCCCAAGCAGACTGGAGGAGGTATCAGTCTGAGTCAAACGAAAGGGGACAAAAGCAGGGGTATTGTGTGGAGTAGATTGGGACAAGGAGGCGAGTGAGCACTGGGCCTACTGGCCAAAGAGATTGGGACTCAGGGAAAGACATGGGGTTGGGGGAAGGCAAAGCAGTATGTGGGGGTGAAAATGCCACTAGATAAGGATCCAGGGAGAATAGGAAATTACTAGCAAAGGCGCCTGGAACTGGGAACCAGGGGGTTGGGCAAGGAGACAGAGTGGGAGGATGAGACACTGACATTTTACAAGGAGCCCGGGGAAGGAGGTTGGACTGGGAACATGGATGTGGGGAGACAGAGTTACAGCAAGCTGAGATAAAGAAGAGACATGCTTCATTTGTTGCAGAAGTTGGATGGGATGTAATTAATGGGGCAGGGAACCGCATGGTCAGTATTATTATGGCTTTTATCGCGGCTCGCCCCTGGAGTTCCTAGAGGACGCTGGGTAAGTCACTTAAACCAAACTTTTCATAGGCAGCCACTCATTTGCTGGGTGCCCAACTTGAGACCCTGGCGTCAGATTTGTCGGATTGCTTGTCAGGTAACTGGATTGTGGCCAGCCTGGCCTACTGGGCAGAGCAACCATCAGAGCCAGAGTCAGAGGCCAAATGCCGGAGCCAAAGCCAGGAACTGGAGCCAAAGGTCAGAACCAAAGCTCTGGAGTCAGGAAAGCCAAGAGCCAGGCTGGTTCCAGGCAGGAGCAAGGCTGGGAGCGCCCTGGGGCAATGCCAGGCGCAGGGCAGACAGAAGTAAGGCAAGCACAGGGAGACAGAATCCACAGGCATGAGCACTGGGCAGCCAGCAAGCTGCTGCTAGACTTAAGAAAAGGCCTGCTGGCCTCCTCAGCCACTCAGGCAGGGCAACCTGTCAGCTGGCCTAGCTGATGTGGCCCAGCTGGGCTCAAGAGCCAGTCAGGAGGCTGAGCAGACACAGCTGCAAGGCCTTACTCCTGATAGTGCTGAGCACTCAGAGCGGCAGCTGGAGTCAGTGGGAGCCATAGAAAATGCTGTATAAGGCCAAGTACTCTGAAAGATCAGGCCCTAGATGTCTAAAATGGAGCACCCACAATTAGTGGACACGTTTGACTAAATCACCCTGTATCTCAGTTCCCCATCTGTAAAAGGGGATAATCATAGCTCCATAGCTCACAGGGTTGTTGTATAAATAATTCATATTTGTCAAGCACTGTCACACTATTGCAATGAGCACGACAGGAAAAACCCATGAGACAATTAGTAATACTTTTTTCTGAGCAGTGTTATATAGACATGACTTGGGCATTCATCTCGTGCTCGCTTGGAAGCATCACTTGTTGGAATTATTTGAACAAGACACATTTGATGCTCTCTCTTTTTTTTTAAACTATAAAATCTTGCTTTCACGCCTTGTCAAAATTGCAAACATTGTACTACAAGGTCTGAAACCTTTGAAACCATTTACTCCCAGGGTTCCAAAGCACCTAGCGTGCTGCAATTCAGTGCTAACACTATGCATCTTACAACACTTCCTCTGATATAGAAAAGCTAGAACTCTGGGAAGTATTCTCTGCTCAGTGTAGAGGGGAGGATTCTTTTACACCATTCAGTGTTACTTACATCTAGAGCTGAGAAGGATCCAAGCTACAAAATTTAGATCTAGATTTCAACCACCACAAAATTTGGGGGTGCTCAGATTTGAGTTAGTTACAGCCTATGAGAAATAAAGGCCAATCACCAAATTCAAATCCATATTCAGACACTGAACCCTTTCAGAGTTGGGGGATCTTTGGAACTCTCATCAAGAGGAAACAGACCTTTCTACCTGTAAACTATCCATGGTTCTAATGTTCCTTCCTATTTTAAAAATGCTCTTTCCCAGAGAACAGCTGAAGTCATATGTTGCACCCCCAGACAAAGGCAGGCTTTAAATATAAGTAAAACATAGTAGGACCAGCTTGTTCAGGTGACAGATAAAGGAAGACTACAAGCTAAGACACAGAAGAAATATCATAGCCAGTTAGGCAGAGGTTCAATCAAATGGGTGCCTAGCTTCACATAATGAATCTGTGTTATTGTAGCAACAAGTTGATGTTCCCTAGGAAACAAGAAAATATCCATGTGTAAATCTTCCTATACAGAATCCAGGAAATGAGGCATGTTAAATTGGTTTTAATTCTTAGGAACTTAGTGGCATTCCATTCCTAAATGCCAAATATCAAGGGCGTTCCAAGAGCTCATGCTATGGGCCAGCACACAGCAGAGCTGAATCCTTGGCCGCGTCCTCCCCACCATGTGGGTGATTTGACCCTCTCGCCAGGGAGTGCAGGAAGAAGAGTATTTCCTTGTTGTATCCTACGCATAGCCAGAACCAGTCTGGCCTTGTCTGTCTTGCAGCAAGTACCTGGGATAAAGGGCAATAAAAAGAGCTAGTAATTCCTGTTGGCGTTTTCCTCCTATTTTAAAAGACAGGAAATTCAGGATCAACCTCAATCTGGTGTATAGCAATCAGAACACACGCAGCAGCTCTTCATTTCATTCTACCTTAAGGAAATGTCTAGTTCTACATCCTCCATTGGTATAAATGGGATCAGCTCCACTGACTCCAGTGAGCTCCAATGCATTTTAATGGAGCTATGTTCATTACACCAGCTGAGGTCATTAAAATCCAACTTCCAGTCAACCTGTTTTACAAAATTTAAATAAAAAGGAAAAAAATTGCTACAGAATGAAGAGGTAAAGTATGAATGAGAAGAAAAGAATATCGATAAATACCCCCATGATATGCCAAATTATAACTAAAATACAGAAACTTGTAAGAAGGCTTCTTTTCAGTTAGCCTGAGCTAGGGCACTCGGTAACTCCACTTGAACTAGTGAGGACGACCACACTGCAAAACAATACTGGAGCTTCACAGAGTGATTAGATTAGCAAAGTGCATGTATTAGGCGCTGATGAATTATTGTAACTAAAGCTGTTGCATTCTAGGGTGAACAGAGAGCAAGTGAGAAAAATCAGGACAGGAGGGGGAGGTTAATGGGCACCTATATAAGGAAAAACCCTGAATCTTGGAACTGTCCCTATAAAATAGGGGCATCTGGTCACCCTACTGAATTCCCATTGCATTACTAACTCCACTGTCAGCAGCATTCCAGCTTCAACCAACCCTACCCCACCCAAAAAGGCCAGCTAGCAGGAGCCTTAACTCAAACTAAAGATCGTAAGTCTGTAACGGAGTTGGGTTATGGCAAAAGTCAAGTTATAGTTTGAGCTATCAACAAGGTGAAGCCGAGCCCATTGATAGACTCATAAAAACTTTAGAATTCAGACATGAGGAATACCTATCTCTCTGACAGTGTGGAATTGCTGTCTACAAGATATTTCTGGTGCTTTGTCATACTGCTTTTAAACAACCTGAGCTATGAGGCTTCCGCCACTTCCGTGGGTCTGAGATCTCACAGTGGAGAAGTTTTTCCTGATATTCAGATTCAATATTTTTCCTCTTAATTTCAGCCCAAACAGTCCCTTAGCAAGTTGCCAATAGTAGAAAGAGAAAATAGGTGAACTCCGGTTTTACAGAAGTAGTAGTGAATGTCTGAAACCTTCTTAAAAATCACAATTTCAAAACAACGGATTTTGGATTAAACAAACATTTGGATTCCAGGCATGACACAAATTTCAGGTAACAAGCAGATTCCAACATACAAAGTTTGGAAAAATCAAGGTTTACCTGAAATTAAATAAGTTAATAAATAATAATAATTGATATTTTACTAAAGAAGTTATGCAAAAGCAAGTATTCTTAGCCAACTGGTCATGAAATAGATATTTCGAGAAATTCACTTGGTTTGTTGGAATTTTTAGGACTGATATTCCTCTGCAGTTTCCCCTGCAATACTCTGGGAAGAGATTGTCTTCTTTGTTACTTGTTTGTACAGCAACTAGCACAGTGAGTCCTAGATGCTATCATAATAAATAATAATATTAAATATATCTGGCATTGAGATGATCCAGCTGACTGAGAACTGGGAAACGTATAGCATTATGTAGGTCAGAGGACATTTTAACTTCAACTCAGGGTTTCTAAAGCAGATTTTGAAAAGCAAAAGGAGCCAGGTGCCTTGGGTAGACCATAATGGGGGAATACAGGTGTTACCCAGAAACTGTGACTGTGACTATTTACAGAATAACATTATTACACTATTTCAGCAAGAGCGTCAAAATCTGGCCCACAGTGTTTTAAGCATCACTCTATTCACCTTCAGAGTCTTCCTCAGATGATAGCCAAAAGAGGTAAATACTTCTGATCTGTTCCCACCCTCTTGGTGAAAGAAACAAAACCAAAAACCCCGCTGACAGTTTTGACAAGACAGTTACTTAACAGCAGTACTTACAATTGCATGACCAGATACAAGTGGTTTGGGCTCTCATATATGTCTTCCAGGGCAACTATATTTTCATGTTTTATTCTGAAAAGCAACAACAGCACAAGGTAAGCGCAAGGTTACATGATGGAGTTTCAGCAGCTGCCCAACAGATAGCTATTTTTAGTTAGATGGGACTTGTCGGCGCCTGCGATTTACAGAGTCAGAACCGAACCCAGTTCCGCATAAGCTGTCAGAAGTCCCTGCCAGCCCAGGATACTGTTATTACTAAGGTTAAGATTCTGTCACGGTTATTTTTAATAAAACCCACAGACAGGTCATGGGCAATAAGCAAAAATTCATGTGAGCCCGTGAATCTGTGACTTTACTAAAAATAACCAGGGGCAGGCTGGGTGTGAGAGGGGAGGAATGACAGCCCAAGCACCACTGCCAGGGTGAGGGGCACAGCCCCGGCTCCACCACCAGTCGCAGCTGTGGAGCAGGGGCACACAATCCCAGCTCCAACCACAGCTGGCGCCATGGGGGAAAGGGGCCATACGAGTCCTGACTGCAGCCATGAGGTGAGGAGGAGTGCACAGTTCCAGCTTCAGCCCCAGCTGTGTGGCACCCTCGGGATAGGGGGCAGAGAAGAGTACCCACCGGCTAAAACAAAAATCAGCGCCCGTGTCTGGGATTATTGAATAAGCAATTCCATACAATTTCTTATGCATACATCTAATTTGCATTAATAAAGACCCTAAAGGGACTACTCATTTAACTGCAAGGGATACAATACAATATTAATTATACAAGGTGAAGACAATTGTCTTAAGTGTGAGAATCCCCCAAAAAACTGTAAGCAAAATATGGCAGACTGGCAGAAGACACCCATCAGTGAATGCTCAACCCTCAAGTTCGGGGGGCTCCAGTGACATCACTGGGAAGATTGCATTAGACTTCAACGAGAGAGAAATCATACCCACTCACATTCAGGAATGAAAAGCCCCATTCATGTAAAAGACAAATTGTAATGATCTGCATTAAAGCCTCCATATTCAGGAAGTTAAGCGTCTGGAGTGTGTTAACCCAAATCTAACATGTTGTAGGATATCACACAGCAATATATGTGTGGCTACATGTCTTCTGCTCTATGGAAATATCTGAAAAATCCTCCGTCACTCCAGTAAATTGTCCAGAGAAACAGCATCATAAGCTCAAGCATTATAATGTTGATAAGAGAGCACTGAAGATAAGCTTGTAAGTCTTAATTTTGGTGTGTGGAAATGGATGCCTGGTATCTCAGCTTTTCTATGTAATTTTTCTAAAATTTATATAGAGTGGTTGCCTTAAAAATGTCTCCAGTCACCTATCCTGTCTCATCCCAAAACTCAAAAGGTGATAACAAGATAGCAGGACTCCCTGGTGCCTGATTTTCCTGATGAAATTAGGAAAGAGGTAGTAACTGAGCAGATCAACTACCTGTGTGTTTTTTCCAGCCCTTACTGACTTGATGTCATTTACATTCTACGCTGGATCTGTCTGTATTTAAATAAATACACAACATCAGCCCCCAGTATGGACTGAGAGCTTGCAAAATTCCATTTGGAAGAACCCAGCCCGTTTTGCCCCAATAGCTCCATCAGATCACCAGAACCGGGCAACTGCCCCCACCAGGAGAACGTGTAGGGACCATTTTTCTGTTGTGGCTCTGTGATGCAACAAGCAGATTTTTTTTCAGTTTGCCTCAGGCAACTCAAGACCATAAGGGACTGATTTTTGGAAATGCAGAGAACCCACAACGCTACCTGAGGTCAATGGCTCAATGCTTCTGAAAATCAAGCCCTAAGGCTACCGCCACATTTTTGAGATACAGTAGTGGAAAGCATCAGTCAACAGTCAACTTTACAGGGCAGAGGAGGGCTGGAATGTCTACATTTTAAGTTAAAAACTCTTCACAGAAAAGAGAAGTTCACAATAAAAATGCTCGTATGCAGGGCAGTGCTATTATTGCCGAGGAACTGCGGCACAAAGAGGCTGTCCTGTCCCAGATCACACAGGAAGTTTATCGCAGAGTGGGGACATACACCCATTTTAACCACTGGATCATCTTTCCTCTCTTGATAAACTTTCCTGTTCCCTCTCCTCTCCTGCATATTCATCTCCTTTCCTCCTTCTAACCCAACCTGATCCATCTTCTTCTCCTAGAATGTGCCACCCCACCCTGGACTTCACGGTAGAGTCCTGATTGCCACACATCGGTTTCACTTCCTGCTAACTGGAAGAGGTAACAAATGGACTCTCTATTTTGAGCTAGACAATATATACTGATGTTCCATCACTACTTGATGACACAACATTATGACAGCACCATGGCAGTGACAGCACCATGTGTAGACAGTTTAAATTAGAAAGGTAATTCCCACAAAGAAAAAGACCTTGGTTAAAAAATAGTCGTGGTTGCTTTAAAGAAACCTCAGCTTACACAAAACAATACAAAATAAGTCCAGTTAAGGCATCCTCCTGTAATAGACCTTAACCCTTCCAATCATCACATTCATCAATTTGACTGACAGGTTCTGTCCCTCTATAGACAAATCCTGTGCACCTCCATCATGCATGCAAAACACACACCATGTCATCCCCCCACGATCAATTTCCCGGTCTGTGAAATGGTGCTCAATACTGCCTACTTAACAAGGCTCATGAAAATGGCTTGCACAACATTTGTAAGTTGCTGAAATAGAATGAGGATGTCAATAAATAAATAAATTAAATCAAAGGAAAAGGCCTTCTAACCGCACTCCATCATTCTACATTTCAAACACCAGGCACTACAGGGCCTTCTCAGTTAGTGGAGTAAGGCATGACAAGAACCAATGGCTGGAAGCTACTGCCAGATTAATTCACATTTTTACAGTGAGCGTGATTAACCATTGGAACAAACTACCAAGGGCAGTGGTGGATTTTCCATCTCTTAATGTCTCCCAATCGAGACCGGATGCCTTTCAGGAAGATATGGTTCATTCAAACAGAAATTACAGGGGTAATTGATGAAATTCTATAGTCTGTGATATGCAGGAGGTCAGACTAGACAATCGAATGGTCCCTTTTGGCCTTTAAAAAAATCTATGA
>ML675616.1:11668075-11685575 GCA_007922155.1 Mesoclemmys tuberculata | reverse complement strand
GAGGATTGAATAGGCTGCTGAGTCTTGACTTCTATCTTGCCTTCAAAGTGCTGTTCCTCCTGGGAAAAGTGGAAGCACATGAGGTGAGACAGTGTGTGGTGGGTTCTGTGGATAGTGGACTTTGGTCTCCCGTGCTTTCAATCCAGCACCTTTCATCAGCCATAAATCAGACACACGCACATGCGCACACACACAAAACAGAGAAAAAGCAAGGAAATAAACTTAAAGAAGCCCCCAGAGTAAATTGGCCTCAGATATACATGGAGAAGAGATGTGGACAAAAGCAGGCAGACACAGAGTGTTTCTGCAAGACAGATGACCCTGCATAATGGCATCATAATTTACAAAATGTTTTTTTTGTTGCTGTTGCTGTCACTATAAGATGACTGGTTTTAAGACAGCCATGTTCTTAAGTTTCTTATTATTGAGCCATACAAACCTGAAAGAAATTTTCCAAAGTCAATAAATACTCCCTTGAATCAAATAGGAAACAACAAAAAAGAAATGTACTGTGTGCTTGAAGGGGGCTGGGGAAGAAAGGTACAGAACAACACGCAGTACAACTTATCTACTATGCCCTTCCTCAGAGGTCACTGCAGAGAAGAGTATTGTGAAACGTCCCACTGCAGTATAGCATGCTGCAAGGGACTTACAGCAGACATCCAAATGTGGCTGGGGCGACTGAATCTCAAGATGAAACCATATAGCCCCCACAGGTCTGTTTCTATTAACCCTTAAAGACCATGATTTTAACTTCACTATTACCAGTCGATTTAGTTATCTCCGGGTTGAATTACTTTAATGTTGAATGTAACATTTTGTATGCACAGAAATGGACCAATATCTGTGTTCTCTAATTTCTTATTTGTTTTGAACTGGTTTCCCTGCCTTGCTCTAGAACTATGAATAGTCCCTGAGAATATGTGCTAACTACTCATACTAAACTATTCAATTTTGTATTCAGCTGTGGCACTCTTTGTACCTTTCCCAGACTTGAAGAAGAACTCTGTGTAGCTCCCTCACCAAAAGAATTTGGTCCAATAAAAGAGACTACCTCTCCCACACTGTGGTGCTCAGTTATTTCTGAATCCACCTATGGCAACGTGTATTCTGTATTTAACACACCTTCTGTATTTAACACACCTTCTGTATTTAACACACCTTCTTCACGAACTGCTCTTGCTATAGAATAATACTTAAGCTCAAACCATGACCTATTTTGGGCCACTAGCTCCTTTGTTACACAGCTTGTTACTCGGCATCTATCCATTTCCTTGCCTTTAGAATCTTATCCATCCTCTCTAAGACCTCCCCTTAGTCTCCCTTATTCTAAGCTCCACAGGATAAATCCAGCAAGACTTCCAGATCCTTGAAATTTTGAATTGTTTTAATTGCCTTCCTCTGCATACAATCTTTTCCCACTCGTATGTCTTAAACCATGGTAACTGGTGAGGCATAAAATATTCAAATGCAATTTCACTAGTGTAATACACTACACACAACTTCCACATGTGTAGAGTTCCATGGTGGAAAACCTAAGCTTGCATATCTGACCGCTGCCAAACCCATCCACAATTACCCTATAATTCCTGAACTGTATCCTCCCATATATTTTACTCACTGTGACTATAATTCATGTGTTTATTTTTAGTTTCCAGCCTGAGGTACAAGTTCCAGAGGAGGATGGCCTCCACTCAAATGAAGGGGGACTGGGCTCCGCCCTCTTACTGATATACACAACCACTGTCGTGTTATCGGACAGCAGTTGAATGTGGCAGGAAATCTCAACAAGTAAGGCTGGTGGGCCACAACTCCACTATATTGATGTGGCTCTCCAGGTGAGTGCTCCACCCAAAGAGGGAGGCATGTGTGATGAGAGTGGTGTGGGGAGCAGGAGGAGAAAACGGGATGCTGGCTAAGACTTTGGATGGGTCAATCCACCATGTGAGGGAAGTCAAGATGGAGGAGACAAACAGAATCAGCTTGCCCAAGTGGTCCATCTGCAGCTTATAGATCAACTTGAGGCACAGCTGGAGGTAGTGCATATGCAGGCGGGTATGAGGTGCAGGCCATTATGTGTCCCACTAAAGTAAGGCAGAGATTGAGTCACTCATGTGGATTGCATCAGAGATGCATGATGAGGGAGGTGAGGGTAGCAAAAAGGTCCATCGGAAAAAAAGCATGGCCCACAAGAGAATCCAGACCTGGAACTGATAGTGGGAGTGCGCCACGGAGAAACGGAGGAACTTTCGAAGCGCCATGTGGATGTCGATGGAAGTAGGCATCCTTTATATCGAGAGCTATGAACCAAGGCTCAGTGGGGAAGGAATGGGAGAATGTGAGGAAGTGGGATCATCTGGAACCAGAATTCGCGTATAAATTTCTTCAGCTCCTGGCGGTCTAGAAGTGGTGGCCACCCCGCTTCTTCAACACGAGGAAAGAATAGGACACAGCTATGGTAATGGTGGGGGACACATTCAATGGAACCCTTCCAAAGAAGAGTTCACACTTCCTTGTGGTGGAAGGGATCCCCACAGCCAACAAAGGGTGGGCGACAAGGGGGGGAATGAAAGGAACTCTATCAAGTACCCCGATGGATAACGTCCAACTGTGACAGGGTGTATCTGCCCCTCCTGCCAGAGGGGGAGCCCTCAGCTCCCTCAGGAGCCAGAAAGGTCCCTCCCTGTCACGCACGCTGCATACTCCTTGGCAGAAAGCAGGGGTCAAAACCCCAGCAGAGGCCCCAAAGCGGGGTGGGACAATAGAGGAGAGAAACTCACTCCCAGAGCCTGGCAGAAGAACTGTTTTGCTGAGCCCTGCCGCACCCAGAGAGGCTTCAGGACTGCTGTGTTCCTCAGCACTGCTGTTCTGCTGACCCCTGCCATGCCCAGAAGGGCCTCAGGACTGTTGGCTTGCTCAGTAAGACTGTTTGTTGGGCTCACCCATGCTTAGGGAGGCTTCTGGGCCGTCTTACTGCCTAGCGCTACTGTTTTGGAGCCCGACCATGCCCAAAGAGGCCCCAGGACTGCCTCCTGCTCAGCCCAGATGGATTCCTGAGCCCTATCACAGTAGAGGAGCTCTCAAACAGTGGCATGGTAGGCAGCCAGAGGCAACACATGACACTCCAGGGCCTGCCTGGGATGGGAGTTGTACTAACATACCTCCCTCTCCTTCTGAGGAACCCCAGGCACCATCTGTCACACCAACACACATCGATCAGTGGTGATCTTGTCTCAGTTTCAGGTGAAGAGGACAATACAGCCCCCGAAGAAGATCTGGGGTGCCACAGGAGAGGCAAGAGGTGGTTCACAGGTCTCAGGGGAGTCAAAATACTGGACAGATGGCAATGAAGCCGGGCCAACGTGGTGGAGGTAGAAACAGTGGAATAGTGGGGTCATTGGGTACGGAGCCAATGGTGAGAGGGCTCTTCTGGGCATTGGAAGTAAGGTTGGTGGGCAGCTCAGGGATGGAAAGACAATCTCTGCTGCCAGTGGGTTGGAGCTGGGGTGTAGATGCCAAATGACCACAGGGTAGCACAGTAATCCTTAAGAGAGTGGAGGGATTCATCCATCTTATCACTGAAAAGCTTGTGGTTGTCAAAAGGGAGGTCCTGCAGGCTGGTCTGGACCTCCTTATGGAAGCCATATAATTGGAGCCAGGAATCCTGACTGAGTATGACACCGGACACTAGAGTGCAGGTGTGATGGACATGCAGCCTGAATCTGGGGTACAGCTGAACCACCTTACACTTGTGGCTTGTGCTAATCTCCAAATATGCTTCTGTTGACAATATACAGAATCTCTCCAGACCCTGTTATCATCCAACATGACAGCAGGTGGCACTACACACCCAATTGAGTCACTTGTGCACCCACCAAAGAACCAAGGGACAGCCAGTATCCCCCGCAGATCCCAAGCTTTTCACTACCCAGGAATGCATCCCAACATAATACCATCTTGTGCTGGACAAAGATTTGTCTATCACAAACTCATTGATAAGTCCACTTCCCCCTCTATGTGAGGAAGACATGCACTGGACACTTCAAGACCACACTGGTTAAGATAAAAGTTTATTAACTAGAGAAAAATAGATTTTAAATTATTATAAATTGCAAACATAAAGAGACTAGAAATAGTTACCAAAGAAAATGAAAAAATAAGAATGCAATCTAAATTCTAACAGGATTTGAATTTAGAAATGTCTCACCCTGAGAGATAGTACAAGCAGGCTACAGATTTTCAAATCACTGCTTTCCCCATCTAGGACTCCCTCACACCTCAGTCCACAGTTTTTTGTCTTTCAGCTGTTTCTTCAGTTGTTAAGCTGTGAGGGCATGAAGCCAAGTGATGATATCACTCCCCTTCTTTTATAGTCTTTTTCAGCTTGCTGGACCAATGGTGCTTGTGACTTGGGGAGTCATCCTCATTGGTCAGTCCATATTTCATTGTGCACGTGCTTTCTTGGTGAAGTTCCACTGTAAACAATTCCTGTTAGTGTAACTATCCTTGAATGGGTGAGAGATAGCCATCAATGCTGTCTGGCCACTCCATTCTTGTGCCTGAAAGGCTGTTTGGGAGTTTCCCACCTTTCAACATACAATTAACCAGAATATTAATGTTTAGCAGATCAAGATTTTTAAAGTAATACCAAAGAAGGCATATCTTGTACAGAACATATCATAATTACATGACATTGGTGAATATAGAGTTCTGAGGTGTTCCTTCAGATGAGTGTCACAGTGGGATGCAGTGTCAGCGGCGTTGACTGCAGCTTGTAGGGCCATCTTAGTGATGAGCTTCCCCCCACTGTGCAGCACCTGGAATTCCCATTGTTTGTCCATTGGAAGGGAGGGCTGGAACTCCACCAATTTGGAATAGGAGAGGAAATAATATTTTGCCAAGATGGCCTGATAATTGATATTACAGAACTGGAGGTATGCAGAAGAGTAAACTTTGCACACCAGAAGATCCAACTTCTTCGCTACCTGGTCTGGAAGGGTGGCCTTGAAATGTTGCTGCCGAGTGTGCTCAGTTGCCATGTGGACAATGAGTGAGTTGGTGGGGGATGGGTGAACAGGAAGTCTGTACCTTTATATGAGATGAAGAAGCAGCGTTCAGCATGCTCCAGGGTGGGGACACAGGAAACAGGAAACCAGTGTACTAGGTCACCTGGGATGGTTGAAGAATGGCCTTGTGTGTCAGAGGGGCAGTTTGGGAAGGCCCTGACAGTTGGAGAATGTCCAGGAACTGGTTTTGTGTGTCTTGGGACTTCTTCCACTGGGAGGTTGAGGGCTGTCGCCACGCATTGAATCAAGTCTGGGTACCATTCCTGGTTGTCTGGAAAAGAAAGTGGGTGGAATAAGGGTGTCCTGCAGAGACGATGAGGCCCTGCTGGGGACCAGCAGTGTCAGTGGCATGGGAGCACCCTGCGGTTCATCATAGACAGAGGAAGATGTGGTGTGGAGGGAGGACGGCTGGCGAGGTGGAAGCATCAGTACCCCAGGGCCCTGGTAAAGGTCCCAAGCCAGCCACGAGGGTCAAGCAGATGGGTTGTTGGCATCGGCAGCCCCTGAGGGTAGCGGAACCACACATCAGCAGAGGGTCCATATGGCAGATAGGGTGGCTAGAACTGAAGATGCAGGCTGTACGAGCGTGGGGGGAAGAAAGAGGGGTTCTGGATCAGAATCTCACTCAGACTCCGAGGATGGGTCCAGCAGGAGCAGGGACAATGGTACCAGCAGTGTGAGGCACAGTGGAGCAGGCTGATGCTGAGGGGGCTGAAGAGGGGAGGGGAGCCATGAAATGCCTGAGGAGCCAGCATACAGTCGCATCAGCTCAGCCATAGGCAGCAACAAAGACAGATGTCCCGGTGTCCGAAGAAATGGAGGGAGAGTCCAGAGAGGCCCAGAAGCATGGACGGTGCCGGCAGCGAAGACAGAGGACGTGGCAGGAGGTGGCGCAGAGGGCTCATGGTGGTGCCTCGACTTATGCTCCGTGGAAGACTTTTTGGGAGGTGGGACGGCCACATTTATGCACAATTTCTCACTTGACCTCGCTAGAGGAGGCAAAGCTGCATTTAAGGGCAGTCCCCAATTGCGCACATGAATGCATAGCCTCCTCCATGACACATTTATGGAGGCAGAGTTCTCTGGCTTCCCAAGGCAGGAACGAGCAGCAGATGCAGCAGCAGGCAACGATGTGAGCTTCGCTGAGGCAGTGCTTGTCGTTGGTCCTTGTCGCTCAGAGAGAAGGAGCACAGGCATGAAGCACAGCTCCTGAAGCTGGCCTGTGGTATGAAGAGGTGACGGGTTCCGAGGATGAGGGGAAAGCGGTGGACGTGATATACCTTGACTTTAGCAAAGCTTTTGATATGGCCTCCCACACTATTCTTAACATTAAAAAAGTATGCGTTGGATGAATGGACTATAAAATGGCTAGGGAACTGGCTAGAGCAAAGGGCTCAACAAGTAGTGACCAATGGCTCCATGTCTAGCTGGCAGCCGGTCACAAGTGGAGTGCCCCAGGGGTCGGTCCTGGGGCTGGTTTTGTTCAATATCTTCATTAATGATCCAGAGGATGGGGTAGATTGCACCCTAAGCAAGTTTGCAGATGACACTAAGATAGGGGGAGTGGTAGATACCCTGAAAGGGAGGGATAAGATGCAGAAGGACCTAAACAAATTGGAGGATTGGGCCAAAAGAAATCTGATGAGGTTCAGCAAGGACAAGTGCAGAGTCCTGCACTTAGGACGGAAGAATCCCATGCAAGGCTACAGACTGGGGACTGATAAGCTAGGCAGCAGTTCTGCAGAAAAGGATCTGGGGGTTACAGTGGAAAAGAAGCTGGATATGAGTCACCAGTGTGCCCTGGCTGCCAAGAAGGCTAATGGCATATTAGGCTGCATTAGTAAGAGCATTGCCAGCAGATCATGGGAAGTGATTATTCCCCTCTATTCGGCATTGGTGAGGCCGCATTTGGAGTATTGTGTCCAGTTTTGGGCCCCCCAATACAAAAAGGATGTGGACAAGTTGGAGAGAGTCCAGCGGAGGGCAACAAAAATGATACGGGGGCTGGAGCACAAGATTTATGAGGAGAGGCTGAAAGAACTGTTTAGTCTGCAGAAGAGAAGAATGAGAGGGGATTTGATAGCAGCCTTTAACTATCTGAAAGGGGGTTCCAGGGAGGATGGAGCTAGGCTGTTTTTAGTGGTGGCAGATGACAGAACAAGGAGCAACGGTCTCAAGTTTCAGTGGGGGAGGTCTAGGTTGAACATTAGGAAAAAGTTTTTCACTAGGAGCGTGGTGAAGCATTGGAATGGGTTACCTAGGGAGGTGGTGGCACGCCCATCTTTAGAGGTTTTTAAGCTGCGGCTTGACAAAACCCTTGCCGGGATGATTTAACTGAGGATAGTCCTGCTTTGAGCAGGTGGTTGGACTAGATGACCTCCTGAGGTCCCTTCCAATTCTAATATTCTATGATTCTAATGAAGTCCAACAGGAGAGCAGACCTAACCAACTAGCTATAGATAACTAGAGAAACTATAAAACTATGAAAAATGGTAGGAATGGACAGAGTTCCCTTAGCAAGTTAGGAGCACTGTGGAACAGGGGTTCTGGCTCTGGCATGCGGTGATGAGAACTGGAGTGACATCAACCCACACCATCTCTTAAAGTCTTGGATGCACCACGTGACCGATGGACAATGCATGTGTGGGTCAACAGACATTTCTACGAAGAGTTCTGGCACACAGCGCGAATGCACACCCACATCTAGAATCCATATAGGAACCAACACTCACAGAAGAATAAACACACACACACACCCAGGGCCAGATTAACACACAGGCATCTACTATACGTGCCTCACTCCCAAATGGGTGGGGGGACAGGAGGGGGCAAAATCATAGGCCAATGTATTTTTCCACCTCCACCACATCCTCCTTTTCCCATCAAGGGTGCATCACTCACCCACAGTACCACCCTCTGCCCCAACACCACAACCCTAATCAATGGAAGTGCTGCAGAGCCAAATCTGAGTGGCGCTGTGAGATCACAATACTTGGAGCGGGGAGCCAGGCTGAGACAAGACAAGAGCCTTGCTGCTGTAGAGTGAGTAAAGGGTAGGCTCGCTCTCCAGCTCTCATCCCCACCCCCACCATCCTCCACAGCATAGATTAATCCAGCCCTCTATAGACACTTCCCAACAACATTGTTTTCCAATGCAAACAAACATATAATGACATATAATAACAGACAGTATACCCCTGTATGACTGAGCTGCTTCTACACTTTTTGCCAACTCTTGCTGTCACAGAGACCAAGACGCTGAATGAGAATCACTTGTCTATTGCTCCAAATCACTAATTATGGAGGCACGTCCCTCTGTTGGTTACAGCAGGGGATCTGGATTCTCCAGCTGCTTTGGCCACTGACCTGATGTGTGATATAATCATATAATCACAGAAAAGTCACATCACTGTGGATAATACTAAGCCACCTAGTAAAATATTTAGAGAACCCTGAATGAAAGGCAGATACAAGTGTAAAGTCTTCAAAGGGGCTCTTATGGCTAACTCAGGGGCATCAGGTTGATTGGGCGTCTAAGGTGACTGGTTATGTGATACAGGGCTAGTCACTAGCTTAAATCCAGCTCAGGGCAACAGTAACCAACAGCTAACATCACATGCAGGCTGGTCAGTAGCCACTGTGAAATGAGTCAAGAGGTCTCTGTCCCTTTCCAAGTGTCAATGTTACAAAAATCACTGCCACTCCTGGAACTAACCACCAGCCTCAACAAGCAGGCCTAGGATTGAACAGGCATCAAGACTGGACTTAATCTCTTCTGTGCCCAGGGCACGGTCCAAAGCCCATTCAAGACAACAGAAACATTCGCTCTGATATGTGTGATTTGGATTGAGTCTCTGAAGAATAGGGTTGAGGTTCAATAGAAGGGGAATGTCTGACCACAGACAGGACAGCTATCCTGGTACGCCATACCACAAGATGAGAAAGCATCCCGGTTTAGGCATTGTACCCCAATTACCAATGAAATCTTCATTCACTATTCCTGTCCTAACCTCGCTGGATCTGACATGACTGTGAAGTTTGCAGGGATATCCTGCTACATCTCAAACCATTCTGCTGGCAGTAAACTTACGTAAAGGGATTTTAGTCATCCCTGAAATATTCATTTGACACAGACACAGGAATTTTTCTAGTTATCGCCTTGTCTCTCCGGCATTGGTTTAAATACACACAAATGTAGGAATGAGTGCCACTGACCATGAACTATACAAAGGAATGACACAAAAATGTGAAGAGCTACTTGTCTAAACAATGCTAGGACTCACAAGCTTTTAACCCTCTGATCCTTCCACGTAGAAGATAAACAATTTTTAGTTCTTTTATATAGCTCTTTTAACACACACGGCCCTCAGTGCACATTGCAAAAGTGCACAAGTACCAGGAGCTCCCAGGTGGAGAAACTGAGGCACAGCCAGGGGAAGTGACTTTGCCAAAGGTCATGCAGCAGAACAGTAGCAGAGCTGGGAACAAAACCCAACATTCCTGACTCCTATGCTAAAGTCTTATTAAGTGGGCCTCCCTGCAAATTCTGTTCATGTTTTAGGTTAGGTGCCTCTCAGTCTGGTATCTATGCATTCTTGTGTTCACCTTCAAGGCTCTTCACAATTCTGCCCTTCCCTGCTCCCCCACAGCCCCTCTTACTAATGATACCAGACCCAACTGCCTGCTTCTCCACTTGGCCCACAAGCACCTTCAATGTCTTCAAATCAGAACCACAGAGACACATGTACAAACCCTCTGAAGGAAAGAAGGCTTGCACAGGTGTAACTGACTGGGGCTTAGTGGATAATTCTGCTGTAGGTGGAGTTAAACCTGGTTATGGTAGCCGCCGCCTTTCAGAAAGAAGCCATTATAATCAGGTGGCTGAATCAACAGCAGTGGCACCCAAAAACCATGGAAAAGCTGAGTAGAAGCTGAATCCTATAGCTCAAGGAATTTCAGATGCAGGGGCTGGGACTTTGATTGGTGGAACTGTTCTTTTGGGGTGGGTGAGAGAAAGAGAGACAGACAGACAGACAGACAGAACACAAACTGAGGTAGTGAGAGAAAGCCAAACAGAAAACAAAGGCTGGTAATGTGGCCCTGAGAGAAAGCTAAGAGAGCAAGCTTTTTGGGTACAGAGTGCTGAAAGGCAGGTTGGAACAGCAGATACAGGAACTTTCCCTACAATGTTCAGGGAAATAGAACTTTGTACATTCTTTGAAACTGAACAAAACTATATCAAAGAAATACCTGTCACTAATTTCTCTTTCTAACTGGAACAAACTCCAAGAACATGAATTTCTGGCTATCTGCTTGGGTCAAAAGGGGTAACTATTCTGTGGATGAATCATAAGGACAAGGATCCAGCTCTCCCTCCTTGAGCTGCGCTGGCTCTGCAGAACTATGAGGGGTAATTTTACTCACTAATATTGTGACACTGGCAGGCCGGATGCCAGCTCTTGCCCAAGCTGCAGGCATTAGCTAAGAACTGACAAACTCATAACTGAAGACCAGACTAGTTCACCAGTATGTTAGCGTTGCTCAAAATAGGTATTAGTCTTATAAGAATGTATTTAGTGTTTGGACTCTATGAGATGCTTGTAAACTGCTGCATGCATTAATCTCGCTTGTGATTTCGGTATTCCAGGCTATAAGAAAATTGGTAAGTTTTGCTTTATAACTGTGAAAATGTTTGTTCTGAACTTGTGAACTGAGGCATGAGAATCATCCACCACTCCCAACCCATCCAGAAGGACCATCAAAATCAGATGGGCCATCAAGGAATGTAACAATACAAAGGATTGGTTAACAGCTTTACTGCATGTTGGAAATGCTACATTCAAGGAAGCTCATCCTGTGGACTTGAAGGCTAAATGAAAGAAATAAAACAAGGTCATAGGAAAATTTTCCATCTCTTCTCACTGTTTAATTCTCACAAGGCCAGAACCACCAAACTGAAGCCAGAGATCCCCAGGAGCTGCCTCACAGGGCTACCCTGAAAGACACTTTGAACTGACAGATCATTACAACTCTGTCACTCCTAGGATTTAGACAGTAATTCATTTGTGTGTATAAGTTTGTTTGCTTTAACCTGTAAATAACTCATTTCTTTCTTTTTTTTCTAGTTAATTAAACTTTTAATTAGTTTATTACAGGACTGGCTACAGGCATTGTCTTTGATGTAAGACCTAGGGTACCAATTGATCAGGGGTAAGTGACTGGTCTCCTGGCACTGGAAGCAACCTGAATATGATGAGATTTTTAGTGTAAGCGATTATTTATCACTAAGTCCAGTGTGTCTGGGTGGCAAGATAGACTAGAGAGTCTAAGGAACTGCCTGTGACTTCATGGTAAGACTGGTCTGGTGATCTAGGAGTTCACATTTGTTAGGGGCTATAATCTAATTATAGCATATACCACCATTTTGGGGTGTCTGACCTGTTTTGGACAGTCTGCTCTGAGGCAGGCATTCACAGTTGTGAGCCACTCCAGACAGTCTTTCAGATGTAGCCTGATCTGACTGAATACACACAGGGGGGATGTTCTGAGGAGGTACAAAGTGTCAGTTTTTCCTGAACCCTTCTCAGAGTAGGGCCATACTTTAATGAACAATATGCAGTGTCTCATCTATACCAGGGAACCTGTTAGCCAAGTCCATGTTACCTCTTTGTCCATGTTAAGGGAAACGAGAAGATTAAGGCAAGAACAGCCAAAGGAGGAACCTTGTATGCAGCAATGAGTCAGAGGCACAGCATCGGGCAACAGCATAGTATTCAGCCAAAGCGTTGCCAGCAGCTGACTGTCGGACTGGCCTGCTTCCACTGGCAGGAAGATCAAGAACTTAGAGGAGTGGGAGGAAAACAAGAGTCCACCCTAGAGGCTGAGAAGGAGGATCTGTCTGGAAGAGGAAGGAACAGCCTAAGAGTCTGCCAGTGGGAAAGGGTTAGGCTGGGATGAAGAAATCGTCAGGGAGAGCAGGACTGAAGGAAAAGCTCATCTGACAATGTCCTGAAATTCTGATGGATCTGGGACTGGAGTCCTAGCCTGTGCCTGTGTCAGTTTTTCTGCCAATGCAAGCAAGCAGTGCTAAGATACTATGGTTATGGTAGCTATATAAGGACCTAGAAGGCACTGATGTAACCGAGGGGAGAATCTGGCCCACGGTATGTATCAGGGCCATGCTTCATAGTCACATCCAAATCGGACTACGCCTAGAAATGGGATTTTCCCCATACACAAACAACAAACACTGAGCCTGATTCATATTTGGAACCAAGTTCGAATTCAATATAAAACACTCCCTCCTGCCCCACTGACAAATACAGCAAATTCCAAAGCATGCTCAGCTTTGCAGGCAAGGCAAAATCCATGGGTCAGCCTCAATTAGCATGGATCTGTCCCATGTCCTATCAGCCCCCAACTTGCAGAACAATTAAAACCTGTTTCGTTTACCTGAGACCTCGCCACGTCGCACTGTTGCTGGATTTTCTCATTGGGCTGGTTCCTACAGGAGGAGCTGCAAATGTTTGCAAGAGGCAGTAGGGTTGCACAGGGCGAGCTAATGATTGCATTGGGTTTTCTCCTTTGTTTATTTAGTCTTGGTTTCGTATATGAATGCCAACAAAACCAGTGCGTGTGAGCCTCACTTATACCCTGTCCCCCAGCTTAGGATCAGCCAATTATGGGCTTACAGGGGTTACCCCTCATAGCCTTGGGTCTGAAAATAAGAGTTCCATTGGGTCCTCAGATATCCTAAAGGTGCATCTCAGTTCTCCAGCGTATGGGACTGACCTTGGCTTACCACGTTGTGCAATAGAGACTCCCTTGATTTTCCTCAATCTACCTCAAGCTCCTCCATACACCGCCCTGCACGGCAGACCACATGCCACAAACTCTGTTCAGCAAAGAGCTTGGTGAGCCATTTTATTTATTTATTTTCTGAGGATGGCAGAGTGTGAAAGGTAGTTACCCATATTTTATAATCACTATCATCCGGACACTTCCTTGGTCACCTGTGTGAAGTGCTTTTGCAATGGATCATGTATATAGTGTATAGTAACAAAGGATGTAGGGACATTTTCCAATAGGGAAATAATGGGGGTAGTTCTTGAGGGAACGCCCATCCTGATTTTGTGCCAATTAAAAACTAGTTACTTATTATACATTACTGTACTCTCACCCATGGTTTCTATAAACTCAGCGGAGAGGTAGCCCCATCATCCAAACCTAGGTTTGATTCTCCGCTCCCTCATACCAATGTGAAGCCAGCATAGCTCTGCCAGCAGAGTTGCTCCTGACTTACATCAGGGATTGTGAGATGAGATTCAGGACCTGGGTCTTATGTACTGAACATCAAGTTTAAAGGCTAGAGAGGAGCAGACTTGTTTTGCTTAATTTAGAACTCTCGCTAACATTATGTGTTCAGACACATGCTCTAACTCACTTGTAATTGGATTTGCTATGTTCTTAGGAGACTGGGTGGTGGAGGGGAAACAGAGCAGAGAGGGGAAGAGAAGAAACACTCCTAATGAAAAAAAATTAAACACACTGAGCAGAATCAATTCCTGGAATAATTCAACTGGGCCAAATTCTGTAGCCTTACTCAGGCAAAACTCGCAAGAATCTTACTTGGCCAGATTCCAGTCTCAGTTACACCACCACAGAGTCCAGAATAACTCCATCAAGTAAAAGCAAAACGTGAAACAATGAATGGTAAAGCTGCTTAATAGGACAATATTATTAGCATAAATTCTCCTTAATAATGGTGTAATTGGCTGGTACGGAGGAATTAAGTGATACTTAACCACGTGATGAATAGGTCTAAAATATTATGCTCCAGAGGTTTAACGTGGAAGTAGCCAAATAAAGATTTTTAAAAAAAGGAAAACATGAAGTGTGGTAGGTATCATTTATGTGTTTGTACTTTTAGTAGAAAGAAATCTGGTGCCACATACCCCCAAAATGTGTTTGGATGGGGAGGGGAAGTTCCAAAAGAACCCAGATCTAAATTTGCACTTGGCTGTGGTATATAGATTGGTCCAAACCCAGAGCCAACCACCCCTATGATGGGGGTATTTGAAACCCAGATATGAATTTATCAGACTCTTTCATCAGTCTTTTAAGACTTTTTTTTAAATAGCCTCTTCTTTTAATTGGTCAAGTTAGCCACGTAATTGGGACAAGAGCCTTTCCAGTTGAGAGGGATGCACTGTCCTGGAAACTGGGAGTAAACTTTTCAAAACTGACTGAGTGAGTTGGGGACCTGCGTGCCTAAGTCACTTCTGAAAATAGGACTTTGGATCTTCAGTCCCATTGATTTTCAATGAAATTTAGACTCATAAGGGTAGGTCCACAAGGGATTTAGGCACTGAATTGCCGTTTTAGGAGCTTAAATCGAAATATTTGGATCCCTGAACCCACATCATCCATCTCTCCTGTTGAAACTGTTCCACTTTGTATGAATAATTAGGTAGGCCCTAGAACAGGTATTCAAATTTGGCTCTCTACAGGCCAGCTGAGTGTCCTAACCACAAACCTGTACAGCCATTCTCTCACTTTTTCTCACTCAATGAATATTTAATTATTTACACACACTGGCACGGCTTCAAGGGAAGAGAATGAGCAAGAGGGATCTACCCCAGCATGTCCCATAACCCACTGCTTAGGACACTCATCTGAAAGATGGGAGATATGAGTTCAAATCCCTGTTCCAAGTCAGGGAGGAAGGGGGAATTGAATCTGCATTTTCGGTGACAGCACTAACCACTCGGCTAAAGGTTATAAGGAGACAGCGGCACCACCACTTCTGTTTTTTGTGAGAAAGAGCGTGGGCGTCTAACTCCAGGGTTCACAGCTGTGACTCCTGAGTGGAGATATGGACTTGCCTGCAGCCTGGATTTAGGCACCTAAATCCCTTTGGGGTGGGGCTTAGGGCACACCTCTCTGCTTGGCCTCTTCCATTGGCTAACTTAGACAGTCCAGCGGGCTGGCTTTTATGGATCCCTTTCTTAGGTGTCTAATTCTCCCCATGCATTGAATAGGACGTCTGGGTGCCTAACTGTGGATTTCACTAGACAGCACGGTGCTGATTATTAGGCGTTGCAGTGCTGAGCCTAAAAGTCTTTTTTTGTGGATCTGGTTCCTAAATGCCTCAGTCACTTGTGAAAGTGTTACTTCTCCAGAGCATGGAAAGTTAACAACAGCAATAATTCTTTTACTAAGGAATGCTAACAAACCAGATAGCATTATCCACAGTAGGAACTGATTGCAAGCAGATTATTGATGTTATGAACCGTAATTAATGGCATGTGATAACAAATCCGTCATGTCAGATAAATGTAAGTTCTTACTGTGGGTGCAGCAGGGCTAGAGAACAACCTTGAAATGACACTGCAATTATTTTTTCATAATTCTAAATTATGTGGCTGCCCGTTCATTATCTGTTTTTATGGCTTAGTGAATCATAAGCGGGAGCAGAAATTCTATGAAAATAACGGCCACAAGTGTATTTCAGAGACTAGAGCAGGGGATAATGATGGGATGTTTGCCATGGTGAGTTCTGAGGTTTTGTTCACCAGAATCAGAAAAATACGAAAAATGGAAAATTAGCTGTTTGCTGGCAGTTAACAATCTGATTTCCAGCCAGAGATAGACACTGCAGTGCTGGTTTCTAATGTTCTATGCAGCCAAGTCACACATCCAAGTCACACATGGTGACTCATTTTTTCCAAAACATTGTATCTAATTCATTCAAGGTGTTTAGAATGAAAGGTAGCTATTAAGTGGTGTCTGTAATAAAGGGCACCAAATGTGGCATAAAGGCTGATAGGCATAGGGTATTTTGATAACAACTCTTGCCTTTGATGTGCCAAAGGCTCTGTCGTACATCATAAATTAAACTTGTGTTAATCACTTCAATCCATTTTCTCTCTACCTTGAATCCATCAGTAAAAATATGTTAGATTGACAATGCAGGGAAAGGAAAAGGCCCCACAAACATTGCCCCACCAAATGTGTATGAACTCTGGGAAGCAGTGTATCTTTGGAGAGGAAGCTGATACAGCTGTTCAGCCTCTGTGGCCCATCCAATCTGTGACTTCTCTGTCAAGGCAGGTGTCTGGGGAGGTGACTTTTTGGTATTGATCCCTGTCTAGTGCATACTGGACTGTGGACAACAAATTCATATAGGCAACAGAACAGGCAGCAGAGGATAACTGTCTTTGATCACTATCACCAGTTTGTATGGTGCTATTTAAAGTACGTCTCATCCTACAGAGACAGATAATTATTTTTTCACACCATGATATTTGAGAATGATACTTAAAGTCTCTTGTACATTAATTGGTGTCATGATCAACATTGAGCAAATTTCAAAGGTATACAGATTCCTTTTTGAATGATCATCCAAAAGTTCTTAGTTCTTGTCATCTGCCATCTGGAGATCTCAAAAGAACAGGATCTAGAGTAAAAATTTGCAGTACGCCTGAACGTCATCAGAAATACAAGCAACATCCTTTCCCACAGTATTTCCAGTTTGTGAACCAGCCAAAACTTGGCACTGCAGAAGTTCATGGCAATTGGATGTATTGTTGTGACTCTTTCACGCAACGCTAGTAAGGCCTCTTGGGATTTAATTCAGAGCTACTTAGATACGATACTATAATCTCTTGTAAGGCTTGACACATCTTTTCCATTTAAGAATCTTGCCCTACCTTTCTTCCTTTTCTAAATTGCTTTAGCTGTCTAAGCAGTATTTCAGCTTATATTTCATTGCATTATTCAATGTCTGTTAACTTTAAAAAATAAATATAAATGTTTGATAAAAAAACTATTTCCTTCAAACTGAATTATTCTTTTCTTCGTAACAGAGGCCTATAAGTGAAGTTAAGACTCCAATTCTGAAAACATTTCATTGTTCTTACTGGGTCTGTAACATGTATAAAATTACATGGGTAAGTAAATATTTGTAGGCCTAAATCTGAAGTTCCTAACATCAAAGTTATTTTGGGGGGAGGGGAGTCTTTGGATTACGTAAAAAAATAAAATAAAACCAAACATGGAAAAAAGTGTATTTCTCCCAACTCGCATAACTCAAAATGTGCCTGGAAATACTGTGATTATATTTAAGAAAAGGTTCACCTCTGGGTTAAGATCAGAAAGGAAATTCACAAAGCAAATAGAATTTGATAAGAAGTTACATACAGATTTTGAATGGGGCTGTAATTATCATGGAAACAAATCCAGTCTGCAATACAGCATTGACTGCCAGCAAACCATGTGATGATGTATTTGAAATCTTTAGGGAAAACACACAAACCCGAAGAGCCAGAATAGCCTCTGCACTGACATAAATCAGGAGTGACTCACTTGAGCCAGTGGGCTTGATTGTCCACTGCCTGGCACCTGGTGTGCTCATTTACACTTATGCAAAACGT
>ML675616.1:11651759-11668065 GCA_007922155.1 Mesoclemmys tuberculata | reverse complement strand
TCTACCTGTCTATTATTTCAGTTGACCTGGCCCCTTGCTGCCACAGGGTTTTTTTGTGCTGTGTAGACATACCCTACAAGACTAGATAGAGATCTGGGATGGAGACCGTAGTCAACAACTTTGCTCATCTGGCACAGTGGAACTTTCTATCATAAGGGTAAAACTTATCTGTGCAGAAGACAGAGCTCCTTTGGGGCTGGGCAGAGACTGTGGACCATCACAAGCCTCACCACCTTCCGCTTCAATTTCAAGGCACATTTCTTTGACCGGCCTTCTTGAACATAAACATAACATAACACAAACGTCTATGTTATATATATATTAACCCTGCCAAAACAAAACAATCTACTGCACGCTGTGGAGGTAGAACAGGAATTGTCTAGTGTTCTCCTCTGGGTTGGTGTAAATCAGCAGAGACCCTACCGATGGTGGACAACGCATCAAAGAGGAGATGACAGCACTGGAAATCGGCAGAAACCTCATTTCTATAGTGAATTCAGAGCACCCAGTGAGTGGGCTGTGCTGGGTGGGAATGTGACATAGACAAGGCACACAACACATAGCTTCAACAGGCGCAGTTAGCGCAGCACCATTTCAAACTGCCCTCCCCTGGCAGAAACTCCACGGGAGGGGCAGGGACAATAACATGGCCCACTCCCTCACCGGGTGAATCCAGCCTCTACGTAAGGCACTTCACTAGAGCAGAGAGGACATGGGGTGTGGAATGAACTTCCAGAGGTGACTGGGCAAATCCAGAATTGGACCATCTTTAGGCAATGCCACCAAGTCTTCGCACCACAACAAGAACGACACTCACGATGCTGGCACCCCTTTCCACCCACTCATGCAGTCTCTACCAAAACCACAATCCCAGCTGACCAGCTGGGGGTACTCAGCACCTAGGAAAATCAGACCCAACCCAAAGCCTCCAGAATGGCCCAGGACATTCCCTTTGTAAAGATGGCTCCTTGGAAAGGTCAGAAAAGGTCTCTTAGCTGAAAAAGAAAAGAACAGTTACAGTGCATCCCTTTCCTTAGGGCCCTGGAGTTCATGCAAGTCAGATAAAAGGGTTGAATGCTACAGCCACCTACAAACCTATGAGCAGCACAGACAAAAAAACCCATCACCTCTCATGGGTACAGTTTGTGAACTGCTGATGGCAGACTTTACCCAGTGTGAAAGTTTGATAGATAAAGGGTCTGACTTCTCCTCTCATTTACACTAGGGTAATCAGGAGTAATTCCACTGAAACCAAAGGAGTTAAATGGTCATAGAACTAATATAAGTGAAATCAGAATCAGAGCCTGATGTATGCATGATCTTCAAACACACTGTTTGTGTTAGTAGGCAAAATAAAGGGAAAATGAGCCATTATTTCCTTATGATGGCATAATAAAAAGTCTATATTATTATTCTCTTTAAAGGCCAATTTCAGGGCTGTAACGCAACTTCAGAAGAACCACATTCATTTAATCATCCGCCCTAACACTGTTCTTGGAGAAGCTGTGTTCCACGCCCCATTCCAAGAAGTCAGAGGGAGAGAAATGAATAGTAGAGAGAAAATGGGGGGAGAGACAGACAGTGAGGGACGAGACCGAAAACGACAAAAGTAAAAAAAATGGTTAGGGGGAAAAAGGCCAAATCAGCAAAGAAAAACCATGGCGATGTCCCTGCTGTGGATGAGGGAACAGAGGAGAGACCCACTCCCCAGACTAGAGTACCATTTCTCTCCAGAGAGGAGTGAGAGCTTTTGTGGCTCACTCACTGGACTGCAACTCCGGAGAACTAGGTTCTTTTCCCATCTCAGCCCCCAGACTCTCTGTTCAACTATCAGCAAGTTAAATTTCTTTGTACCAGGGAATGATGATATTTCCTTCCCGCCCCGCATCCCCTGCCTCCCCACCCTGAGACTCTTTGTCTCTCTTGGCTAATTAGACTGCAAGATCTTCAGTACATGGACTGCTTCTTATCGTGCATATGTACAGTGCCAGGCACTACGGGGCCTCTTGGCACTACTGCCATCTGAATACTAAAATGGCAGTCAATGGTGAATCTCCTGTTATTTCAGTGGGACCTGAATTAGGCCCTGTCATTAAAAGGAGAACGAAATGTAAATGTTTCTTTTCATAAGCACATTAACATGGTTTGCCATAGCTGCAGGGCAAGCTGAGCTTTAGAGCCCTTTCAATCCCTCTTGAGTGCACCGTTCAAGTGACAAGGCTGCCCCTTCACCTCTCTCAAAGGGTGGAACCCTGTCGTCCAACCACTCTTGGGCTGGATCTCTGGGAAGCAACCCTCCAGCCTCCTATGTAACAGTGTTACCATGACAGGCCCAACTTAGGTTGGCTTCTCAAAGCCCCTTTTCCTTTGGGGACCTGTAACCCATGGCTGTTTAATGTGACTCAAAAACAGCTTCTTAGCAACATGTATCGTTTATTTACCCAAGGATATATGGCATGCAAGAAAAAGGGATAAAATAATAAAAGGACTATGCAACTCTGGCCTTATCTACATTTTATTCCTTCCTTGTATGTTTAGGAAAATCTCACTTAATCCAGCTACCTTTGCCTCTGAGCTGAGAGAAGCAGGCTGTACTGCAGCACCATGCTCTCTGGGTGTGTCTCCGTCAGTGACACCTCTCCAGGTGCTGCTGCCTACTCACTCAACCCCCCTTCCTCCATAGGCCAGGATCTTTAAGGTTTTAGTAACACCTTTGATCCTAGGTTTGGGCCTGGGAAGCATAAACCTTGCTAGACTAATTGGAACCAGACATGTGGGTATTTCCCCCAATTAATGGCATCCTCCTTGTTTCTTCAAGGACTCTTGGTATGCTCTGTGACGTACCTTATCTTTGCCATTGTTTCATTTCCTGTTTCTTTCTTTCTTTAAATCTTTGATTTAAATCCTTGCAGTCAGGCAGGATAATATCAAACAGGTAAACTGAAGTACACATGACAGTCATCAAAATAATAGCTATTTCTCTCATTCTCCACATAGTTATTGACATATCTCAAGCAATCCCACTTAGAAAGGGGAATATAAATTTGTTAAATCCACCGTTTACCAGCACAGAGCCAGCAGCTGCAGCATATCACTGTGTAACTTCAAGTTACCTTGGGCTGAAATATATTTAATTTTGATGAAACCGAGAGAATTTTGTATGCAAAAACATCATCCCAGAAAGAAGAGTCTGAAAGAGAAATCCCCCGGCTGAATTTTGAGGGAAGGAAATTATTTAAACAAATACTTATCTTCTGGAATGTAAATGGGTTTTTGTGGTGAGATGTATAGACTGACATATTCGGAAGGACTTCTTCCTCCTTTCGCACTTTTCTTTATATATTGGTATTCGTTTCTGAACTGTGCCTGAATGTTATCTCAAGTGGTTGCCCCAAAGATGAAATGTACGACAACAGAGTTATGACTGCGGTCAGCACTAAGTGTGTAAAGATGTTTTGCTGAAAGTATGAACAGTAATCACATGAAATGGACTTTTGTGGTTTCCAGATCTTCTTTGTTCTTTGTCTGTTACGAATTGCAAATTGCAGAGCTCATGTGTATTGTGTTTGATTAGTTGCTTTTTCCTGAATGTTATGCCCCTGTTAGAGTGGTGAAAGAAGGCTTTAGAAAACATGAAAAGTGAAGTACTACATAAAAGATAAAGATGCTTTACCACAAATACCATGGAAACTGCTCCCAAGTATAATAGCAGGGAAGGGAGATAAAGACATCCACATTTTATTATGTAACTACACTTTTAAACCAATTTTTAATTAAATCAATTTAGATTTTTTAAAAAAAGTTAGAACAGGGTATACAAGAATTTGGGGAAGCCTTGAGATTTCACGTCAATAAATTTTGTTGAATTAGAGGAAGATGCAGAAACGTTAGACAAAAGTCAACCTTTCTAATGGTCTGTAACTAAACACCAGTTTGATAATTTCCTTTATTCTTTGCAGAAATATGCTGCTTTTGACACTAAGGTAAACATCTCATTTCCAGGCCAAAATTATAGGATGCATGTGTGTCAAAAGTACAGTGTTATAATGGATACAGATAGCAACCTAAACTACAGAGACACTTCTACTTCATAATATAGACACATACATGTGTAACCCATGATTGGCTGTCACAGGATCCCCCCCTCTGGGCTCAATCCACAGACAACATGAGTGTTATAGTCCCAAATACCAAATAGCACACCCAAAGCATTAATAGCTTAGGGAATGTAAAGAAACTTGTTCAATATAAAAGACAAGTTGCTACATCTTCAAGAGAACATTCCCGTTTAGTTGAATACTGGTTTGACCTTACATAATTATTTGCTGTTGCATGTTTCTATGTGAGGTCATCTTTAAAATAATAATTAGAGGACATGTTTATTTACAGGTATGTACACAACTGCATTCCTGAGGCGCCTGCTTATGATGTCAAGTGAACATGGAGCCACACATGGCTACCTGAATAAAATCATACATGCAAAATAAACAAACCATGTACAATCTAGACCAGTATGCAACCTATATTCACTTCACTAGGGTTTAAGGGATTTTTTAGTGTATAATAGATTCATTGGAAGATGGAAAGATTTCAAAGAACTGGCAAGCATCACCACCTCATCCTGATATGAGGAGATTTGTCCAACTGAACTGACTTTGTTAGCACTAGCCCTCCCCATTGTTATGTTCCTTACCCTTGGATGTGTATATACACACACACACACACACATATATATATATCTCCCCTCTCTGTGATTTCCACTTCATATATCTGACGAAGTGGGTTGCAGCCCACGAAAGCTTATGCCCACAGAAATTTGTTAGTCTTTAAGGTGCTACAGGATTCTCGTTCTTTTAACATAGAAAAGGAACTGTTGCTTCAAGCAGCAGTTTGTTCTGTCTGTATGATATGCAACATGCAAAATTAAAATGATTTATTCTGCCTCAATTGCTCACTTACTGATGAACTCCTTCAAAACAGAGATATGGTTTCCTGTTGATTTATTGACCCAAACAGTAAACAGTGATGGAGATCAAAGCCCTTTTTCCATAATGAGCTAGATTCTGATCTCAGTCACACTGGCATAGAACTGGAACAAATCCACTGATGTCAATGGATTAACACTGGTGTAACCGAGACTAGAATCAGGCCCTGTATTTCAATCTTAGTGATGGACCTGAGCTTTGAAGTTTGTAGAGGTTTCCCCAAGTCTAAGTATGGTCTGACATAGGACTGGCTTGGCTCATTGTAGAGTTAGAGGCCAGCTGTAAAATTCAGACCTAGATGCAAATCCAAACTTCACCAACATTTGAGAGGGTTCAGAATTCTAGTTTGGATTCCTGCCTGTTCATAGATTCCAAGGCCAGAAGGGACATTGTGATCATCTAGTCTGACCTCCAGTATAATGCAGACCATAGAACAGACGTCCACAAACTGTGTGGAGGAACGTTCGGGGGGTGGCAGGGCTAATCTGACCCTCACACGGGCAGGGAGGAGGCACTTCCCAGCATGCTCTGCCCTTATCGTCGCTCCAGCCCCGAACCCCAGCTGCAGTCCCAGCCTTGGCTCCCACCTGTGACCCTGGGCCCCACATCTCGCTCCTGTTCGCATCCCGCACCCGGGCCCCGGGCCCCGTTCCTGGCCAGCCCGGGCTATTGGCTGTGGCCCAGATCATGGCCCTATTCCTGATCCTGGCTCCCAGCCCCATTCACGGCCCCAGCTGCAGCTCAGGCCCCTGCTCTGGTCCTGCTCACAGCCCCTGGCCATGGCTTTAGCCCCATTCCTGGCCCCTGTTCCTGACTGCAGGAGGGCCCAGACCAGGTTAAAAAACACACTTTTCTGAGTTCAAGTTTGTGAAACCTTGTTCTTATGATTTAGACCATTTCTCCACTGTCCCCATAGGTGATTCAATAATAAAACACACCCATGTTATATAGAGGGAGGCATTGTGGACCAGCAGATAGAGAGACCTGGGTTCTAGTCCTGGCTCTGCCCTGGCCTGCTGTGTGACCTTAGGCAACTCAATTTGCTGTTCTGTGCCTCAGTTTCCCCAGATGCAAATAATGCATGACCCAGACCTTTTAAAGAAAGTGCTTTGAGGTTCACAGATGAAAAGAGCTAGGTATTATTATTTTATATATGAACATATTTCCTTGTCTAAAGGGACACCCATGCTATGTACATATTAAGAAAAGGTGGAGGAAGCTCACACAAAGAGCATTTTTTGTATCTATTGCAGGTTAGGAGGATCAAGTTCCATTGGGGGAGTGGAGGAGAAAAGCATGCATGACTCCTGACTACATTATACTTTTTGGTCTAAGCGGTGCTCTTTCATGAGCAGCATAATTCCCCAACTTTATCAAAATTAAAAAGGATGAGGTGTGAAGAAAACTGTTTACAAACCTGCAAGACCAACTGTTCATGATGCTCAATCTTATTTTTAACACAAGGAAAGGCAGGGCGCCGCAAAGCAGCTTCTAATTAATTTTTTATATTACCCCACAATTCTTTCAGCTCTAGATGAGGATGCCAAATACCAACTTTTACATAGCTCAATAATAGTTACGTTTCTGCATCAGAAAAATGATTTCATCGGGGTTTTATAACCATTGGATGAGCTTTGGTGCATAGGTTTGTTCTGCTACTAAGCAGGAGAATATGAAAATAAAAAGCACATGCCAGGCTGCTAAAAGAAAGAGGCGCAAAGAAGAATTTAGTTTGCACACAGATTCAAACAAGCATTTTTGTGCTTTCTCCCATGCCGCTTCTCACGCTTGGGAGACTCTCCCTGTAAATATCCACAAAACTAACTCACTGTTCCCCTTCAAGGCCCTCCTTAAAACTCTCCTTTGTTGCGAGGCTTACAAAAAACTTGACAAAGGATAAACAGCTGGTGTGCTGTATCCACACGTTACCATGCTGACCAACATTGTGTTGCTATTTCCTTGTGCTCCCCCATCTGTCTTTTGCATCTGCCTGTTGCCTCTTGTATATTTAGATTGCTGGTAGATGGAATAATCTTTTTGTTCTGTGTCCGTACAGTGCCTAGCACAATGGGGTCCTGGACGATGACTGCAGTACAAATAATAATAAAATTACAATAATATGCAGTTTGATATAATGAATTCATTAAATGGGAATGCCAAACCTACAGGCCTCATCCTGAGGTTCTTACTCCAAGCCTCATCCTGAATGGTGCTGCTCTTTCAGGAGCAGGTTGCCAGTTACTACACAGATCCTATTCAGGTTCTCATCCTGTGGTGCACTAAAGTCTCAGACCCTCAGTTTCTACACAGGTTTTATTCTGACAAACTCTCGTGAGTTTCAAAGGGAATTCACCTGAGTAAAGACTGTGCAAAAATGGAGTATGGGATTCTGGATTTGACCCTCAGATATTAAACAGAAATTAACCCCAAGCCCCTCCTGAAAACCCTTGTTTGTAACACCCTCCAAGCCCTTAACCTACCCATAATGAGGATTTTTTTGATTAATCGTAGGATGCAAGGGAGGCTAGATTGTGCCTCCCTGCAACCCAAGCCTTGCTGCGCTGGAGGGGAGATTCTGCTCCAGCGATGGATTCACCTTTGGATCCAGTTTAAAATGTATCTAGGATTTCCTATGAGCCCAGCCAGGGGAGACAAAGCTGGTGACAGGCATTGAAGCAGCACATCTCTCAGTTAACGAAGGTTGTCCTGCACCAACTTCTAGCATCTGAGGTCTGGCTCTGGACCCAATCATGGAGTGCGGGCTGTGGGAAGCTTGTGCTACTGTGTCCCCTCTCCAGGTGGATATACTAATACGTGGACCATTAGCTCTTTGTGGCAGTGACTGTCTTCTTTTACAGTTCCTAGCACAATCGTATCCTGGTCCATGACTGGGGCTCCTAAGTGCTACGGCAATACAAATAATAAACAATAACAATACCAGCAGGCCCGCAGTTGCCAGAAGGGTGAGGGGTTGCTTATACACAAATTTGCACTGCTTAATTAAACTGGTTTAGATAAACTGATGCAAATCACTTGTATGCAAATCATACTTGTTTCAGTTTATTTTTGGTTGAGCTTACTCCAGTTAGAAACAGATTTACATTAAACCAAAATAAGCCTCTGTTAAGATAGGATAAGAGTGTTCGCACAGGGGTTTCCACTGGTTCAACGAGATCAGTTTAAAAACCCGTTTAAGTTAAGCCAGTAGAACTTTCTTGTGTAGATAAGGCCTTATTTAAACTGGTGCAGTTATACATGTAGACAGGCCCTAAGTTTCAGCCCAGTATGTTCAGACTTTAGACCCTGGATGGCAGAGATCTTGTTTGCCTACCTTGACAAGCACCTAGCAAACTTCTGGTGCCACAAAAATATAAAATAATACAACATTTAGAAGTGAAAGAAACAAGGTCATAGAAACAGTGGTGCAGTCACTTAAAATGCTGTGGACTCTGGTACACATTGAAAAAAACTGAACAGGAAAGCTGTATACAGATATTACTAGAAAAACTTTGCTACTATTAAGCGTTCAAATGTTCTGTTATTAGCAGCCTGGCCAATGGCTGGGCTGATGAAACTCTACAATACTTAAGTTACATCTGTCATCATCCATGTATTCTCTCTCTTTCTCCTGTCTCTTTCTAATTTCTTCTTATTTCTTCCTCAATGTTTTAGAGTGGTTTGAAATATAAGCCCTCGTGTATCTAGTTTTTATTTCTCTTAATTCAGAGTTACAACAGCAGACTCAGATCGAATCCCCCACAACATTCTCTGTGCTGGACAGTCTCCCTGATTTCCAGTCCAGCCCATTTGTGATGCTCTTTGAATCCTCATTACATCCTATTCCTACTGCAGCCTTTCCTGCCAGTCCTTGTTGTGTCTAATCAGTCTCATCCCATTGTTACCTACAAATTAGTGCATCCCACTGCTACTGCTATCCGCTCCCATTGCAGCCTCCTTTCCTAATCCCTCAGGGTCTCTGATTTACCCTTCTTTTTCTGCCCTGCTGCTTGCCCTCCTCGGTTTCCACACCCATACCCTGTACTTTGCTGGTACTGCAGATCGAGTTTGCAGAGTTAAATCAGCTCCTAATCAGTGAATCAGCATTTCAGCTGAGCAACCCTAACCCTATTGCAAGAGTTTACTTTATAAACCAAGAGAAAATCGAGCCATGGATTATTACTAAATCAAGTGTTCTTTTCAGAATTAGACTCCTGCAACTATAACCTTTTTTTCCCATGGATTTTCTATAAACCATGGCAGATCCATCCCATGGTTTCACGGGATTCTGGAGAAGACAGTATATAAGAGAAGAGGCCATACATTGTCCCCTTAGTACCATAGGGTTTGTCAAAAGACTTAAGGAGTTCAGTCTGTCTAGTTTATCCAAAAGAACATTGAGTGGTGAGTTGATTATAGCATGCTCTTCAATCTAGCGGAGAAAGGTATCACATAATCCAACGGCTGGAAGTTGAAGCTAGATAAATGCAGACTGGAAAAAAGGTGGAAATTTGTTAACTGTGCGAGTAATTAACCACTGGACCAATTTACCAACGGTCACAGTGGATTCTCCATCGGCAATTTTAAAATCAAGATCAGATGTATCAAAGACAAACTCTGGGAATTATTCTGGGGAAGTTTTATGGCCTGTGTTATACACAAGGTCACATGACATTATCACAATGGTCCCTTTTGGCCTGGGAATCTATGAGTCTATGAGAAAATGCCAGAAAAGGAACTCTTTAATGTAGTGGAGAAAGGCATACCAAGAAATAATGGCTGGAAGTTAAAGTGAGACAAATTCAAATGAGCAGTAAGGCCCTTTTTAAAAAAAAAAAACCAGAAACAAACTACCCAAGACAGTGATGGATTCTCCATCTAGTGAGTGAGCTAAATACAGGAGTATTTGTGTGAAATAACGTGCCCTGTGTTATACAGAAGGTCATACGAGATGATTTAATGGCCCCTTCTGGCCTTTAAAATCTATGAATCTAGGAATAAAGGTGGGTTTCATTTTAGAGGTATGTCTAAACCAAAACCCTTGTCCCAAATATGCCTATGGGCAAGTTCACGTCTTGATCTAAACTTTTTGGCTTGGGCCTATCTCTAGTTAGAATGAAGGTTTCATATATGGGCATGTTGGTCCAGATCCATGAGGGGACTGTTTGCCAGTTTTAGGTACCACAGCGATCCACAAGACTCCCACCTGGATGCCATCTCACCTAAACTTACCTGGCACCTAAATTTGTGCTGTAAAGGTCCCCTCGTGCCTATGTTTCTGCCCAGGATGCGCAGACTGCTGCCTCACTCTGTGAGGACAAATGCCTATTTCCCACCTAAGCCCAATTACAATCCATGAACAGGGGGCAGACAGGTGGAGAAAGGTGGTTCAGTTTCTCCCTCTACCTCATGGGAAGGAATCTGTACAGGAGTTCCCCAGTTTACATGAATGTCCTGGCCACCGGAATATAGAGTGATTCTCACTCTTTCTGCTCCAATTAATATTCAATTATTTATTTAAAGTGGAACAGGTTCAACAAGAGAGACAGAGAGACCCCAAACAGAATACCTCATAGTCCAGTTGAGGGTACCCTCCTGAAAGGCCCATTTGAATCCATTCTCCTTATCAGGCACAGGGGGAACTGAACTGCGGTCTCCTGCATCATGCGTCAGTACCCTAACCATGGGGCTAAAAGTTATAAGGGAGACTGTAATTACCCCCTCTCTCCCTGGCTGCTTTGTGTGGAGTTAGGCAGGCACCTAAGCTGCCAGCTTCACTCCAGGATTGGGGTTCCTGGCTGTGGTTCACTAGCAAAGAAAGGCATCTCCCTGCAGCTCAGACATAGACACAAACTCCCTGAGGCTATGTCTACACTGACGGCAGCAAAGTCGCCGCCGTCAGATCAACTTATCTGGATCGACTGAGCGATCAGTGAAGACCCACTCAGTCGATCCAGAAGTCAACGCTATTAATCCACCCCCACAAGTGGGACAGCGCAGTGAAGACGGCACGCAGAAGAGAAGCACAGCCATCGAGGGGAGTTATGCAAGATTTCTGCGTAGTTTGTGTAACTCCCGTCAACTGCCGCCGAATCGCTGGGGTAAGTGTAGACCAAGCCTGAGAGGCAGGATTCAGAGAACATCGCTTTCCTCAGCACCTTCCCTGGGCTAGTTTAGACAGCTCCCTATCTAGCATGTTGGCTTTTGTGGATCGCATTCTTAGGCGCCTATCTCTCCATTCACCTCTCTCTATTCATTGCACAGGGACCCTAAGTGTGTAACCCAGATTTTGTGGACCCCATTGTTGTTCCAGTGATTTCCTAGCTGCCTAGAAATTAGGTGTTGCAATGTGTAAGTCCCCTTGTGGATCTGGGCCATAGCTCTTTAACCACAGCTAGGATGATTTAGTTGGAGTTGGCCCTGCTTTGAACAGGGGGTTTGATTAGAGATCCCTTCCAACCCTAATCTTCTATGATTCTATGAACAGTGTTTTAAAGGGGTTTCTTAAATGACACTGATGCAGAACAAGTCCTTGCACTCTGAATGGAGAGCCACAGTATAGAGAAACTCAACCATTAATGGAATTTTCCCTTTACAAACAGCCACAGGAAAAATACCTCTGAGGAAGAAAGAAAAGAGGCAGACTAATGAAGTCAAGCCAACCTTCTACTGACAGCCTCCTGTTTGTATATGGTACACGAAAGAAACCATTCATCCATATTAAAATGACTCTGTAATGCTCTGAATGTCAGCGAGGTACCAAGGGCCACCTGCTGATTCAGAGCAGCATAGGAAAGCTAAAACTGCCTGCCTGCCAGGAGAAGAAAATGTGCACTGCTCAAATGAGCCAGTTTACCAACTAAAAAACCCTCTCTCTTCACCCTTCATGCTCCACTGTGTAAATTATTCCCCCAGTCACAAGTAAATGAGTTGAAAAAACCACACCTTGTGCTAGGGAGACTACCAAATGCCTGGAAAGCGCCTAGCACACTTTGAGTGCTCTGAAATATTAATGGTTCCAGCCTGAAATCCTATTTCCTTCAAATGAACTGAAAATCCAAGATACCCACATTGAGAAGAATCCTGTGTTAGCCTGGCAGTGGCTTCGTGGTTGGGCTCACCACTGACATGTAGGACTGAATCTGATTTGGATGCTGGCCCATGACTGCTAGGAGGAGAGAATACATTAGCAGCCCACAAGGGTAATGAACAGTTGGTATCACTCATTATTGACCCATGATGGTTAATTAAAGAATGATGCGGGGCTCTGAAAGAAGTCCCACCTAGTCCTCTACAACTGGAACGAGCACCTACGCAATTCTGGCACCTCATCCCATTGACTGGGGGACTTCAGTGGCAGTTAGGCACCTAAACTGTTCAGGCATCTTTGAAAATCCCAGTGGGCATCTATCTGCCTCTTTAGGTGTCTAAAGCGTTTCAGAATCTGGCCCTTAGAGTCCCATCCTGTACTCATTGACTTCAAAGTCTGCAGGATCAGATCCTTAGAGCTCACAAGATTCCCACGTCTGTGGAATGATGCAGAGATGAACCTTGCATATTCACTTGTACCTGACACCCTTTTTTATTTTAAATACTTGCCCCCCAAAATCATCTTGCTCAGACTATCTAGCCCAGCTGTGACAGGAACATGTACAGGCAATGAAATAAAAAGAATGACATAGATGGTTCTCAGCCTGAACAATCGTTTAGCTCTTAATCATAGGAGAAAACACTAAAGAACTGCCAGCAGACTTCCACTGCAAAAGACATTCAGAATGATCCCAAATATATATGGTTCTATTATGAAAGCATCTCTCAAGTCAGAGCTTAAAGAAAACAATGTTACCATAAACAAGAAATTAGAAGTACATGCTTCTAAGGAGAGAGGGGAGTTTAAGCCAGTTTAGCTACTGAGTTCCACAGTCTCAGCATCACAGAAGACTATTTCAATCTATCATTCCTGTCCTCTCAGGACTCAGCTTGGTGGGGAATTGTTCTCACAATTCAGAGCTTCCCTCTGCTTATGTGAGCAAAGGGGGATCCAGTCCAGGTGGGAAGACATAGAAGAAGCGCTGCCTCCAGAATATGTTAATTGCATTACTTGGCTTTTCACAGAAGCTCTCCTGGGACGTTCCTCAAGATTCCATCTCTGGCAGAAAGGAGAGATGGCAGGGAGGGACGGGGGCTTGCAGCTGTCTGCTGGAGTCTCTTCCTGTGGACCAAAGCAGCATACACTGGTGCAGAGTGAGGGCCTGATTCTAGTCTCAGTTATAGCAGAGTAAATCAGGAGGAGCACCGTGGTAACCAGTGGGGCTATGCCAGTGTGTAATTGGTGTGGCAAAGGAATCCACCGCAGAAACTGCAGAAAATAATCCTCCTGGGAGCAAATGGGCCCAATATAGCCCATGGTATTATCCTTCCTTTTGTCTTTCTGCTCAGGCCTAATCACTCTGCTCTCAGTTACACTGGTGCAAATCTGGAGTAGCTACATTAACTTCAGTGGAGTTACTCTGGAATGGCATCAGTATAAATGATAGAGGAATCTTGCCTTTTGCCACACCAAGTGTCCGTAAGCAGCCTATTATTCATAAAGAACTGTATGGGCAAAAATCAGGAATGTTCTTATTCAGCATCATATTTTCCTTCTCACTTTAATGCTGAAGAATCAAAGCACACTGTAAAGTCAGTCTGACCTCCATGAAATTCTGCAGTCACGCATGTCTTAGTGTGAAGCAGTGAAGACATTTAGGTTGAGCTCTGTGGCCCCTAGAGTCAATTTTCTTTCTTCCCCCTCCCCATTTGGTATGAGCTGAGGCTGGGGTTTCCATAGGAACCGAAAGTTCCATGAAATCTGAATTTTTCCATGGACTTCCATGGAAGCAATGTCAAGTCCTGAGGCTTCTACTGCATTCAAGGAATAAGAGAGAGCTCATCTATCCTGGATAAATCCCTGTGTTTTGTAACCAGCTATATGGGCACTGCAATCCCGATAGGGTAGAGATGGTGCCTTTAGAGTTCTGGACTTCCTGAGCACATCAGCAGCACAAAAAAAAAATTCCCTTCCCGTATGCCCCCCACATCAAACAAAGAGGGAAAAAAGGGAAAAGGATGCAAAACAAAATTTTACAAAAATGTTCATCAACTTCCTCCTCCCCCATTTGCCAGCCAGTTTGAACAAAATGTAAAGGTAGCTATGATAGCTCCTGTATGCAACGGTATCTTATCCATCCTAAAAAAGTAGGGAAGACCTGAACAGGGAGGCAGTGTTGACTAGTACAGAGCACTGGACTGGGACTCCAAGGCCTTGGTTCTCTTCCCCACCCTGCTGCGAGCCTGAGGGGTGATCTCGGGCAAGTGAATTCCCCTCTCTGGGCCTTAGTTTCCCCATCTGTAAAATGGGGATAATAATACTGACTTCCACTTGTAAAGCACTCTGAGATCTGCTGATGAAAAGCATTATGTAAGAACTGGGTATTATTAGTCATATAGTTTTACGTATCATGCCACATATACACGTTTGTGGTGATTCATATGCAGTCCTTTTAAAAACTAAAAATAACTCTTTCCTCTTTATTCTTCCATCTGGAAAAACACTGTATCTCTTCTGTATGAGGGGAGACTGCAAAGATTAGGGCTGTTCAGATTAGAAAAAAGACTCTAAGAGGAGGATATGATAGAGGTCTATAAAATCATAAATGGTGTGGAAAACGTAAATGGTTATTTACCCTTTCCCACAATACAAAACCAGGGGGCACCTGATTAAATTAATAGGCAGCAGGTTTAATACAAACAGGAGGAAGTACTTTTTCACACAACACACAGTTAACCTGTGGAACTCATTGCCATCGGATTTTGTGATGGCCGGAAGCATAAATGGTTTTAAAAAAAGAACTAGGTGAGTTCACAGAGGATGGGTCTATCAATGGTTGTTAGCCAAGATGGTCAGTGATGCAATCCCATACTTGGGATGATCCTAAACATCTGACTGCCAGAAGCTGGGAGGGGAAGAAAAGAGTCAATCATTCCAACTGCCCTATTCTGTTCATTCCCTCTGAAGCTAGGGTACAGGCCTCTTGTCGCAGACAGGATACTGGGCAAGATGGACCGCTGTCTGACCCAGTGTGGCTTTTCTTATGTTCTTTTAGGAAAATGGTGTGAATAGCAGTTATTTTCTACTGTAATTCCAGTTATGGGTTCCTGACAGATCTTGGAGTAATTGGCTTGTTTTGCTCTGAAGTGCCAAATAATGGCAAAATCTATGAGTACTTGCTATGCCAAATAGAGCTACCACATGCACACTCTTCTGTTTGGCATATGGAAAAAAGTAATTAAAAGAAAGTTGAAACAATGAGTATATTCCATGTTGGCATCTATTTTTCAAACAATTATGTCTCATGTATATTACACATCAATGTCCAATCCACAGCATCTGTGAGGCTATTACAGCTCCCAACAACAGCGTTTACTCTTTAGATGAAGCTGTAGGTAGTTATGCTTTTAATCTTAGAGGTCCCCAGTTTAATCCTGGTATGTCAATCAAGGTAGCAGCCAAACCAGGAGGTGCCGATTTGAGCTTTATCCAAAACACACTCACAGACTCCAAATGATTTTTGGATTGAGCTCTTCTTGCACTTTTGGGAACAAAACAGATAAACTACATGAGATTTCTAACTAAGCTCTTGATTGTACAGGCAGGAGTTTCCATGAGTGTGTATGTATACACTCTGACTGCCTCACTGCTGTGCATAATCCATTTGTTCTAGATTCATCATTGCAGCTAGCAAGTAAACACTTAAGATTTCTTGTTAACGCTTCCTTTTCAAAGTTTTCATTATGGTTATTTCATACTGTACCTTTTGAGAAAAAAAATTAATTTAGTTAAAAATACAGAATTTTTTTTAAAAAAAGCAACTGATTACTCATAGACTCATAGACTCATAGGTCAGAAGGGACCAATATGATCATCTAGTCTGACCTCCTGCACAAGTCAGGCCACAAAACCCTACCCATACACATTTATAACAACCCCGAACCCATGACTGAGTTATTGAAATCCTCAAAAGTGAGATTTGAAGACCTCAAACTGCAGGGAATCCATCAGCAAGCGACCCATGCCCCACGCTGCGGAGGAAGGCGAAAAACCTCCGGGGCCTCTGCCAATCCGCCCTGGAGGAAAATTCCTTCCCGACCCCAAATATGGCGATCAGCTAAACCCCGAGCATGCAGGCAAGACTCACCAGCCAACACCCAAAAAGGAATTCCCTGCAGTAACTCAGTTCCCATCAACATTCCCACAGACCATTGAGCAGACTTATCTGTCGATA
>ML675616.1:11631645-11651359 GCA_007922155.1 Mesoclemmys tuberculata | reverse complement strand
TCCTTCTCCCTACTGGAAATACCTCGTCTGATGCAACCTAAAACCTTTAAATAAGGTTGTGTTGACTTATTATATCTGCTCTCCTGGAAAAAAAATTGTATAAGTGAGTTAAAGGAGGCAATAGTGTCTCTGTTTAATGTAACCCTCCGTAATTTTAATTTGATAAAATGTCTGGCAAAGTAAAAGCTACTTGCCACATTTCCTCTGGGAAATAATTCCATTGGCCATTTAATCACATATACTGTCAGTATTGGAAACAAAACTAACCCACAGAGCTCTGTAACTCTTATAAAGATTTAAAAACTGAGTGACAATTATATCTGCTAACCACATACAGAAATAACTAAGCGTGGATGCAATTCGGAGGAAATATTAGTCTTTATTTTGCCAAAGGTCTTGTCTACACACTGTTAGAGCACTGATTTAACTAAATGGGTTTACAATCCAATTTAGTTACATTTGCACTGTCCCTAGTGTGGACACTTATTTCAGATTAAGAATGTCCTATTTTCATTCTGATTAAATTGATTCCTTACCAACATAAACACATTCAAAACAAACTCTTCTTAATCTAAAATAAATCCTGTCCACACTACTCCATCCATACTCAACTGTTAGACTAACCCAAAGAATAAGCAAATCTTTCATATCTATCCCCTAGTCAAAATACAACACCAAAGCCTAAAGTTTCTTTCTCATTCAAAACTCCCATTGAATGAAGTCAAGGGGAGTTTTGCATAAGTAAGGATTGTAAAGCCCAATATGTGATATAGATGATTCCTTTGAACGTAATGGGCCAAATACCAGTTTCATTTCTATGGATATAATTCCAGGAGAGTTCCAAACTAGTGGGGTGCTATTGGATTTACACTGGTGTAACTGAAAGCAGAATTTCATACAAATATTGTCCCATCTACTTAGAATCTGATCCAAAGCCCACTGAAATCAAACTTCCATTGATTTCAATGAGCTATGGATCAAGCCCTTAATCAGAAAAAATATGTAAACATTTATTTTATACAAACAATTGGCTAGCAGGTTATAAGAAAGTTACATTCTTAGCTACGGTAACATTTATATTGCATGTATCTCAACACGATACAATTTTATTTCACAGATACACATGTTCTGCAATTCTGTTACAATCACATTCAGCCCTTACCCATAGCTGAGCTTGGAATCTGGCCCAGACTCCTTAGGAAAATACTTTTTTTTAATTTTATTTAGCTTATTTTGTCTTTATCTATTATAAGATGTGGAGGGGTTAATACAAACATTTAACCAAAAAAAATTAAGTAGCTATTGCAAATAAAAATTACCAAATCTCAAGATAAATAAAATAGTCCAAGACAACTTAAAAATCTAAAAAAAATACACATTAACACAGACCAGTGCTCCAGCCTCCCAAAGAACTGAATTTCATATCACACGCAGAATATATTGTAGGAGTCGGAACCTGGACCCTCACTGCAGCTACTTTGCAGCACTTCAGTAGTACACTGCAGTTGGAAAGCCAATGCGTCTGGCCCGTTGAAGATTCCCCCAGCGTAGAAGAACATATCTGACCAAATCTACCCCAGCATCTCAGCCCCTGGCATATCTGAGTGAAAGGTAGCAAGGCTGGAACATCTCTATGTCTTGGCAATACAGCCTTTAGAGGCTGTTGGCTGTCAGCGCAAAGAAGAGCTGCCATTGAGGACCAGACAAGCAGCTGATCAGGCCCAGGTTTATAGGTGTGGTTAATGATGAATTAATGTCACCTCTGCCCCACCTAACCATCAAAGATGGGCCTATATCTAGGGCTGCACTGCACAAGTATGTGAACATATATAATATTATATGGCATTATGCAACTTGCCTTATTGCAAAGTCCTACAGAAAATCACATCCTCTCTCATGGAATTTTTGAGTCATCCCGTAAAATTGAATAGAAAATGACATTTCTGCTACAGAATTCTACATGATGATTCAAAATTCCTATAGTGATAATACCCTCTATTAATACCCTCTATTAAATTGATAGTAACTTCTACAGAATGCTGTTACATTTCTAGAGTTATGAGTTCAATCCCAAATAAATTCCACAGGACTCTTCCATAAGATTTGGCCCATATCTGGAATATTCTGTGGGAGGTGTTGAGTGCTCAGTACTTTTGAAAATGGGGAAGGTGCCTAACTATGGAGATAGGGCCCTGATTTGTAGCTCTTGGATTTAACCAAGTGATTGACCCATATTCAGATCTCAAGCAAACTTCCCCAAATGTGAGAAGGTGTTTGGATCCAGTGTTCTGGTTCTGGCCCTTCTCTACCATAAAGCAACCAACAAGTATTTGTTTAATATATATGCAAATGCAGTTTTAAATGTCCTACATCAAACAGGAAGGGCCCTGATTTGTAAGGGACTATCTATAAGGGCATAGGAACTTTGGACAAATATATAGGCAAATGCAGAGGAAGACAGAGCCACTGGGTTCCACTGATACTTCATATAGTGACTTGCTTTGACCACACATGTCACTTAATCTCACATTTATCCATTCATAAAGTGTCTACAGTAACTGTGGTGCATACTCTGCTCTCAATCAATTCAGAAAAGTTCCACTGATTCCAACTATTTTACACTGGTGTCACCAAACAAAATTTGGCCAGTGGTAATATTACATATCTAGCATCATAGGGTTTTAAGGATAAAATAGGGCTCCTGTATTCATAAATTCCCTTGAGTTCCTTGGATGAAAGAATGCCAATGCAAACTACTCTACTCTGGTGTGGAAATCTTGTTTCTGATTTCTGGAAGAGTGACTGGTCAAATACTTCCTGTGTTTCTTCTTGTCAACTCTGATCTATTTGGGAATTGCATATCAGTGCTTTCCAGAGAGACGGAGATTTGCTGCATGTAGTTAAGCCTCACTCTTAACAGTTTGAGGCATGGATATATATACTTATTACAATGCAATAACTCTCCTAGTTCTGACAAAAAAACAAATAAAGATGATGGACCAAATTCTCTTCTCGGTTGCACTGCTACAGCTCTACTGATCCAATAGCATTGCACCTGTGCACTAGAGGAAAATTCAGTCTAATTAAACCAAAATGACAACGCCTTCAATTTTGACTTTCTTTACATGTTATTAGAATCCACATAGCTATCCATTCCTGCTTAATGAGACATAGCTTGTTTACTACACAGGAGTAATCCACATGGGTTTTCCTCAGTTTCTTCTGAAATCTACATGTATCTGGGGAGGGAGGAAAATCTGGTCTAACAGTAAGCTGTCCCAATAGGAGACCCTGTTAGCCCCTGTTCTTACCTTTGCACAGTGATTACAAACAGTGGCCCTGATTCACTGTTCTGGTACTCCAGTTTTACAACAATGTAATGTCACCGATTTCACTGACATCAAACCAATGTGAAGGAATAGTGAATGAAGCCATAAGACTACACATATGGTTGTACAAGTCATTTCCCACCTTACTGAAATGCAGCCATCTTTGACATGGAAAGTGGTGTCCATCTATCAGCACCCAAGAATACATCACAATATTTCAGTGCAAGAACCAAAGAATATTACACCCAATTAATACTTCAGGGTGAAGTCACTATAGATAGGTAAAATGCAATATACAATTCAGTATCTGACCAGGACAACGTCATTCTTGCAGAATATGTCAGGAGACTTTTAACTAGAGCTGGACAAATTTTTTTAATGAAATATTTTTTGAACAAAAAATGGCTTTTCATGTAAAATTTTCATTTTGCTCAAAATTTGTCCAGTTTGACCAAAAAGATTTTTGTATCAAAACCTGAAAAATATTATACTGCAAACCATTTTGAAAACTTAATTATTTTTTATTTTCTTTATTTCATTTAAAAACCAAAACATTTTTGAGGATATTAAAATATATAAATTATTATTATTAGAGAGATAAGATAGCTGAGGAAATATCTTTTATTGGACCATCTTCTGTTGGTGAGAGACAAGCTTTTGAGCTTTCAGAGTCTGTCATTAAATATGTATGGGAGTGAGGCCTAAATTAAAGTTGCACTGGCAATCTTATTTCTGGTATTTCCCAACATTTGATCGCTTGATTTTTGAATCCTTAATGTTCTTTGGCTGTAGTTTTCCGTATTAATTAATATATAAAATATAAGACAATTATTACTATTCAAGTTAATGAGATATATGACTTGATCATGCTACCACTGAAATGAACAGAAGTTTTGCTATTGACAGCAGTGACTGGGACCTCTGTGTAAGCTGGAAAGCTTGTCTTTCTCACAAACAGAAGTTGGTCAATAAAAGCTTTTAATTCATGCACTTTGTCTCTCTAAACAAAATACACAGTTGGCATTGAAAAAAGTTCTTACTAAGATTGCAAAATCCATATCCCGAATCTGCAAACACCTTAAAACAGATATTTCAGAAGCAGCTGCTTCTGTAGTTACATGCTGAATTGTTATATAGGCATGCCTCTGAGCTACGAGCCCTGTGTGGCTACAAAATCTGTATCCAAACCCAATCCGCAATCTGAAAAATGATCCATGGATATAAAGCGGATATCCACAAATTTTCAGGGCTTTAGATTAAAATTTGGATTCTCATCCATCTGCGATCTGCAAAAATGATCTGCAGATATCCGCATCTTCAGATATGGATATCTGTAGATATAAAGCTGATATCTATGGATTTGCAGGCTCTAATGATGTTCTTTAATCACCCGTGACCTACCCTTTATCTCTCAGGATGTGTCAATTTTCAGTTGTCAGGGTTTTAGTTGACCTTGAAGGAGAACAGTTATGTAACAGATATTCAATAAACAAACAAACAATAGAGTCCTACTGCCCTGAAACAATTACAATAAAATTGACTTCTCACACTACGTACCATTTAAATTATCTAGGTAGATATAGTATTATGATGATCTAGGTATATATAGTAATATAGTGTGTTAAAATACATACAATCTTTATTTCCAAAAAGGGGACGAGTACAGAGTAATATGGATTAAGGCAGTGGCCAGTCTGTAGCGTGTGTGTCTCACTCTCTTTGACCCAGTGACGGTGGATAAATACTTAAATGGTTATTGAGCCAGAGAGGGAATGATTCTGTAATCCAGGTGTTAGGCAAGGCATCCACCTAGAAGATGGGAGACCCAGTGTCCATTCTCCCTCCTCCAATCTCTCTTTATTTATTCATGGTGGAACAGCTTCAACAGGAAGGACTGAGGGAGCCCCAAATGAGGCTATCCCACATCTTTGTGGTTAGAGTATTCTCCTGACAGCTGGGGTCCCCTGTTCAAATCCTTTCCGTCCCGCTCTGGCAAAGATGGGGTATGGAACCTGGGTCTCACATCACAGGCAAGTGCGCTAGCTGCTGGGCTAAAAGTTACAAGGTGGGTGGGGCTGCTGCTTTTGAATGAGACCTGATCCAGTCGGCATCCCCTGCTTCCGCTTACCAGATCAGGCGCCCCATGTAATTTAGGAAGCTGAACGTCTATATTTCCTTAGTACGTATATCGCTCTGGGCCTAAGTGGGAGACAGGCATCCAGATTTCTAGAGTGAGGCAGCAGTGAATATACCTAGAAGAAGAAACGGGTGCCCACAGGTGAAAACTGGGACTTAGATGTCTACAGCAGGGACTAAGTAGTTTCATGGATCCCACCCCTTACTGTGTGAAAATATTATAGCAGTAACTAGCAAAGCCTGGTCACTGGGTGACAGGGTTATGCTGTTGCTGCATCTGGTTAGCTGGTGCTGAAACCCTGCAGGGTAATAATTACTCTAATGAGCCGTGGCCCATTAGAGTCGGATCTTGACTATAAAGGAGGTGGTAGCCAAGGATGGAGACCTCTCAATGGGAGCTGTCATAGGGGTGGAGAAGGAGTGATATTATATGTATATATATTATATTAGGTGATACTGATATTATATTATATTATAGGTGATATATGAGATTAATTACCCTCCTGTTCATTTAAAATAAACACCAGGATGGAGTGATATTTTTACAGTTTGTTATAAAGAGTTTATTCATTACCTGTGTCTACTGGGTGGAGACTTCACCCACCTATATTACTTAAATTGCAAGCTTATTGGGGTCTTTTTGTTATGCATGTACAGAGGCTTGCACAATGGAACCTGAACCAGGCCTCTGAGTATTGCCACAATACAGCTAATAATGTTCCACAGCAGTTTCCATTCTAACCTCCTGTTTTCACAAGTTCATAATTTTCTGACCCCTCTTGGACTGAGACCCCTTTGGCTGTTTTTGAGTTCTGAGAGAGCAATAATTACAGTATTCTTTCCCCAATTTTAAGAAAATTTTAATTATTGTCTCTTTGGAGTGGGGTAGGGGAGTTAGGGCTGTTTTTTCTTGGAAGGGGGTAGGGACAGTTTGGGGGTTTTTTTATAAAGAAAAGTGGCTCAAGTCTGAAATTAGACATGGGTATGTTCTGTAGTAATGAGTTTAAGAGTCTCTTCTAGGTTTGTTGGGGGAAAACAATCAGATCGTTTATAGGGAATTGGAAACCCGCCGCCACTGTTGAAAATGTTCAGTGTGAACTAGCTAAAGCAGACTATGGTTATGAGAGCAGACTGTATTTGTTTCACAACACACATGCTGCTCAAATCACTGCTGTCCAATTAAAAATATGTCTAAGCTCTGGGACACGCACAGCTCTAACCATGGTTTATTGCTTCTCTTTAGTTGACTATTGAACTCAACGTGCCCAAATCTTCCGAATTTTGGCATGCTGGTTTTCCACAGATGTAATTCCATTGATTAGTGTAGTTCCTCCAGACTTAAACCAGTGCAACTGAGAGGAAAATGCAACAGATTTTTTCTGTGTTTTAAAAAGAGAAGGAATTTTAAAAAATTGAAATAGAGCCACAAAATGGTACTTGTTTGGAGTCTAACTTTTTTGTTCACATCACCTGCCCCCATGAGGAACTATATAAAAGTAAATTCATCTTTCAACACATTCACACCTGCATAATTACCATGAATGGAAGAATTCTGCACTATTCTACAAAAGCAACTGAATGGAATACATTGATCTATTTGCTTAATAACCAGAAAGTAAACCATAATATCCCACCACCCCCACATATCCTGTATTTTTCTTGGGGTTTTCCATTTAGGATCACTGTATGCTTGTGTAATTCACTAGTGAATGTGTGTTAAATGTTCCCCTCTGTGCCCCATCCACAGGGGATCTGAATCTATTATAGCTCCATCTAGAGAACATTGTCTTTTTAGCTTAAGTTGTAGCAGCTCATGGTTTTAGCTCTGGCAGTCTCAGTTCACTCCCTGAGGTGACAATCAAGATGGCAGCTGTCACACTTGGTCACTGCTGATGAGAAAGGAGGGGAGGATGTAGGGAACACCTGGGGTCTGATCCTATACCATAGTCAGTGGTAAATGCTCACTGATTTCAATGGTACAGGATTGAATCCATGGTCCATCCAAAGTCACAGACCTTGCACCCCTCTGAATGAAAGGTCTGGTTGGGGTCTGTGGCAGTAGCCATACAAGCCACTGCAAAAGGGAAGGAAGACGTCGACCATGGCCCCTCATCCTCCCACTCCACATAGGCCAGCAGAACAGTCTAGCAGCAAGGGGGAGAACACATTGTGTTCCTGCTTAGGCAGGACACCTACAGCCTAATCCAAAGCCCACTGAAATCAATGAGAGTCTTTTGTGGCAAATCAAGTCCCCTCCTGGGTCTCACCAGCCAGCCACAGTCTCTTTTGGCTGGGGGCCTGAGGTGATGTCACCCCAAGCCGGACGACCTTTTTGGCTTTTCCCTTCCCCCCGGCACCTCTCTCACAGAGCGGTGGGGTGAAGGCTTTATTTCAGGCCTGAGGGCTGCCCTTCGACCCCACAGGGGAGGGCGGGTAGTCCCAGTCAGTGTATCTGACCCTGGGCGGTACCTCTCTGTGGGCCCCTGCAGGGGTCGTGGTGGAGCGTTGGAGGCTCAGAAGGCCACCAGTCCTTCCTCCAGGCTGGGGTCAGAGTCTCTCCTACTTCGCTTCTCCAGCTGTAGGGGAAACACTGCTACCTCTAACTGCCACAACCTTCTAACTGCTCCTTCCTCTCCTTCTCCTATGCTCCTCCCAGTCTTTAAGGAAGGCAGGGTTTAAATACACCTGGGCTAGGCTCTTAATTGGGTCCAGGTGCCTCCAACTGACCTGGAGAACCTATCCCGTCTGCAGGGAAAAGGGCTTTTAGCATCCTGGGGCTCACATATCTGTCCTGGCCTACCCTTTTATAGCCATCTGGCCTGACTTTACCACACTTTCTACTGTGGACTTAAGATCAAACCCCTAGTGCTTACTGAGGCCTTAGTAAGTGGTAAGCAACTTTCCGCCTCTAACCCAATTGTAGCACATAGTATCTCAAAATTTCCATTTTAAAATAATTTAGCCACTCAGCGACCTAAAATAATAAAGTCCAGATTCTGATCAGAAACCAGATTTTGTGCACAGTGAAATATAATTTACAACTTTGGCTAACACTCTGTATTGTATGCGGTTACACACAGCTGGGGTAGCAATTACACAGGCTATTTATTATCATGCTCCAGGGCACAATCTCTTCCCTGGTGGGGAGGTTCTTATGGGATAGTACTGAACACAGGTGCACTATGGGATTTTCATCCTCATATGAAGTACCCGATATAGGCCCCACTTCAGCAAGGTACATCGGCACATGCCCAAACTTAGAATAGTCCATTGACTTCACTGGAACTATTCGCTGTTTAAAGTTAGGCCCATGCAGAAATATCCTGGGGAAATGAGGCCATCAGCCTTTCCCCAGGTCAGGCTCTCAGATGGGATGCACCATTATTATGTTCTGGTATTGCATTTTTAGTGTTCCAGGGCCTGCTCTGCCCCCTCAATGGGGAATTTTGTCATTGATTTCAGTGGGAAAGGAAAGAGTTCCAACTGATGGAGCAATTAAGATTGGAAGGTGTACATACTGACATAATGTAACTTACATACTCTTCAGTCTTTTTCTTTTTTATGAATAGATTGTTGGCTGTTGCTGGAAAAACAAAGTGATCGAGTGTGTGTGATTCACAGTGCGACTCAGAGAAAACATTCAGATCACTAGCACAACTGTGAGTGGAGCACTATGTGTCATTTTGTGGCAGCCGCAACACCCAACCCCATAAAGAATCCAAAAGGTAAAAACTTCTTCTATGCAAATATTTCACAGGGACCACTGGCCGTCCACAATACACAAGCATGCTCTCCTCACAATGCTTAGGATTTCCGTTAGCTCACGCACACCGAGTGATGGAGAGAACAATGGAATAATTTGCAACTCAAGAGACAGTCCTGCAGCGCTTTTCTCATGTGAACAGTCCTTACTGAAATCAAAGGGACTGCTGTCATGCATCCATGTTGCAGGATCGTTCCTTGTAGACAGCATTTCATTCAAGAATCTCAGAGTGCTTCTCAGACATTAGATAATTCAGTTTCACAAACCGGGCTTCTGGAAGCCACCAGCCAGATGGTGGCTGCATAATTTACAGCTCACTTCCCCACCTCCTAAAATCCACAACCAGCAGCAGCTGAGTCACTTTTTATCCCCATCTAACACGCCTGAGACATTATTCTACAATTTTTTTTTTTATTTTGATGCCATTATGCCTGCTCCTTCATCACCAGAGTTTCCACAAAACCCTGAAAACCAGGGACTGTCAGACAGCCCTTTTGTAGCCAGGATGGCTGATCAGGGAAAATCTGCCCCTTTGTGCTAAATGAAATTACGGAATGGCTAAAACAAATCAGGAGAGCAGACTATTTTGAGAAAAATATTTTCAGATGTAACGGAAATCCCACATATTACTAGTGCACATTGAGCTAATTTGCAAGGATAATTTGCCACCAAGACGAGAGGAAGCCAAGAATAGCAGCATCCCCTCACTAGAAGACCATGAGTACCATGAATCTAACTTCAGAGCAACAGGAAATGGCTATTAAAGCACTGCAGGAGAAGGTTAATGACCTCATAGGAAGATCAAGGAGAAACAATCTGAGAATTGTGGGTCTCCCACAGGGGCTGGAAAAAAGTGAGGGCTCTGGATTCTCCCCTCAATCAGAACTTAGATATTAAGACAGCCCATTGCTCCCTGACACCAAAAGCCACTCCTGGTGCAAAGCCCCTGGACAGAGTTGAAAGATTTTCAAAATAGAGTATTAAGGAACTCATCATTAAAAAAACCCGTGTACTTAAAAATCCAACACGGAAGGGACACAGGCTGATGACCTTCTCGGATTACACCCAGGACGTGGTGGAAAAGAAGGCTAAATACAACAGATCTAGAGCCCTAGCCACAGGGTTGTGTTGAGACTACTTTATTTCCTTCCCAGCTACTTTCAAAATTAAATAGGAAGGCAAGGTGTTTAGTTTTTATAACAGCAGACGAAGCGGAAAGGCATCTGATCTCACTCCAGCAAAAGACCTCCATAGAAGATACAAATGGAATTCATTAAAACAGCTTTACCAGATTAGTCACTGCAGTGCTGGAATTCATATCTCTGTTTAGCAACAAACTGGACAGGGCAAATTCACTATTTGGTCTCCTCCCTTCACTTCAGTTTCCTTTCTTTAAAGTTCCCTGGGTTCACCAACAGATGGAGCGAGTTGAGGAGCAAGTTGGTGGGGGAAAAGAATCTCATCTCTGATTGAATTTTGACCCTCCTGGCCCTCAGCCTAAACTCAGGATGTAGCTATGGGCTCCAGCTGCTGCAGTTAGGAGGCTGGAGTGTTACAACAGGGATGCACCTGCTTTGTTTACATCTACCTCACCCTCCCTCATGATTCCAATGCACCAGGAGTATATCTCCCATCAAGATCCTGACTCCATTCAAATCAGTACACTGGGCCCGTGGACTCGTTACACCCGTGGATCAGCAAGGTTCCATAGAGCAGAGCGATTTTGTTTTCTATCTGAGGCACTCACCCTTCTGGTGTCTTTTCCAACCCTCCATCCACCTTCATGTTTTTCATCATTGTTCCTTCACCCTGATTACTTTACTTTGTTTCATCCCCATCTAATATCCTAGATTTGGGGTTTGTAGTAAAGCCAGAAATATTCAGTCCATTTGCCCTAAATGTACACTTATAAGAGATACCAGATCTAAACAAGGTAATGAAGATTTCTGTTTAATGATGAATTCTTTCAATTCCCCAACTGTAAAGAAATTTGATCTCCTAATACCCTTTCCAAGAATAATTATTGCTGATTGTGATTCACCAGATGACCGAGAACATTGTGAGACCATCTGTTGTTCTTCAATAATATTAATTCAGGTTCTCTCCTTTAAGTTTTTATTTTTGTCCATTGAGTTGAAATAAGTTTATATTGAATTACATTGCTGATGTAACTATTGGGCAATTGTGTTCACACTACAATCCAGCATGGACAAGGCTCTAGAGAGCACAGTTTAAGCACAACAGTTCTGCTAATGAATCCTTATCTGCAAATAATCTAGTTAAATTAGAATAAGATTAAACAATTTGTATAACTTTCTTATATATCCATCACAGAATCATTCTTAAGTTTACACATTAGCCTTCTCTTCCCCCCTTCCGCACCCCCCCCCTTTTTTTTTTTTTTGTGAATGGTGCAGAGACCATACCCTCCCTTAATCGGAGACTATTTTTTCCTTATAAAATTGAAGGGAATCCATTTATATCCCACATTGATGTGCAGTGCCAGGGGGAGTCAGTGAAGAAGCCACCCTTGTAAACCTCCTGGACTTAGGTGCTATAGCAGTTTGGACAAGAATCACGTATCTTTTAAGGGATCATTGGTCATTTTGATCACTTCATTTCTCTCTATTTTTCTACCTGTTTCCCACATTATACCTATCTGTTTTTTTCCTTTCCTGGTGTGCATTACTCTCTTCCCCTTTGTCCTTCCCTTAATGGTAGTGAGGGGGAACTCATATATAGCTCATAAGAAAGCATATATAGCTTTCCTATATCTGTAACTAACAGTAGCCCAAACAATGATATTATTCAGGTACCTGATAAAGAGATATTTGATGTAAGCTCTCTTTATGGCTAATATTATAAACTGTGTTTTCTGGAACACAAAGGGGTGAATCACCAAAGAAAAAGAAAACAAGGTTATTTGCTAATAAATGTTGTTCTTCGAGATGTGTTGTTCATATCCATTCCACTAGAGGTGAGTACTCACCACCATGCACTGGTTCCTGTAACTTTTTTCCCCTTAGCAGATGCCGTAGGGTCGGCTTAGGCGCCCTCTGGAGTGCCGCCCTCATGCCACGGCACATAAGGCACCGCCGACCCCACGGCCCCTTAGTCCCTTCTTTCTGCCAACTCCAACAGCAGGGACAGAAGGTGGGTGTGGAGTGGATATGAGGAACTCATCTCGAAGAACAACAGTTACTGGCAAATAACCCTGTTTTCTACTTCGAATGATTGCTCATATCCATTCCACTTAGGTGATTACAAAGCCGTACCTTGGCAGTGGGTAGGAGTTATCAGTGAGCTGCCCTCAGCACGGCTCTGCCAAATCCTGTGTTCTCTCTCACCTGCTGCACGATAGCATAGTGGGACATGAAGGTGTGCACTGACGACCAGGTAGTGACCTTGCAGATATCCTGCAGGGGCACCCTTTCCAGGAAAGCTGCTGCCGATGCCTTGGCCCTAGCTGAGTGGTGCATTAGCCTGTTCATAGCATCACTTGATGAAGGTGGTGATCCACACGGAGATGCACTGGGTGGAGACAGGAGATTCTCTCATCTGGTCCGCCGCAGTGACGAAGAGCTGCGTTGACTTCCGGAATGGCCTCATCCTGTCGATGTAGTAGGCCAGGGCCCGTCTGACATCCAGGGAGTGCCATCTCTGCTCCTTCTCTGACCTATGTGGTTTGGGAAAGAACACGGGGAGGAAGATATCTTGGTTATAGTGGAATTGGAAACCACCTTGGGCAGGAAGGCTGGATGGGGTCTCAACCGCATTTTATCTTTATAAAACACCGTGTAGGGGGATTCCCAATCTCGGAAACCCTCCTAGCCGATGTGATGGCCACCATGAAGGCTACCTTCCACGAAAGGATGAGCAGCGGGCATATAGCCATTGGCTCGAAGGGGGGCCTCATCAGTCTAGAGAGCACCAGGTTAAGGTCCCAGGGAGGCACCGGATCTTGGACCTGTGGGTAAAGCCTCTCCACCTCCTTGAGGAACCTGACCAACATGGGATGGGAGAAAAGGGATCTCCCCTCCATTGGCTGGTGGAAGGCAGAGATGGCTACCAGGTGGACTTTTAGGGATGCCAACGCCAGACCCTGGAGTTTCAGCTGGAGCAGGTACTGTAGGATCGCTTGGATAGGTGAGAGGTTAGGCTGGATGCCCCGTGACTCCACCCAACAAGAAAACCTCATTGATTTGGTCCAGTACATGACCTGTGTGGAAGGTTTTCTGCTGCTCAGCAGGATTTGTTGGACCTGCGCCGAGCAGTTTCTCTCTCCCTCCATCAGCCACAAAGCCTCCAGGCCATCAGGTGCAGGGAGTCCAGGTCCACGTGCAGCAGGAGACCCTGGTTCTAGGAGTGCAGATCGTGCTGCCTCGGGAGCTCCATTGGCGGGGTGATGGATAGGTCCACCAGCATGCTGTACCAGTGCTGTCTCGGCCAGGCTGGGGCAATCAATATGACGTCCGCTCTGTCCCTCTTGATTTTCAAGAGGACCTTAGGCAGGAGCAGGATTGCAGGAAATGCATACAAGAGGGTCCCCCTCCAGTTGATGAGGAACGTGTCAGATAAGGAGCCTCGTTCACAACCCCGGAGCAAGCAAAACCTCGGGCACTTCCTGTTCCAGGACGACATGAACAGGTCCAGTTGGGGAACACCCCACTTTTGGAAAATAAAGGTCACAACCTCCTGGTGTAGAGAGCAGTCATGGTGGGGTAGAAACAACCTGCTGAGGCGATCCTCCTCATTGTTCCTGACCCCCGGGAGGTGAGAGGCAGGTAAGTGAAAGTCGTGCCTCACTGCGAAGTCTCATAGCTGAATGGCCTCTTGGCAGAGGGCTGAGGAGCACACTTCACCCTACCAGTTGATGTAGAACATAGCTGCGGTATTGTCCGTCAGCACCTGAACCATCCTGCCCTTCAGGAAGCTGAGGAACGTCTTGCAAGCTAGCCTGATGGCTCTGAGTTCCCTCACATTGATGTGGAGGCTTTTCTCTTCCTCCAACCATGTCCCTTTAGTGCCAAGATCGGCACTGATGTGGGCTCCCCACCCCACACCCGAGGCATCGGATATCAGGGTCACCGATGGGGCCAAAACCCTGAAGGGAACACCTGCCAACACCACCCTTGGATCCATCCACCAGTCCAAGGAGGTTAATATCTTTGGGGGAACTATGACTACCCAATTCAAAGGGTGTCTGCTTGGAGCATATGCCAAGGCAAGCCAAGCTTGAGTGGCCTGAGCTTGAGGCGAGCGAGCCTCACCATGTATGAGCTGGCCGTCATATGCCCTAACAGCTGTAAGCAGTGCCTGGCTGTCATCGTGAGGCATCTGTATAACTGGCCAATAATCACTGCCATAGCCTTGAACCGAGGTTGCAGGAGGAAGGCTCTGGCCTGGGAAGCATCCAGGTAGTCCCAATGAACTCTATACGCTGCACTGGGGTTAGAGTCGACTTCTGCTCATTTATGAGCAGCCCCAGTTTGATGCAGGAAGCACATGTGAGGGATATACTGTCCTGGATGTGGGACCTGGATCTGCCCCTGATCAACCAGTCATCCAGGTACGGGAAGATTTGCACCCCTCTGTGTCTCCACCACCATACACTTGGCCCTGGGAGTGGATGAGAGGTCAAAGGGCAGGGCCATAAACTGGTAGTGGGACCCAGCCATCATGAACCACAGGAGGCGTCTGTGGTTCGGCAGGATGGAAGTAAGCATCTTTCAGATCGAGGGCGGCATACCAATCCCCTGGATCCAGGGCAGGGATAATGGAGGCTGGGGAGACCATGTGGAACTTTAGCTTTTTTATGAACCTGTTTAGACAACGCAGGTCCAATATGGGCCTCAGACCCCCTTTCCCTTTGGGGATGAGGAAATATCTGGAGTAAAAACCCCTCCCCATTTTGTGTGGAGGAACCGCCTCGACCGCCCCCAGAGCAAGGAGGGCATCCACCTCCCGCAAGAGAAGTTGCTCGTGAGAGGGGTCCCTGAAGAGGGATGGGGTTGGGGAGGTGTCTGGGGAGTGGAAGTAAGCTGGAGGGCATATCCCTGAAGGACTACTTCAAGGACCAGCAATCTGAGGTGATACTCTGCCACTCAGCATAGAATGGTCTTAGCCTGTCTAGAAATAACAGAGATGGATCCAGGAGGAAGGTACCGGTGCCACCATCGTGCGCACTGTCAAAACTGCTTTTTATTGTTGGGCCCTTTAGGAGGCCCATGCTGGGAGGTTATGGAAGTGTCTGACTGGTTGCGGCATCCGAACCCCCTGCTTCTCTCTCTGCCCCTGCCAGGCTGGAAGGCCCTAGGTAATGGCCTGGTTTGGTGTTGTGGCGGACACTGCGCCTGAGGCCAAGACTGACACCTTGAGGCCTGAGGAGTGTAAAGGCCCAATGAGCATAGTGTGGCTCTTGAGTCCTTAAGGGCATGTAATTTTTCATCTGTCTTGTCTAAAAACAGGCCTGCCCCATCAAAGGGCAGATCCTATATTGAATGCTGAACCTTCTGGGACAGCCTAGATGATTGTAGCCAAGAGCAGCATCTCGTGGCCACTACAGAGGCTATGGCCCTGCTTGCTCTATCCGCAGCATCACTGGCGGTTTGTAACGCCGCCCCTGCCACTGTGACCCCTCGTCTAGGATGGTGGCAAAGTCCCCCGCAAGGTCCTGGGGCAACTTCTCTGTGAACCGCCGCATGGAGTTCCACAGATTCAAATCATAGCATCCCAGCAGGGCCCGGTGATTAGCTATATGGAACTGCAGGGCCCCAGTGGACTATATTTTCCTCCCAAAAAGGTCAAGTTTCTTGTTGTCTTTATTCTTTGGGGTGGCGCCCTGAGACCCCTGCTTGTCCCTCTAGTTAGCAGCGTCCACCACCAAGGTCCCCGGGGCTGGGTGGGTAAAGAGAAATTCAAACCCCTCTGCTGGTACATAATATTTTTTCTTGGTGCTCTTAGATGTAGGAGCAACTGAGGCCGGGGTTTGCCAAAGGGCCTTAACCAGCCTGAGCACCCTCTTATGTACTGGCAAGGCCATCCTTGAAGGTCCCTCTGAGCCAACCACATCAAAGAGGGGGTCTGCCTCCTCAGATAGCTCTTTGATTTCCAGTTTGAGGTTCGAAGCCACCCTCTTCAGGAGCTCCTGGTGAGCTCTGAAGTCTATCAGGGGTGCTCTATGATCCCTGGAGGTGGCTTCGTCCAGAGAGGAGGAAGAGGACTGACAGCGGGGCCCCACAGAAGGTCCTTCCTCAGGGTCCATTTCCTCATCCAAGGAATAGCCCATGTCCTCGGTGCCAGGCATAGGGGGTACCGGCTGGACTGAGAGATGGAGCCGAGGTCGATGCTTGCCCCATCTGCGCCCCTCATGGGCCCCAATACAGCCACTGCCAAGGCCCTTGTGTCCAGCCACTTGCCGGCATTGGCATCGGTTGTGGAGCCTCCTGTCAGTGCCGGTCGTCCTTTCAGGAGCCCAAACTGCTAGACTGGTGCCAACGGTGCCATCATCAGGTTCTGCTCCAGCCTCTCGAGGACCCCGAGGACAACAAACATCAGTGCCGATGTAAACAGTGGCGGAAAGATGACTCCCGTTCAGCGGAGGACGTTTGGTGCCTCAGCACTGAAGACTTGCAGCACCACTTCCCTCCCGGGGATCGGGAACGGTGCTGTCTGCGAGTCCTCAGTGCCGAGCCCATGTGTGAGGAGCGTGAGCGGGAGGTCCGTCTGCTGCATGAGGCCATCCTGGATCAGTGCCATCTGGAGCGTGTTGCCAACGAACGATCTAGGTCCCACAGGGAAGACGAGCTCGATAAGTCAGACTCAGGGCTGGGAGGGGAGCCCTCATGCTCTATCCTTGGTGCCCATCTGGTGGGAGACTTCTCCTTAGAAAGGGGTCTCGACCATCCACCAGGGCACCCAGCGCAGGTTTTCCCCGGGGCACCGGCCCTCTCTCCCTCAGCCGAGGGGGGGCGGAGGTGTGGACATAGCCATCAGGTCCTGTGCTGCCTGGAAAGCCTCCAGTGTCAACGGTTGCTGCAGGGGCACTTCCCCACCCCCAGGAGTCGGGGGTGGCTCCCTGCGCATAGGTGCGGGCTCTGGAGCTGACTCGACGGGTCATAGTTCCAGCACCTCCAGGCTCAACCCCGACCACAGCCGCAGTGTGGGGGAGCGAGAGCACTTCGTGCGCTGGTGCCGTTTCCTCCTCGGCACCGGGGAGGGATGGTGTCAGGCAGATTCCGGCGCCGACAAAACACTCTGCACCGAGAAGACACTCATTGCCGACGTCAAACGCGGTGGCTCAGAAGCCAGACAGAGTACCGCTTCCATCAGGATAGCCTTCAGACAAATCTCCCTTTCTTTTTGGGTTCTAAGTGTGAAGGCTTTGCAGATTCTACACTTCTCCCTTATGTGGTGCTCCCCCAGGCACTTGAGGCAGCGATCGTGAGGGTCACGCGGTGCAAGGCTTGAAGCCCGGGGAACCAGGCATGGCCCGATTCTAAGCTCTTAAGAAAGGAGTGGCTTTCAATTCTAACACTAACTCTATTACTAACAACTACTGAAAAACTACTAATGAAGTCCAAACTGCAACTACAAGTCCAAAGGGGAAAGCTACTTGCGTGAGCAAGAGATGTTTCAGCGACCGTCACAGGCGGAAAGAAGGAACTGAGGGGCCGTGGGATTGGCAGTGCCTTATGTGCCACGGCATGAGCACACTACTCCAGGGGGCACCTAAGCCAGCCCTATGGCATCTGCTAAGAGGAAAAAAGTTCCAGGAACCAGTGCATGGTGGCAAGTACTCACCTATAGTGGAATGCATATGAGCAATCACTCGAAGTAGAAAAAGAATGATCACTCATTTAAAAACTCTGAAAGCAGATATTATCTTCATACAGGAAACCCAACTTAATGAGTTGGAGATAGAGAAATTTAGGAGAGGTTGGATGAAGAAGGGATATTTTAATAATTTTTCCTTTGCAGCCAAAGGTGTAGCAATACTGTTTCACAAAAAACTAAATGTACAAATTCTAGATGTAAGTAAAGATGAGGAAGGTAGATTTTTGCTGGTGAAGGCTAAGATCTCTGACTCTCTCTATATATATATACCCCAATTAATGTACATGAACCCAGTAAGGATGATCCAAGTTTTTTAAAACAATGTTTTTTCCAAATCAATTAATATCCCATTAGACCCAGTCATAATAGCAAGAGATTTTAATGAGGTTTTGGACCCTTTTAGAGATAAATCAGATTAGCTCCGGCACACACACAACACATTCTAGAAACATTATAAACGATTATATGGAAGAACTGAAATTAAAAGATATATGGCTTTTGCAGAATCCTACAATGAAGGATTTTACTCCCCTTCCTGGCATTCCACCTATTCTCAAGTAAAATTCTTTCCATTTTCTACAAATCTGGTGGGCTCAGAGCTTAATAATGAAATCAACTCTATCATGATCTCTGATCATGAACCAGGGATACTACAGTTTTCCCTGGACCTGTAAAAGATGATGACTGAGCTCCTCTCTTTTGAAAGATAAACATTTTCAGAAGTGTGTCAAAGAAGAGATTCATTTTTTCTTCAGTACAAAAAGGACACACCAGCGATATCCCCCCGATGGGATATACTAAATGCTTTTATTAGGGATAGCATTGTTTCCTACTCAGTAAGTAGAAAGAGGGATAACAAGGCATGGCTCCTGGAATCAGCCAAACAGCCTAAAACTATGGATTTAGAATGTACAAGCTACCTCCCAACAAAATCATAAAAAAGTAATCAACCTTCAGTATGAAGTAAATAGACTTACTTTAGCACAAGCCAAATTTGCTCTTGTATAGACCAAACAAATATACTGGAAGGTGGGGGAGATAGCAGGGAAAATCCTAGCATACAGATTTATAGTGTGAGGACAAAAGTCCTGAATAGCATCACTCAAATCAGAAGGGCAGGTTGTTACTAATAAAAGAATGATCAATGATCAGTCAACGAAATAGAAGAACTGAATAATTTTGTTTAACCTTTTAACCTCCCACAAATCACAGAAGAGCAACGCTCCAGACTGGCTTCTCCCTCGTAATCAGAGGAAATAATTAAGGCAGAAATGAGTCAGCAAGACCAACAGCCCTAATGGCCTACCGATAGAATTCTATCAAAATCTCAAGGAAATTCTGGCCCCCTAAACTCATAGACTCATAGACTCATAGGTCAGAAGGGACCAATGTGATCATCTAGTCTGACCTCCTGCACAAGGCAGGCCACAAAACCCTACCCATACACATTTATAACAACCCCGAACCCATGACTGAGTTATTGAAATCCTCAAAAGTGAGATTTGAAGACCTCAAACTGCAGGGAATCCATCAGCAAGCGACCCATGCCCCACACTGCAGAGGAAGGCGAAAAACCTCCGGGGCCTCTGCCAATCCGCCCCGGAGGAAAATTCCTTCCCGACCCCAAATATGGCGATCAGCTAAACCCCGA
>ML675616.1:11593090-11631245 GCA_007922155.1 Mesoclemmys tuberculata | reverse complement strand
ATCTACCGCATTGCCTCTGTCTAAGTAATCCGTCACCTTCTCAAAGATGTTATACATCTACGAAGATGCCTTAAAGAAAGGTACCATTACCTCCCGCTATAAGGGAAGCCCTAATCACTGTACAATTTACATTGGGTATGGATATGCAAAAGTGTAACAACTATCAACCCAGCTCTTTAATCAATACTGAGTGAAAGATTTGAAAAAATAGTGAGTGGTATGGTTCACCTCAGTCAGGTGGATTTTAGTAAAAATAGACATGGTTCAGCCAACCCATATTAGCTGAATAACGTTATGGCATTGCTCAACATAGCATTAGAACCACTTGCCATTTTAATTAGGGAACACCAAGTTATTTGAGGGATCAATTCAGGGACTCAGGGAACAAAACTTCTTCTATATGCAAATAGAATCTTCTTCTTTATTAAAAATCCATATCAATCTATCCCAAATATCCTAAAAGGAACAGATAACTTTGGTAAATTCTCTGGCTCCAAGACTAATGGGCATAAATTGGAAGCAATGATAATCTCATTGGATTTAGTGGGAAATTGCTCTTCTATAGGAACATTTAGATGGCAACAGACAAACCTCAGATATCTTGGCATCCTGTTCCCTAAGGAAATTAAAAACATAGTCAAGGTGAACCTAGCCCGATTAATCATGCAGTTAGTAAACAATTTCCCTTTGGGGAAAAATAAACATAATGAAAATGAATGCCTTTTCCAGGATCCTTTTTATTCTGAATTCCCTCTCTATCCATATTCCCATTTCTTATTTTAACAAATCAACATGTTCAGGTCCGTCTTATGGGGTGCTGATAACAAGCCCAGAATCTCTTTACAAAGGCTGCATCTCCCTATCAAACCAGGGGGGTTCTGATTTCCCAATTTTAAACTTTACCAACGGGCAAGAATTCTTAGTCAAGCCCCAGATTGCCTCCAGCTGGAACTGGTTGCTCCTTTACTCCTTCCCAACGTGCTGCACTTGGTCTATTACTGATTCCCTAAAGAGCAATTTCACAAATTTATTGTGGAAGCCAGAAACACTTGGCATACTATGTCTACTAAATTTACATACAAAGGCTTCTATCAAGGGTAACTTGAAACTCTGTATAGCAGGCAACCTCATCATTTGGTCAGACCAGATTATGAAAGGGATCTTGACCATCAGACAATTTATTGAAAATTGTATCTTCCAGCCTTTAACAATATTACAGGAAAGGTTCAATCTAGAAACTAAGAAGGAACGGCAATATATTCAACTTAAACATGCCATCTCCCATTAGTTTGGCCCTCATGTCTGTACTATGCCAGACCCAGCTGATCCGTTTTCATTTCTTCAGATATTACCCTGGTTACCAGGACCTATGGCAACACTACCTGCACAGCTGGCCAGCAAATTTGAATTAAACACAGATTTCCTCAAAAAGAAACAGGAGAAAGAAATAGGCCAATTATTCTCTGCTAACTAATGGGAAAAAATTTTAGCCAGTGCTTTGAACTGCTCCTTGGACATCTGGTTAAGATTAATCTAGTGGAAAATCATATGAAGGAGGCATTGGACCCCTCTCTGATTGTTCAAAACAGGTGCTGCTAAGTCAGACAAATGTTGGTGCTGTGATTCAGCAGGTGCTAATTTAACTCACATACTCCAGGAATGCTCCTACATCTGAATGTTTTGGGCAGAATTTAATTGCAGAGTTGTTGTTTTTTCTACCACATACCATTATGTTACAAGCTAAACATGTCATTTTAAACCTAATAGATGTTAACTGGAAGCTAAATAAATATGAAAAACTTTGGCATTAATAGTTGCTAAAAGACTAGTGCTAAAAAAAATGGAAATCCAAAAAGCAAATTACAATTGAAGATTGGAGCACAGACATATGTTTGTCCATCCTGGAGAGAATTGGATATCGTAACTGAAATACTCCATATCTCATAGATGTGAGATGCTTTCCTGGAGGTCTCAGGATGATCCTATTAAATGCATGGAGACCCCCTTCACCTCTTCTCTGCCCACTTCCTTTCCTCTTCTTCTCTTTCCCCCTCCTCTGAAGTTTGCTTCTATACTTTATCTTATTCTAATACATTTTTTCCAGTTTCTCTACACAAAATAAGGATACGGCAGAAGAAGATTTAAAAACAGTTTGAATTTTGATAAACACATTTTGTTTGTTTGTAAACCGTGTAATACAAATAATTAATTTATATTTTAACCATTCACATTATACATAATCTAATGTTTTCAGTATAGTTAAGGTTAGGTAGCAAATGGTTGACACATTATGAGAAGTTTACATATGGTTTGTTATTTTATATATAAACTTAATAAAAAGTTAAAAGGGAAAAAACTGCTTCACTAACTACACTTGCACTACCCCCTGGTGGGTCTTCTACCTCGTTCTCCTTCATCGGGGAACCACACTCACCGGGCTCACGGGTGCTCTCTGCACAGCCGCCTTCGACAGACCCAGGGACCTTTGCACCAAACAGTCCTGCAGGCATGAAGAACCAGCATCCTCGCCAAGAGGCTGCACCCCCTATCCGCCCTGTGTTTCCTATGGGGCTCCGGAGAATGGGATCGGTGCTGAGTCGCCTTTTCTCCTGGCAAGCGTCAGTGCCGAGGCTCCCTCTGTGCTGAGGTCTTCTTCGGCACCAGGTCCCTGATGGATGCCAGGGCACTGTGCACCAACACACTCGGTGCCAGGTCTTAAGGTTACAGCAGAAGAGCTGCCTCCATGAAGATCTGCTTTATGTGCACGCTCCTCTCCTTACCCCTCCTTGGGCGAAAGCTCTTACAGATCCTGCAACTATCTGTCTGGTGTGACTCTCCCAAACACTTTAGGCAGGTGTCCTGCGGGTCACCTCTTGGCATAGGCTTGTGGCAGGATCCGCAGGGCTTAAAGCCTTGGGCTCGAGGCACGCCCCAGAGCCCTGGTGAGGGGAATCCCAGAAACAAGGAAGGTCCTTAACACTATCTACTATATAACTACAACAACAACATTTGACTAACTCTACTATCTCTAACTATTTACAAGAACCACTATGAACAACACAGGGGATGCTTGTAGAAGCAAGAAGACTGAAGCTCCAACGACCATCGCAGGTGGTAAGAAGGAACTGAAGAGGTGGCGGGTCGGCAGGCCTCTAAATACAGTGCCATGGAGGCACCACTCCAGGAGCATCTGCACCAACCCAACAGGTACCGCTGGGCAAAAAGTTTCCCGATGACTGTGCACACAGCACGCGCATACCTGCTTGGAGCAAGCATTCGAAAAAGAACCATCCAAACTATTTACCATCCTGTAGCCACAGGGATGCAGGGGTTCATGTGAGAGCTAGGAGATGACACTGGGGTGGCACTCAGCACACATGTGACTGCCCTGATGGGGGTTGGCTTCTCATAACTGATAGGCAACCACAGGAAACTTGAAAGGGGCAGTGTGCCACAGCACTGTTCGCTGGATGACAGCTGCCAGAAGACAAGGTCCCATGAGGATGAATAACCCAACCTCCACCCAGTCAAATGTAGGAGGGAGAAGACAGAACTCCTAGCCAGAGACTCTTCCCCAAAGAGGTCACGGATATTCTGTTTGTGCTACAAATGGCATTGTCCTTTCTCTTCTCCTGTGAGAGCTAATGGCATCTGCAACCTCCTAAGGCACAGTGCAAGGACAGAGGGAGGGACTGGGGTCCAGCGAGGTCTGCATATTTACATGAGATGCTTTTTCTGAAAGATACACTCTCATTCAAACAGGAATTATTGTGAGGCAGTTCCTTGGTCAGTGTTATGCAGGAGGTCAAACTAGATGAGCACAGTGGTCCCTTCTGGCCTTAGAATCTATTAGTCTATGATCTCTACAACTACTCCTAGTAGCTCTATACTTCTCTGTCATGGAATGGGGGTAAATCTCTGTCACCTCCTACAGTCATGCACCATCCTCAGGATCAGACAGCTGGGTAAGGACTACCACCCCTCTTAAAGTCTTGTAAATCAGCACAAGGCTCTGGCGCTCTAAATGGTAATTAGACAACATACATACTAAAGGTTACCCTGGGCATTAAGCTCACCAGAAACAAAAACAGGGCAATTAGAGATACCTTGGCAGCCTAGCAACCGCTGCTCAGTATCTGCCCAACCTTATTTAAAGCTATGTCTAATATCTGCTTATCAAACACAGAATCCAGTTGGAGTGTCTGTTTGAACAGTGAAATAGATTGATTTCCAGCCCCTCCTTAATTGCACACAGAAGGGCTTTTTTCTGTTTTAAATTTAGTGTTTCCCTGGTGCCACATACAAATTCAATACTGGGATTATTAACAAAGTGAATCTCTTTTCTGAGTAAATACAGAGAATCCTATGGTTGTATTAGCAACAATGAAGTAGGAGACAGTAAAAGATAAAAATGGACAAGTCTCTCTCCTTGTAGTAAACTAATGTGCAGTGGGCAGCAGACCAAGTGGATTTAACTGCATGAAAAATAAGGCATTTTCCACTTTGCCATTGCTATTCAAATGATATAGCCTGTGCTGCTGCCTCCTCTTCTCTCAAGAAATGCTTTGCTAGAAAATAGAAGAAATACTTTACAAAATGGAAGCAAGAAATGACCCCAAATGATTTCTCTGCTCTCCATCCCTGGGATCAAGGTTTATGCAAGGCCATCATTACTGTAGACAAAACTGCCTGTTTCGTATCAAGATGTGAACGTTGGCGAATGATTCCATTGAGGCAACATCTATTCTAGGCTGCCAGATTGTACTGCTGGCTCCTGTTGCCTGTGGCTACTACACAGCAGGTGAGCTTTGTTGCAGCTGCTCAGCAACATGGCCAAATTGTGGGCAGCCTGACCTAATGGCCAGAGCCAGAGTCCACCGTCAAAAAACATGAATCAGCAGAATCAGGATACTGGGAGGTCAGAAGCAGAAAGACCTGGTCCTCCCCGGCTCCCCTCGGTACCCCCCCTTGGTATGCCACTGTGCGTACCTTATAAATGATCAAGACTTGGTGCCTGATCTTGCAGTCTTTGCACACCCAAACCTCCCATCAGATTCAGTAGGCGTTTGAGGGACGGTGGTGAAAAATGCAAGGATTGGGTCCTAAATGATTGCATCTAATTCCCAGTGACCCCCCCTTATCTTAAGAAAAATTAAAATAGGGCACAGTGAACTGAATTTTTCAGTTAAATGTTACAGTAAATAATGAGAGGGAACTATATGAGATGTACAAATGAGTTACAAATGAACTGTATTGAGAAGTCAATAACAGAGATGGGAAGGGTTAATCTCAGTGATATAGGGTGACTCCACCAACAGAAAGAGTCTGCATCACATGGCGTGAGGGTTGGCTCGGGATTGCTTTAGACCAGTTAATCCATTTCCCTGATCTTGCTCCCTTTAAAGTCAGTAGCCAAATCACCACTGATTTCAGTGCAAGTAGGCACAGGCCTCATTTAGTGGATCTTAAGCCCCCCCCCCCACACACACACTATGCATTAGCCTAGCTGCATTAATACACAAAGATAACAGATAATTTCTTAAACCATTTACAGCACAGTTTATGTCCAGATGTTCCCATCCACCTGCAATAAAGCTGAGCAATTTAATCACATTTACAAATCACAATGTTCATCCACCAGCCACAGCCCGGTCTGCTCTGCAGAGCAGACAAATGTGCCGATTCAAACCGTAGAAGGGGATGGATGTATTCGATACTTACTTTCTGAGGACTGCGATTTCATTCTCTATGCTGCTTTCCTTTCCCTTCAGTGCTTTTTTGGGGATGCACTTGACTGCAAATAGTTTTCCACTACCTCTCTCTTCAGCCAAAACTACTTCAGAAAACGCACCCCTGAAAGAAGGAAAAGATTGCTCTAAAAATATATCTTTTTTGTAGCTGTACTGTCAAGTGTGGGTACAGATCTATGAAAGCCGCTATATCCATTTTTTGTTATCAAGCACAACATTTAACACATATATAGCATCTTTGATTTGTTTTACAAACTATGCATATGTTAACATTCACGGTATATGCCTGTTGCCAAGGCTTACTGAGCAAATGGACAGTTTTAATAGAAGAATCATGGTCTATTATTACTATTTTATTTATTTGTATTACCACCGCACCCAAGAGCCTAGAAGTGGAATAGGACCTGTTGTGCTAGGTGCTGTACAAACACAGAACAAACAGACAAGTCCCTGCCCAAAGGGCTTACAAGCAAAGTAGTATAAGCATAGGCCTGGAATCTAGGACCTCTGAATTTCTATTCCTGGCTCTGCCACTGACTTAACAGGTGACTTCAGGTAAATCACTTACCATCTTCTGCCTGAATTTTTAATACTTCACTCTCTGGGGTCTTACGAGGCATTGGTCATAAACGTTCATAAAGCACTTAGTGATCCTTGACCAAGATACTAGGAATAACTTCCCTATTATTGTTAAAAGTGCCATAGCATCTGAAAGGCCCACCAGAGGTCAGGACCTGAGCTGTAAATCTCCCCTGAAATATGGCACACGCAGCAGCCCAGTGCACCCCAGTGCCATCTGTCCAATCCTGACTCAGAAAGAGAAGAACAGTGAATGAACCTTCTTATGCAATGTAAAACTAACCCTTGGAACAAACTGCAACAAGAATATTAAAGCCAGGCGCGTAAGAGCATTCAAAATAGGACCACACGTGTACATGAATAATATGAACATCCACAGTTACATCAGATAGGAGAAGATGTATAAAGATATATGCTTAAGGGTACAAGCCAACCACTAACTTCCAAGAGCAGGAAAGAAACCTCCTCTTTAACATAATTATTCATTATGGATTCTCTCGGATAGATTAACATTGGCTCTGGTTCAGAATGGCAATTCCTATGTTACGACTCATCAAAAAACAATTCCTGCAGCACCTGGGTCTGCCTTGTCAGTCTCACAGCCAGTTGCTTATCTGACAAGATCACAGCCTAAGGTCTTACAGTTGCAAGATCATATTTATACAAAATAAAAAGAACCAAGATATGTTTTTCTTCAATCAGTAGATTATTCTGCCAGTCACATGACTCTCCATAAAAAGACAAGTCACTAGCAGCCTGAACAAACCACAACCATGCAACAAGCTCTTAAAATGTTAATATTTGATCACAACCTCATTAAACTGTTGTGAACTTTCTTTGACGTTTATTTCCCAGGATTGCCAGTTGTCTAAGTGTCTGTGAATAAACAAGAGCTTTTCCTTTTCGTGGCCAATCTCTTCCTTCGTGATTCACAGAACTGATAATACAGTCAAGCATTTGTGACCCAACAATTGCTCCCTTACATGTGAAAGAACTGAATTAATCATTGAGTGAATGGATAAATGAGTCAGGGAAAATCAGGAGGATGTTGATTAGGAAAGAGAAAGCTTCCGTTTCCAAAGAAATACTTTTGTAGTTAACAGTAATAAGGAAATGATAACAGGAAGTTAGGAATAAACTATTGGGGTTGCAACAAAGTGTGTGTTGTGAAAGCTTGCCTACACGCAGAAGTGATCCTGGGACAGCCTGGTGTTCCAGAGACCCTTCACTAATGTGACAGTTGGCCCGGATTCTGACTTGACTTGCACATTTCTATGAACAGTAGAACAAATTTCTGCTCAGTGCTTTTATATTTAGATAATAGTTTTTCAGCCCACAGTGGAACCAACATACTGCGTTCTGGAGCTCATGCACACCGTATCCAATGGCTTCAGCAATAAAGAACCAAACAGGGCGACGGGATTTTTAAAGACCTATTCAGTGATTTCATTATGCCTGAATAATTGTAGTTATTTAATGAATTAAATCAACCCTCATGCTCAGAACAGCCTAGTCAATGATCACAAACATCCTGATTGCGCTAGCTGCTGAGAACCTTCAACTCCCAACAACTTCCCATTGGCAATGAGGGTGCTCAGCCCCCTGTAGGATTGCCCCCAAGCATTCTCCTGTTCCCTCAAAGAATTCCTCAGGGCCCATCTGTTCTCTGATACTTCAGACAAACACAGATGACCCTGTGCTCTGCATGTGTTTGGTTGTATATTTTAGCAGTCTCTTGTCTTTAGACTGCAAGTGCTTCAAGGAAGGGACCTCCTAGCCATGCAGCTCATTTTACCTATTGTACTGCACTGTGTACATTTATGGTGTTGTAAAACTAAAGAAAGCTTCCGTTTTCAACTCGAGTTCATTGCTGTTCTGAAACAACGAAATAAATGAAGGCCTTTTATGCTCCTTTTCATTATGCACTGCTCTAGGAAATGCATCCGTTTCAGCTACCATAAAAATTTTAATGCCTTTCCTCCTCCATTTACTGGTAAGGCTTTGGGGCACAGAAGTTCTACCCAGCCTCTGGATGTGAATTTATTGCCCTTTGGATGTTTTCTGGGAATTTGAAATTCTATACTCATTCATACCGATACTCATACTTCTGATTTGCCCCATATTTCCTTAATGCTTGTTCTTATTAGAAGGACAAAATGGGATGATATTCAGTTAAAGTGTGTACCTGAATGGCAGACTTTGGCACTTATAGACCACTTTCCACATTGCAAATGTTGTACAAACACTGGGCTAGATTAATGAAGCATCTGGTGGTGGAAAGTACCTCCAGAGAGTGGCAACTTCCAGCAATGGAAGGCACCTACAACCCCCATCATTTGAGGGCTAAAAGCCCCAAAGATGGCGTCACTGGCTGAGGAGGGGATGTGACCAGGGGGCAATGAAAGAAAGCAACAAGTTTAAGAATAAAAGGGAGAGTGAGACATACTGGAGGCCAAAGAGAAGATGATTGCAGTAGTCAAGTAGCACTAGTACTAGTCTAGTCCTAGTTAAGTAGTTAATTCAGGCAAGGCTCAAGGAGTTAGATGGAGATCAAGAAAGAAGAATGGATTGCACAGATATGGTAAAGGAAGAAAGAACAGGACTTAGCAAAAGCAGAGGGAGAGAGAGAAATCAAAGGGCGTGTTGCCAGGGCATGACTGCAGCTCATGTAGACATACCCAAGCTAGCTTAAATCTAGCTAGCTTGGGTGTGTGTGCAGCAAAGCCACAAGCAACACAGATGTCAGCATGCGCTAGCTGCACAAGTAATTATCCAAGGTTCTGGAATGGGCTTCTCCTCTCACAACAAGTGCCACACAGCCTTTAATGACAAAAAGAGACCAAGATTTCCCTTTTGTGTCTCATACAAGAAGCACATTCCAGCATGCCAGAGCACTGGCTCAGCTCAGAGTACCACTAAGTGAAACTCCATCAATATATCCTGTAGCACTCGAGTTTTCTTTGGGTGTTTCCCTTCCAAGCATTGATCAGACTCCAGTCTGCTGCTTAGCTTATGAGATCTAACAAATGACATCCCAGGTGGCATTGCTGCTGGAAGGATGGTATATGTGGTCTGCTAAAAATGGTAGATCCATTACTCTGACAGTGAGGAAAACTAGGGAGGGGAGTGGTCTGTTCCCTCCTGATTCTAAGATGACCAAAATGTTAAGGCCCCAATTTAGCAAAAACTTATGCACATGCATCCCTATTCAGCAAAGTACTTCTGCATTTGCTTAACGTCAAGATTGCGCTTATGCGTCACTAAAGCCAACAGGATTTAAGCACCTGCCTAAAGTTAAGCACTTGCTTAAATGCTTTGCTGCATCAGGGCCTAAATCTGTGATGCATATAATGTGTCCCTATACAGAGTCCTCATAAATCTCTCTCCTGCTAACATTTAAGTATGTCAGTAACTTTTTGCATGTGAGTGAATTTATTGCATTTAACGAGGCTGTGCTTGTGCTTAAGTGTTTGCGGGATCCAGTTCTGAAGGAGCAGTTTTATGGAAGCTATGCTTCCAAAGTAGCTTTAGACTCCTGAAACGTCAGAAGGCAAGACTATGCTGGCGATGACAGAATCAATAACAAAAATCAGTATACTTACAAATTGATTGGTAAGATTTTGAAGTGTGAATTTATTTTTATCAGAAATTTCAAAGTACAATTTTTATGAAGAGAGCAAGTAAATTGAGAAGTTCCAGACAGGTAGTCGTGCTAGTCTGAATACAGCAAAAACAACGAGAATCCTGTAGCACCTTAAAGACCAACAAATTTCTGTGGGCATAAGCTTTCGTGGGCTGCAACCCATCTGACAAAGTGTGTCGCAGTCCATGAAAGCTTATGCCTGCAGAAATTTGTTGGTCTTTAAGGTGCTACAGAATTCTCCTTGTTTTTGCAGTAAAGTGAGAGTTTTCTACTTTGTAAAAGTGTCTTGCGGGATTTACCCACAATATAACCAATAAATTATTTTCACACTGAAGGGAAAACTTGTATGATAATTTTGCACACATAAGCCAAGATTTAAAAAACACAAGACTAAAGTTAGGCAGCTAAAGGCTGAGAATTTAAAGCTACTAAGTGATTTGGATGCCAAATTCCCATTAAATGGGAAATAGTTAAGGATGAGACTTTCAGGGTGCCTAGAGAATTAGGAGCACATTTATATTCAATGGGATTTGTGATCCTAAATCCATTCGCACTTTAGAAAAATGCCACCCCACGCCTCCAAAACCGTTAGGCACCTTTGAAAATTCTAGCCTACATGTATAGTTAATATAGTATAGTATAGTATAGTATAGTATAGTATAGTATATTGAAAACCAATGGGAGCTGGTGGGTGCTCAGGACTTCTGCAAAATCAGACCACCTATTTAGGTGCTTTCATATGGAGTTACAAGTTACAATGAATTTTGAGCTCCTATTTTTGAAAGTCTTGCCCATGCAGTCTTTTATCCTAGGGGTCAGGTCTTTGCAAACCTCTAAATAAGCCACGAAACACTTCTATGACCTAGGTAAGTTTTTAATATGTTTCAAAAAGGGTGTAACAGAAGCACAGAGGGTTAAGTGACTTGCCCAGCAACACACAGCCAGACCGTGAACAAACTTTGGAAGATAGTCAAGGAGTCCTGGTGCTCTATCACAATCTAAAACCACTGGACCATCCAGCATCCCACAAGACGTCCATCTTCTATAGTTTGAATTTGTTTGGATCATTTCCCATCCTAATTACTCTCTTTAATGTAGAGTTATAAGCACTGATGAGTGTTTCAAGAACTCTGTTAGAACACATCATATTTTCATCCAAACTGATTTAATCTTTGCCAGTTTTCTAATGAAAAATAATAGCTATAGTATTAAACTGTAGTGCATCTAAAGATGTATTAAGATACGAGAATCTTTGCCCTTCCATATTTCTCTAGTGTTTGTTCAAACTGATTCAAATATGAAAATTCAAATCCTGAGACAAAATGAATGAAATGCATTTATAGCAGAGTGCATTTGTCACAACATGACAATATGCTGCATTGCCACAAAAATACAAATACAGGCCCTGTCAAACAAACTGCTGATGAAGAAATAAAACTTAAATTTCCATTCACTGAGACCCACATGTCAAACAGTTTTCCATTGCATTAGCAGGCACTCTATCATTCTAAATCAACAGTAGTCATGAAGCAGCTTTCACTTCATCAGGCTCTATATAGCTAACGATCTTAATTAAGATAGGTTTTGCTGTGTACTTTACCCTAGCCATGCTATGGAAAGTAATCAGTGAGCACTAATGGTGTGAAAATACACCATATCCAGAGTGAAGTGAGATGTGTCTGAGATGTGAAACTGACCAAACAACGGCAAGCCATTTCATAAAAAAAATCTTAACTAACCACAGATTGTTGTCTCTCTCTTTCTGGATTCTCCATAGACAGGCTAAGTTTAAACTACTAAACACACTGGCACAGGTAAATAAGAAAAGTCTTCACAGGCACTTTCATAGCAGGTAAGCTCTGGCACGCCCTAAGTGCTAGCTCATCACTTCTTATTAGCTAAGAGACTGTGTGATTTACTGGTCAGACAAGGGAAGCAGGAGTCACATTCTGTTGCTGGTTCTGCAACTGACTGAATGCCTGTTGTCATATCACCCACCCACCCACTGCCAAAACCAAACCAAAACTAAGTAAATGAAAATAAAATTTTTGGTCACAAAGTCATGTCTCAGAAAGCACTTGGATCTGTATAGAAATGGAGCCACACTGCCAAGTTCAGACCTGCACTTGGATCCAAAGTTTCTGAAAGTTCATGGGTGTTTTGATGAGCGGGTGTGCTCCAGGCCCAACTCTAATCCAGTGTGAAACCAAGAGTGGCTACTGCTGGGGTATTTATAGCTGTGTCCTGCCAGGAACATAGAATCATAGAATATTAGAGTTGGAAGGGACCTCAGGAGGTCATCTAGTCCAATCCCCTGCTCAAAGCAGGACTAACCTCAGCTAAATCTTCCCAGCAAGGGTTTTGTCAAGACACAGCTTAAAAACCTCTAAAGATGGACATGCCACCACCTCCCAAGGTAACCCATTCCAGTGCTTCACCACTCTCCTAGTGCAGAAGAGAAGAATGAGGGGGGATTTGATGGCAGCCTTTAACTACCTGAAAAGGGGGTTACAGGGAGGATGGAGCTAGGCTGTTTTCAGTGGTGGCAGATGGCAGAACAAGGAGCAATGGTCTCAAGTTTGACAATTTTGTCCTATACCTAGTGGGCCATATTAGTCTCTAATGTAACACCAGGGAAAATATGCCCCAGTGTTGCTTTATGAACATAACTTACAATGTTCTCTATCTCCCTTACATCTATTGCACAACACAGCTGTGCTGCTTGTTTTCCATCTATCACAGCCCATCTATCACAAATTAAAACCCCTCTCGCTCCCCATGCTGTTATTATGTGTTCCAGACAACGGACAAGGCTGTTAGGCTTGCTTCAAATGCTGTTGCTGTTTGCCTAATGGACAACTGAATAACAAGGGCCAGGATCACTGTTATTCTTCCCTGCACTGCTGATGAAGCAAACGGTTCTTTCCTGCATCACTGCCCTTCCTCTCTGCAAGCACAAAGCTGGATCCCAGTGAAGTTCTACATTTTAGGGAGTTAATTTTGTTCAAGGGACAAAGTATCATAATATTATTTAAACAATAAAGTAGAATACATTTCTCTGCCGATACCCAGGTTCCTTTCCCACATCACCTACTGGTACATAGGAGTTCCCCTAATGAATCAGGCCAGTGGGCCAGCTACTCCAGGAGTCTGACTCCAACAGTGTCAAGTATCGGCTGCCTCTGAGGAAGGTGCAAGAGACTCTGTAGTCCTCAGTTATGGGCTAACCTGGGAAGTGTGGTGGTCTAATGGACAGGGCACACACACAGCAATTAGGATACCTGGGTTCTATAACTCTGCCACTGACTTGCTGTGTGATCATGAGCTAGACACTGCCTCCCTTTCCCCTTCCACCATTGCATTTTAAGACTACAAGCTTGTCTCTTCTGTGTTTGTACAGCACCTAGCAAATGGGGCCACGATCACAGCCTCTAGGTGCTACCATACTAAAAAAATAATAACTTGCTCCTTAGGAAAGTTTCTTCCTATCCCCCATTAGATAGAGGTTGCCTTATGACCTGAAGCATAAGGTCTGATATCCTTTACAAAAGCTGCCTGGTTTTCTTGCTCCAGTATGTTCCACGATGGCAAAGAGCCCTGTACAACTGAAGCATCGCAAAATTTCAATCTTAAATAGTCATCAGAGGAGTTTGGATTTGTTTGGATCCATTTCCCATTTTGTTGTACTATTATCTACAATTACAGTTACAGATTAGTGTTTTGACAGTCTCTGTCACCAGAATGACTTATAAGAATGTTAATGTTTATTTTAGTCTATGATTTCTTTTTGTTTCAATTCTTTAATACTTTAAATTCCCAGACAATAAAAACTTAATTCAGCTGGAAGTAAGGTTGAAGTAAGCGTCAGTGGAAAGCTCCTTGGAAGATGGCTGTAATTTAACAAAAGAACTGTTGTTAGAAAACCAGGAAATTTAAAGTTAAGGTTTTAAACAATAAAGAAAATGTTTGAAACTATGGAAATGTACAGGTAAAGCCACCCTAACAACCTTAACTCTGCCCCAATTCACCTTCCACAGAACAACTGAAAATAAGAAGAAACTGCCTTGTTAACAGACAAAAAGTTTTTATTACAATAGGAAACTGTAGCACCACTGAAAACAGTTCTGATTATGAAAATTAGTCCTTTACTCTAGGGTAAATTTCACCCTAACAGAATATATGGCATAAATTACAAATGCATTGTAAAGCAAAATGTGAATCTTCCTTAGCATGGTTAGATTTTTGTGTTCTCCCCCATGCAATAGTTGGTACATTCCACACCACTAAAAAAAACAGCTTGTTCCCGCATTGCTTTTACCAAACTGCTGCAGTCCAAACACAATATACTGAACTCAAGACTTGCCAGGCCTTGATGCTTTCTGCTTTAAAATATAGTCGTGTTTTATTTTGCCAATAGGAAGTGGCCTACTGGATTGAGCAAGGGGTTAAGAATCAGGAACTCTGGCATTCTAATCTTGACTCTGCCACTGATCAGTGTGAAGTCTCTTAACTTCTCCGCCTTCTTCCCTCCATCTTTTGGGGTAAGGAGGGTAATAATACCGCACTAGAACGGTTGTTTGTACAATGCTCTGCAAATGAAAAGTGCTAAGTGTTATCATCAGTATTATTGTTGAAATCCACAAGATTCACTGATTTGGGAACATTATCAAGCTTTTGCGATTCACCCGGAAAGGGGCTAGTCTCCAACAAATACATGGGATTTGTATGCACCATCACCACATAATATGGCACAATTCTGCAATGAATGAGTCTTTTCTCAATAGAGATCACACCCTGGAATAGCAGGGTGTTGCAGGTTAGGACTGGAGTGCAATGCTGACAGAGCCATGCGGGGATGTTTGCAGCGCGACTGCTGCATTATGCTTGGCACTGGCACTAGAAACACTGTCTGTCTCCTACTCCATTCACTGACAAATTTATGAAGCGAATATGGACATTCTTAGTGTTTAAACTGACACTAAAATTCTGAGTTTTCTACCTGACCTCTTTCTTCTTTCTATCTATCTGAGGTGCTAGCTAATTATGTATTACCATAATATCAGAGTGCCTCACAAACTTGGAATGTATTTCTCTTCCGAACCTCCCTGGGATCATCCTTCCTTGCTAATCAATATACTATTAAATATAGAGTTTAATATGCTAACAAATGCTGTCATTGTATTCCTTTAGATATTACACAGAAAAGAGACAAGGAGAATACACACACTAGGGATATGCAATACAGATGAATGGGTGAGTTCACACCATTGTAGACTGTTGAACTTTAAGCGCTTCCTGGTAATTTTTGGTCTTAAAAGTGCAACCCTAGCATTATCTTAACAGAGTGGGTCATATTTAATTTCCCAGGACATGGGACTAATGTATTATTTCTCTTGGGTTCCCCCCTACACCCAACGTGTTTTAATGTGGTAGTGTAACATCCTCGCAAAGTCTGTGTCACGTCCCCCTCTACTGGTTGGCCTGCCATAAGAGATCTGCCTACTACCATGAGCTAATGGAGTTACAGTACTCTTTTAGTTTGTGCACCAGTGTTGAAAATCCCTAGTTCACACCCTGCCAGCAACCCATGGAGGAACTCAGAGCTTTACAGTAGCACCTCTGTAGGAAAGGCTCCAACAATCCCCCTTAGCTATCTTCCAACCAAGAAGATCCTTTTAAAAGGCAACACTAAAAAGTGCAAAATATTAGCCAAACAAGTCTAATCCTAGCCTTACAACAATGTCATCATCCCTCTTTGCTCGGCATATAAATGAAAGGCCTTTATGATTCTGAAGGGAGCTATTAAATGGCATGAGTCAGCACAAGAGATGTTTTTTCGCTAGTTGTCAAAGCTTAGTGGCAGACCCAGCATTGTTCCTGGCAGATAAGGAAATTCCCAGAGTTATGTAAATCAGTTAGACAGAAATGTAACTAATGAATTGACAGTTCAAATATATGCCTTTGTGCTTGACACTTAGCAAACTGCAAACACAGCCAGCACAGATGCCCTCATTTTAACACAGGAAATTGTCAAAGTGATTAGCCACAGAATCCAAGTTGTTAATTGGTGGCTGTTTGGGGGGGGGGGGGGAAAAACCATGAAAAGGGCTCAATTAAAGCTCCTAGAGACAGAGCCACATGGGGGGAAAGGAAGAAGAAAGGCAAGATGTGCCATCTGAGTAGTGGTGGCCAGCTAGAGGCCTTAGGTTCCTCTTAGAAGAGAGACAGTTCTAAGCATCTACACCACAATTAAACAGCGTCTTAGCCTGAGTCCTGCGAGTCCGAGTCAGCTGGCACAGGTGTCTAACCGCAGTGTAGACACAGCATAAACGCCACATGGAACATACCCACCAGTATCATGCTACATCGCAGGAAAAAAGGGGAGCCCTGGCCTGCAAGCAGATGCCGATGTGCTGCAGCAGAGGGTGCTTGGATCACGGCCCCCAACCCGCCCAGATGTACACCCTGATGGGGAGCATTGCAATGCAATCCTGGTACTCAGGGACCACTGGCCACAGCACAATGGTTATCTCCAGTGCAAAAGCACTAAAGGGAGAGAGGCTCTAATTGGTCCTTAATGTACTAACGTGAGTGGAGCCATAACCTACAGAACACAGCAAGATTTCATAAAGGATGTCTAGGGGTTTAGATTCAGTCAGTGTTTGGAACTGAAAGAGATTCAGTGTCGTGAGACGCTAAAGAACTGAGCAGTTCCCTTAGCAGAAGAAACCAGTTCTCCCAGCACCCCACCCATACCAGTGCTTGGTAATATACTAAATGACAAGCCTTACATCATCAGAACAAGCTCTTATTGGCTGGTTTTACCCTAAGGGCAGGACACTTTCCTAACAGCTTCTCCTATTAATGATTCTTCTTGTTATTATTTGTACTGGAACATCACCGGGGAGCTCCGGAGCATCACCCCATTGTGCTAGAGGCTGTACAAACATTGAGCAAAAAGACACTCTCCCAACTCCAAAGAATTTACAACCTAAGGAATTAACCCTTTCATGGATCACAATTTTCCACAGACCAAAAATTAAACAAAAGAACAGTGCCCTGCACCTGACTGAATGATGTTTTGCTATGAAAATGGAAAATCTCGGTTTGCCAAAAAAATGAGACATTCCTACATGCAAGAACAGTTGCTGTTTTGGACATTACAATATTTCATCATGTGAAAAGCTGTGTTCTCTGACAGAAACAGTGGGGGGTTTTCTCTCTCTCTCCCAATGGCTCAAATACCCATATACTGGGAGACATTCTAGATAATGGCAAATATTATTTGTAAGTTGTAATATAATTTTCCAACACTTTTCTGAATATCACTCCTCAAGTGCCATCCATGGAGGAGCAGTGGGAGCTGGCAGGAAAGTTTGTAGAACCTCTCATGTTTCTCAAGCATTTCTCTTGGGAGGATACCACTTCCGGAAATTTTCTTGCACGTTTTCTCATATTTCCTCACACTTTTTACTACTATACAGTGTGTGTCAGTGTATTCCACTGCTGCATTTAATACTTATAAGAATGTAATGTATAGAAAGAGAAAGAGAGAGAGACTGTGTGTGTAGGTATGTAGGTGTGTGCATGCATACATACATGCTCATGTGTGCTACCACCCTCTACTGGAGAGATTCTGAGCTGCTCAGATGTGTATCATAGGCCTTCTACTGCTACAGGCAGAGGTGTTTCTCTTTTAGCTCAAGTGATAGTAGCCTGTGGTTTAGGAGCAGAAAGATCTGAGCTCTGTCACAAGGAGGTTTGGGTGCACACCATGGTGTACAGCACTCTGTGAAGTCCTATGTGACAAAATATATTGTAATAATAATGCTTTGCACTTACATAGCAGCTTTCATTGGAGAGTTTCAGAGAACTTCACAAAGGTATCATTCTCCCCATTGCACAGATGGAGTGAGTAAGGCACACTGAGTTGAGGACAGAACCTGAAGTTCTGACTCCCAATCCTCTGCTCTAACCATTACATCCAAGATGTCTCCCTTTTGGAAAGCTGTTCCATATACTCATCTCACCCTTGGATCTGAGGCCCCCAGCCAGTTAAAATTAAAAGCCTTCTTCATCTAGATCAGGGTTGGCTTAATCTATCTGCATCAATGAGCATCTTTAATAACAAGTAATAGAAATATATGCAATCAGCACCTAATATTTTCTTGCACTTGTATCTTACATGACAGATTAATAGAAATTGATTATTGTTTCTGTCCACCAACAAAAATCACCTGATCAGCTTTGCCCTCATCATGCAGTTATAAGAAAAGGGCACCTATTGCCCTGAAAGCCATATCTGAGTCTCAGTGTACACTTTGGACAGCTCTATTGCTGAGATGGAGTTTAATTCTGCCAACCTCAAGTGTTCAAAAGTCATAAGTCAGACTCACCCACACACCGTGCCTTTCCCTACCCTCGCAAAAAAAAAAACATCAGATTAGTTTAAGACCACAAGATTGAAAAAAATAATTGGGGGTTTCTTTCTCTGCCTTCTGGTGTCCAAGCCTTTAGGGCATACTAGGGTAAAGCTTTTCTCCACAACCATGAGGACACTCACTATTTTAAAATTAACGGCAAGATTCTCACATACTCCAGCAGCTACGTCTTCAAGAAAAACATAAATATTGTCAGACTCATGATAAACTCATGAGAGTCGGCAACAGTGGGAGTTCGACTGGAAAAGAGCAGCTTAGTCTATCTTATTTTTACATATATACATATGCCTTCATCATACCCCAAACCAAATTCTTTTTTTCTATACATTCAGTCATGGGCCATATTCTGATAGCAGTAGTAGTAGAAGTATTTCAGTAACACCTAGAAATCCCACTTTACTTGGTTAACCCCACAGTAGTCACTCTGGCGGAAATCTGAAAGAACTCACTGCTTTCTGGCCCCAAATCTCGCCTCAAATCCATTAATACGCTAGCAGTTTGTCTTCCCATGCACTTACTTTACAGGACTGTGGTACCCCATCCAAGGACCCCTCCCTCTCTGGTATCAATTCATCCTCCTCAGTTACCTGTTGTGTACAAATTTTAATAGGATGCCAGCTGTCTTCTTCCAAGACAATGATATAAGGGGATAAATAAAACTGGCCCAAAACTGCCATGCCTCCCTTATTTCATCTCTGCTTCCTGAACTGTCCCCCCTTTATGATCTATCTTTACCGCTATGAAAAAGCCAAGTGTTATCGTTAAAGACCTATTACATCTACGTCCCTTGCACCATAATTGCATTAGCATTATCCTGAATCAAAGGCTGTCCAAATAGCTCTCAGAATTGAGCTTTTTCTCCATTAAATTCATCAGAAATGAACTGCTAAGCTGTTTATTTTCTCTCCAAAGTGAACACAAAATATTTTTTCTGTCATCTTATAAAACAAAAGGAGCTCATCATCTCCTAGGACTTATCTGGTAGGAGCATGCTAGCAAAGAAATAACCTCTCTGTTTTGAATGCTAAACTCAAACCTTTAAAGAGGCATAACTGATCTGCATAACCGTTTTCCAAAGCTCTCTCCCAATTAAGACACTCAGATACCCGATGTATTACAGCACATCTGTTTTCTGGTGATCCTGTCTGATCATGTAAAGCAGATTACATCAATTAAAAACACCATGCTTTTCCCCCTTCTTGACATGGTGCTTTTCATGTGAGAAATGGTCTGGTGGGCAATAATTCACTGTCCAAAACAGCTGGGTCAATTAAAAAACAATCAGATGGTATCCACAGGGAAATTGAGCATTTAAAAGGGGACGAAAATATAAGACAGAGGCTTCAGCTTTGATTGCAGCATTTCCCAGATTCCTAATACAGTCATTGCCAGTAACATCTTAACTAAATGTCAAGTAGGTGAAAAGGTGGGACTAGATCTTAGGTGTTCTTGGCTTGTGGTCTTGTGTGAAGCATTTTTTGCAGGGAATGCAAAAGCAGGAGGAGGAGCTCTTGTGCTAGAACCTGTGTTTCCCAAAACACATAGAACATCGTCAAGTGCAGAGGGGAAGGTGGTTCATGATGAAGCTGAGCTAGTTATACATGCATGCACAGCACATCCTTCCTTAGGGGGAAATTCCTCCCTACGTGGCACAAAACCTACATGCGCACTTCAGCTGGCCTTCTGTAGAGGTGAATTTCATCCCCTCAAAGTTTAGCAAGTAACGCTGCTCTTCAGAATGTGATTTTCAAATGCTGATACAGCTTGGTCAAACAACAATCAATTTTCTTCAGGGCAGGGATGCTCCTCAGTGGGATTATTATCCTGTGATGTTTTGGGGATCAACCCAGTAAGGGGTTGTGTCATCGCCTACTCTCAACTCTGGGTGCTTTCAATGCTATGCTGCTACAGCTCACAGCCCTGACACCAACAGCCAGCATACAAACATGCAGGCCCCACCCTGGCTTCCGCCACCCAGTTGCTTTTTGCAGAGTGACTCCAACACCCTCCCAAGGCCCAACTTTCTCCAGAATCATCTGCCCTGTGACAATCAGCTGGGGCTCCCAGAATTGAGAGTTATTCTGTTATTCCTCAGCAAGTGAGAGTTTTGCTACTATTAAGCTGCGTGGCATCTCCCTAACACACCAACCTGCCTGCCTTGCCAGCAAAAATTTTTCAGAACTCTGTCACTCCAAACCTTGCCATGTAGGTAAAAAACAGCGAGCCCCAACTCCCGAGCTCCCCAGAGATGTCCCCTGGCAACATCCAGCTCTCTCCTAGAACATTCACAGAAGATATTAAGTTCATTGCTCTTTTAAAGAGACAGTAACAGCAGTGTATTAATTTAACTAGGGTTAACAATCACTTGAATTTCAATCACAGCACTGAATTGGCTTATAGTAAAACACGTTTATTAAACAAAAGGTCAAAGGTGCTACCAAGTATGAGAAGTAAAGACTGAAAAAGTTACAAACAAAAAGAAAAACTAGGCTTCAAGACTAAAACTTAACTTCAGCAAGTTACAACCTTTGCCTAAGCAGGTTTCTCTCACCTACATACAGCTCACAGAGACTTCAGCTCCCTTGGCTGAAGGACCCAGGGTGCTGTGATTTCAAGAGTTCTGGCCCCTTAAATTCCCCAGGTAATGGACCCTTATGGGATTCTCTCTCCTTTTTTTTTATAGTCCAGTAAAACTTTGAAATGTGTTCGACAAATAAGCCCAGACAAAGCCTCTCTCTCCTGCTGGGGGACAGATGCCAGCTGTTCATTGACCCTCCTTCAAGAAGATGGAAGACTTCCTGGGAGTGTGATCTCTATCCCCCATCTTGATTATTAAGAAGCTATCTCCTTCCCCCCACACCCTAGGTCGATGGTTTTGTTTACCTTGTACGTAAATGTGTTTTTCTTTGTCTGTGGACACGCCTTGCCTAACTGACATCTTGACATCGGAGACACATTCAAGCAGACAGAACCATATGCCTTTGTCCAGAACTGGTATGACTTAAGGCAATGCTATCCATTTTAAGAATACAATTCTAGCGCATATTTATAACGCTTTCTACACTCCCTGTACACATACCACACAATGATTTTTAGGACCAGTGTGTTACCAGTTTGTACATGATCCCTTACATGACACCTTACATACAAATTGCAACAGTATGTGAGGTGTAGTGAGTATGTCAGCTCTGAAAAGAGTTGCTGACAGAGTAGTGATCCACCAATGGGCCTCTGTGTTACACACCCCCATTTTACAGATGAGGAAGCTGAGGCATAGAGAGGTTAAGGGTCTGAGCTTGCTCTAGTTGAAATGGTGCAGGTCCAAGTCCTAAATGAGTTGTGTGAAGGAACAGTAAACCAGTGTCAAAGCTAGGATTAAGTCCAGCAAGTGTTCAAGACCCAGGACTAGACCCCTCCCTATTTGAAGAACAAACTCCGCTTTGTCAATCAGATCCTCATGCCATGACTAAGTAACTAAGATCTGCCTTTTCCAAATTAACCCTTTAGACCTGCATCCACAGTCTCTACTCATGAAGAACTCCCCCTGAATTTGATGACACATCAACCCAAGTAGGGACTGCAGACACAGGCCATTTGGTGGCTGTGGCACCACACAGCTGAGCGGTTGTATAGTATCTCCTTTGTATGGCTGTGAAACATTAATTGGCTTGTTCTTATTCTGTTGTTACTCATCCAGCTGGGCATGAGGATCTGTTTCAAATATTTGGACTCAGAAGGATGCGTATGTTGTATCTTTGCCCACTCTTAATCACAGCTTAGAGCTAAAACAAGGAGAGAGAGAGTACCACAGAATACAAAATTTTTCATCGTTCAGAATCTAATTCCACTAATATTAACAAACTCAGCGGTGAAGTTAGAATTCCAGCTGCAGCCTCATTTTTAACAGACTTCTCAAAGAACAACAAACAGGTGTTTGCTTTCCCACACCTCCACCACCTCACTGATTCAAAGATCTGAATTGTGATTTTGTGTCCAAGCTGATTAAGAAATCCAATGGACTGGTTTGTCTAGTAAATGGTGAGATTTAGAATAAACATGCTGACGAAGATTCATTCAGTGGAATTGTACAGGGAAGTCACAGAGCAGAGATGGAACATGTAACAACTTCTGCAAACAAGTTTTACTTGCTTTTTAAAGTACATTTAGGACCTAGCCCTGTTCCCACTGATGTCAGTACAATGGGATTTTTGCTATGGACATTAATGGAACCAGAAGTTAGTCCTTGGTCCATGTGTAAATTATTGCATTTTTATCCCTGGTTATCCCACAAAGGGCCCAAGCGTAATTTTTTGGGGCCCAATACAAACTTGTAATATGGACCCCCTCTCAAACATATACCACAATCCCTCATCCCATACATATAATCTCATGAGCCACAAAAATTTTCTTCCTCAGGGTAATGGGGTTGCAGCCTGGGCCGGGCCCACCAGGGCATCCAGGTCCTGGTAAAGTGTACCCTTTTTCCCTCCCATGTGGGGGCCCTGATCCCACAGAAAAGGGATAGTACCAATGCAAACTTCCCCATACTAACCACTCAGGGTGCCTCAGTTCTATTCTGAAAGGACCATTCCTGAGGTCACTGTGTCGGCTTGCTGTGGTGTTGTAATAATTGGGCCTACAAAGTTACCTTAACTGTGAGCTCAATTGTAAGAAAGTTTATAAAGTGTCACAATAACCTATTAGTCCAAACAAGAAGGCTTCCTGATATAACTCAAGGACTGTGTTCAAATCCGGCCTAGGAAACAAGAAGAGTGTGGGACCAGAAATCAATGAACCAAAATTGGTGTGTCAGAAATTAGGCCTAATTGTTGGACAAAATAATGAAAGGATGGGCTAGTCTGACTATCGCTCCATTTTGCATCCTCAAAAAGAGACTCTGGGGGGAAAGCTGGCTACCATGACACTAGCTGACTGAAGACAAGAGCAGGGGAAGGAGCAAGTTTCACCATCATGGCTGTCACCCCTCCATCTTCTGGGACCCTTCTTCATTTTAATCTTGAGACATGTTGTGATCAGACCAAGCCAAAGAAAGGGAGCAACTGACACTGCCACCTCAACCAGCTCTACACAATCCCAAACGTCACCTGAGATATGAGATTTGGTCTATGTCTCACTTCCCTACCTTAATTTCTTCTCTCCCTCCTTTTTCCTTCTGTCTAATAAGAATCTGGCTTTGTGGGCCAAGACTGAATACTTTTGTAGCATGGCTGTAAGCCTGTGACAAGAAAAGCTGCAAAAAACTGACACTGATAAAAGTTTGGCCGGTCTTGGACTGGCTGATAAGACCATGTGCTATGCCTGTGTTTTTCCAGCAGAGTTTGCCAGTGAAAGTCAACACCAAAGACAGAAGCTGCATTTTCTATCTTTGCTGCTCTTTTCTTTTCCCCTTTGAGCATGTCTTGATTCATCTAGGAAGCAGAATTTGACTTTAAAAACAACAGCAACAACGATAGCTCCAGCCCATTTCAGCTAACTTCTTCTCTTCTCCCCAAATAGGACAGCTATCACTGAAACATAGCATCATGGAATCATAGAAGATTAGGGTTGGAAGGGACCTCAGGAGGTCATCTGGTCCAGCCTCCTGCTCAAAGCAGGACCAACCCCAACTAAATCATCCCAGCCATCACCTAAGATATTGTCAAACAAGGGTTTTTTCCCTTCTAATGACTCTCGATAGGTAAAGACAAAGGAAACAAGAAATGTTGTTAAAATGATTTCATCCTTTGAAATGTATTCAAATGCTTTAACCTTCCCCCTCTTCTGTTCTGTATCCTTAATAAACAGCTTAAAAGATTTCTAATGATGTGTTTGCTATGCTACTAAGCAGGCTGAGGTCTCTGTATACCAAATCCCAAACCTTGCTGAATAGTGTTTAATGTTGGACAGTGACTGTGTCACGTTAATACCTTTGATTCTTTGGGCCCACATATTTCATCAGCACTAAAACAACAGTGGCCTACAGGGAAATTTCCCAGAAGGCCTCAGGAATTGGAAGTCACCTCAAATTCCATTCATAACTTGGCACTTTAAGCACAGATTCTACTGATCTGTGGTTCTGAGTCGTGGGAGCAGGGAACCCATGTCTCAACAAAACTTAGATCCACAGAGCCAACTTGGTGTGACCACACCAGTGGAGACTTGTGAGGCCAGAAAGCACAGGTGGTGATTGGCTTAGGGCAGGGGTAGGGGTGGGACTCTCCTTGACTGCCCAATGCTTCCTCTTGTGTTTGAAGTTAGAAGGCAACTGTATTGTGCATTATTATAGGGCGTGAGGGGGCATATGCTGAGCTAAACTCCAAGGCAAGAGGCAGCAAGTAACGGGAGGCCAGTTCATGTGGCAGGCAAGTCACTGAGACAGCTGAGTCCACCAGAGAATCGCAGCATGAAGGGTGACAGGGGTGCTTCCAATCTCTTTATCTGAAAGGAGAAAAGATCGTAACTTCTCCCAAGTCCTTAGAGGCAAAGGCAGTACGTAAACTCTTCATTAGCCACCAGTGCCTAGACCACCATTGGAGGTCCCACTCATCTATCTTTCCTGGAGGCCCTTGGCTCCCCAGTCCAATATTGGGTAGTTCAGTCTCCACAACACACTCAGCCTTTGGCCTCTCTGCTGACACTGCCAGCATGTGCAAAGGGCCATCAAAAGGGCTGATGCGCCACTTAAATCCTCACACCCTCTGCAGATTGAGCACAGAAGGGACCACTAACACACACTCATCAGCGGGTTATATATGTCCTACTTAAGCACGTGCACATTGCACTCAGAAGTTGCCAATATAAATGGCTCTTAGTCACTATTGCCCTATACTGTCAAACTAGAGGTCAGAGTCTCCGTGTGCCATTATCAATTCCCATAAGCTCCTCGTTACTTGCTTTTCTGAGAGCAGTGACATAAGAGGAATAATCTCAGCATAGCAACCCTTTCAAGAAAGCCAACCATAACTAACTATTATAGACTTGTGACCTTCCCTGTTGGAGTACGTTAGCAGAAACAATCTGACAGCAACTTCTAGTCTATTCTATCCGATATATAATTACCGTACATTATATTCTCATAATATGAATATGAGTTTCCTAGGAGATTGCTGCCACGCACTCAACCTATTTTTAAAAATAAAACTTCTAAGAACTCATTTCCATCTCAGGCTGTTTTGTACACACCGCACACACAATGGCAGGCACTGCAGTCATTGTACTTCTCATCAGAAACACAGTTCAAAACAATCTGGCATGGGTCTCAGACAGTATGTTTGAGAGGATACTGTAATATGCATGCTGATGAGATAGATGGGGTTGAGGGATACAGCCCTGAAAACTTGAAGCTGGTATTTTTTTCATGTTTCTTTTGAAGCTATCTATAATTTTTAACATGAATCAAAAGGAAGTGACATATCTTCCCAGGGTGAAATTCATCCCAGCAGACTTATTTTAACCCCACAATAGTTTTGTACAAGGACAGTGGTGAAGTGGCAAGGAAGAGCGGGATGTTCACCCCCAATGCATTACAGCGAGTGACTGACTATTATGGCATGGAAGAGGCCACTGGCGAAGAGCTGAAGTGGCCAGCTGGGTCCAATCTTATGCTGACCCAGCTGCTGAGAACACCTGCCTGTAGCAGGTGGCATGGGTGAGCTTTGGCCAGCATTCCAGCCCATAGGATGGAACACACACTACAGACAGCCTGCATAGCAACAAAGCAACAAACATGGACAGATGAGTCACATCTTCCATTTTAATGCACTATGGAAAGTGAGAGCAAAATGGGTACAGAACTCTACCAGTCAGAATGGCAGGGTCTTCACCAACTTTTTGCACAGTATGAGCCAAATTATCTGCTGGCAAATACCACCATTGACTTCAACCGAATTATGCACACAGAGAATTTGGCCCTATATCAAGATGGCCAGCAGAGACTGTGTTACCAGTAGGTCAGTACCCAGGTACTTTAAAAGGCAGTGAGTGAAAGGAAACATCATATTAGATCATCTGATCCTTTCCTCTGCCAGTGCACCACTTGTTCCTAAGGAATATGTCCCATGACTTTCTTTAATCTGGTTTTAAATGACTCAAAAGACGTTGCCAGTGTAAATAGGGTGGCCCTTTCCTAGGTCCAACAGAACTAACCTCTGGAAGATATTTAGCACTACTCAGTTTAAATATCCCTCAGATTCATTTTAACCCTTGACTCAGTTATAGCCTCTTGGATCACACTGAACAAATTCTCTCCCCTCTCTACATTCACATCCTTCAAACACGTGCATCATTAGACCAGGTAGCTGTTTCTCAACCTCTCTCCTCAGAAGCCAGTTCCTTCAGCCTTCATTCAAACTCCTTTGAAATCACCGCAGCCTGTTGGCACTTTTCTCATACCTTTGTGCCTTGAAGGGAAAGCAAAATTCTATATGCCAGCCTCAATAATGCACTGTACTAAGGGAAGAATCACCGCCCAGGTCTGAGAAATGACGGCTTTGTGAATGCAGCCCAAAGTCAGAGGGCCTTGTGTTTTGCGGAGGCTTGTTCTGTCTGTCTAGGCTGCTTATCTGGCCCCTATAACTATGGTAGCTGAACATCTCACAGTCTTTAAAGTATTTACATCACAATACCCATGTAAGGGTGGGAAGTGATATAACATGCATTTGGCAGAATGGGAACTACAGCACTGAGAGGCTAAGGGACTATTCAGAAAAGACTGTAACAGAGAACGGTCTTGAACTCAGGTCTCCCAACCTAGTTTCCTAACCACATAGTCATCCTTTCTCCTTGAGAAATTGCAATACAAATTCATGTCCTGCTGGCTGTCTGCTGTCACCACAGGTCTCTTCCAGCATTATTGCTTCCAAGTATCTTCCTCCTGTGTTATTGACTCACTGTCCCCCTATAGCCAACAGGAGGTGTGGCCTCCCTCAAAGATTGACAGAGAGAGAGGGCCGAACCCTCTCGCGCCGGGGGGGGGGGGGCGCAGAACCCGGAAGTCCGGCTGTGTTGTGGCCTATAGCTGAGTCAGAGCATTTCAGCTGGAACCCTGCTGACTCAGTGATGGAACACCCTCTCACTGTCAGGGCCCTGGGCTGGGATGCACTGGAGTTGGGTGGCCTGCATTCCCCCACCCCCCTTCCTACTCCAACCAAGGGTGATCACCCTATACAGGGCTACAGACTATTTACCCCGCCTGCCCCACCCTACTTGAGGGCCTGGGCTGTAAACTGTTTGTTTGCCCTGTTAAGGGCTAGACACTATTTGTCTTACCGGCCCGCCCTGCCTGAGGGCCTGGGCTGTAACTGGTTTTTTGCCCTGCCAAGGGCTATAGCCTATTGGCTTTAGACTGTTTGCTCACCCTAAAACCTTAATCTTAGGGAGTGTGAACAGGTGTTGCTGAAGTTATTATTTAAGGACTATGCAATTGTAGAGATGGTGGTGTAAATGGAACTTCATTAACAATTCAAGCTTAGCAAAAGAAACAAAGCTAGGTGTATTCTCTTCCTTTTTGTCCATCCATTAGGGGAACTGTAAATACAAAAAAAAATCGGTTTGCTTGTTATTCTCTTAGACTCAAGCTGAAAACATGTGAGTCAGTGATTGTATTCACTTGCTGTCACCCCTCAGCATAGCAATCTGCTGGAAAGCCATGGAGAAAAACCTCATTCGCACCAGATTTCATTCGCACCAGCTTAGAATCTGTCCCCATGGATTTTCCAGTCCTCTATACAAGGGATTTCCATATAGAAATTGGATCGGACCAGTGGTCCATCTAGTCTAGCGTCCTGTCTTCCAAAGTGGCTGTTATATAAAGGAAGGTACGAGAAACTTTGCAGAAGGCTGTTATGGGATAACCTGCTTCCAGGGAAACTTCCTTTCTAGCCCTCTTTGGTTAGATGTTGCCTCATGTCCTGAAGCAGGATGATTTGTATCTCTTCCAAATCCCTAGCATTTTTGTAATCCTTACTAACTAATGTAACTCTGGATGTTCTTGTTACACATATAAATGCCCAACCCTTTTTAGAATCCTGCTAAGCTCTTGTCCTCAATGATATATGCCAGGAAACAATTTAGCTCCTAACTTCCAACTCCCTTTTTCCTGCTTTAAAACCAAAAACTGATTATTACTGTGCTGAAATCAAGAGTGACATAGTGTATCATTTAAACCTTTTTGACACTGCACTTCATTTCTTTGCTTTAAGTAAAGAACACACATTACTGCAGTCAAAGAAAGCCAACGAAGCTCATTCTGCATCTCTATTAGTGTCGGTTTGCTCTACTCCAATTACCCTTTTTTCCCTTCACAGTTTACTGGCTTAAATGTTTTTTGAGATTTTGAATATTATTGTGAGGCATTACCAAGAGTTTCTGGTTGCAAAGAAAGCCAGCTGTCTTTAGCTACTGAGTGTATCCTGTCCTGGACTGTCACATCCTGGTATCAATATATGACAGCCACGTTTGTGCCACACATATTTGCTGATCCAAAGTAGCTCTCTTGTTTATGCTTTCATTTCCCTTGTTGAGCCAGACTCTAAGGGGGCAAGACTCACCTAAAGTTAAACAGAATTATCCAGCTGCATGAAGTGGTCAAGAGGTTTACTAGGCACCTGCCAGTAAGAAGTCTAAATCCTCTTGCCACAGGTAGTTTCAAATAAAAGAGCAGGAGAGTCCCTCTGTCGGTGAGATCTAGAGGCAAAGTTCCTGCTCTTCTCAGCTGCAGTGGAGCCAAACACAAGTTGCTCCCTTGATCCTAGCCTGGCTAGAATGGAGAATCAAGACCATTATTTTTTCAGTTCTCTCCCCATATTGCAATTGCAAATAGGATAAGACAACCAGGATTTTGTTTAGCAAAACCATCCAGAATTCAAATCCATATTCCATTTTTATCCAAGCCACCAAAGTCCAGATCACAGATCTGAGCATTGTCCCATCTCCACAATGAGCAAAATAGGGTCAGGTGTTGATTTTGCACACCACAAGGAACAGGGGCTGGCTAGGATCCAGGATCTATTTTCTCTGAACCACCAACATTTGATGGAGAAGGCTCCACACAGAAGTTCCAATTTTAACTCATCTCTCATCACAATCAAGAATAGTATCATTTCCACCTATCAGACACATCATCAGTGAAAATCTCTCCTTATAAGCATCTTAGAGAGTCATGAAGTCTGTACTCAAAATCAAACCATACAGCATATTCTGTTTGGCAACACTCTTAAAATGCGAAGTTCGGATTCAGATCTGTGTGTTCCCAAAGTTGGAGGGGTGTCTTGATTTGGACTATTCCTCACCCTGTCTTATTAAATACCATCAGCTGAAGTTGGGTTTCTTGTCTTCCCACCTCTTTCTAAGAGAAATGAGGGGAACATAACATCATAGCAGAGGGCTGAATAAAAGGAATGAAGGTTTTGACACATACTGTCGTGTGACAGTGGCATCTGCATTTCCCACAAGAAAACTTGCAAAAGAAAGAAAAATAAAAGAAGTAAATCTGAAAGGCAAAATGCAATAGCATTTGGTTGGGATGTTTTTTACAACTATTTTTAAGGCCTGATCTCCTTGTATGAATGGACAGATACAGATAATTTTCTATTTAGTATTATCTCTGCTTGATAGAAGCAGCAATAACGAATTTTCCACCACATTTCTCCATCAACATGCTCCATTCCCCATTCTTTCTCTCTCCCTTCTGTTATATGTGGTTAGACTGCAGTGAGAGTCACCCAGTGCAGAGCTGCTAGCTGCAAGGTTGACTCACAAGAGTTCTTTTTTTGTTCACCTGTCTCGTGGAATTCTTTACAAGGACGTTGTCAGTTTGGAAAGAATTTCTCTTGAAAAATTAAATCAAATTCTCTAGCCTAGACCACATCTTAAATTACTTTTTAAAATGAAGGAAAATCCTAATTTTCTTTTTGCCATTTATACTCTATTTTTTGCATTCCTCAGCCTCTGCAACATAAGTAGGGCTATTCCCTTGTTCGTGATCAATTTCCATACACATTTTATACTCAGTTGTTCATGCAGTAGCAATCATGCTGCAGTATTAGGTTGCAAACCATCACAGAATTGCCAACTTGCATGATTTTATCATGAGTCTTGAAGTATTTGATGGTTTTGCAAAGGCTCAGCTTCTGGAAACATTAAGTGAGAAGCTCAGCTTTCATTTTTTTCTAAAAAGTTTCTAGCCCTTGTGGTTGTAGAGGAAAGCCTAAAAACATAACCTGAATGCACCTAAAGGCTCAAAATCCAGAAAGCAAATATAAAGAATACCAACATTATTATTTTAAAAATCTAATGATTTACCTCAATCTCATGATTTTCTGAGGCCTGACTCATGATTTTTGAACTCTAGGGCCTCACAATACTGCATTTAGGACTTGATTCTCATTTACATTACAGCCCCCTGCCACTACAATAATTAACTTCACCCTCCACCACCCCACTCCAAAATCTCAGAATAAAAGGAAGAGGCAATAGCTTCTCAATACAATGGCAACAAGAGGTGGAAGCTCCCTGTCCAGCAGCACATGGGTTACTCTTTAATCTGACAGCTAGGAGGGTAAAACGGGATCCTTCACTCCCAGGTCTGTTTTAATTTGGGATTATGGTCCCTTGTGGTCTTCCTGCTATGTGATCCAGGTGAGCATATGGTGGGAAAAGATGGGTTCTGGGTAGAGGTGGTTGAAATATTTTTTCATGAAAAACAGTCTCACTTTTAAATGAAAAGTTTTACAGAAAATCTTTGTTTCTTTCTAAAATTTTCCAGGCTTTTTTCTATGAAAATCTAAAGGTTCAAAAAAAAATTTAATGAATTTTTTTAGTTTTCAGTTTTCAAAAATCACTGGGAGGAGAAATCACATTTTGGTTTTATTATTGAAAAACAAACATTTCCATGGAAAAGATCATGAGAATTTTTTTTATTTCTTTTGAAGTTTTCCCATGAAAATATTTACCATTTCCCAAGCAGCCCAAGCACTGGGCTTAATAAGCTCTCCCCTTTCCTGGAACTCAGCCTAGGGAGCATCACAGTTTCACCACGCTAGAAATGGGTGTATTGGAGGCCTTGCGTTCCACAGAGCTGATTGCTACAACCTTCCAGGTTTCAGGTCCCAAAGACACTGGGTGTGGCCTTGTGCTAGATCAGGCCTTGACTTTTGACCCCACTCTAGAATTTTTGTATGCACAAAGAGAGCCACAAAGCAGAAGATAGGCCTGGTCTGCAACGAAACAGTGTGGTGTACATACTGCAATCACCGATCTCCCTCCCCTCCACCCGCCCCCAACAAAACTGCCTTGTTTTTCCAACAAAATAAAATCACCTCAACGAGATGTGTAGTGCTCATGGTGGCTTAGTTAGTGTGACACAGTGTCAATGTCAACATTGCATCCCCATTACATAGGCTGCGGGGCTGTCATTCTTGTCAATTTCACCACTCTGCTGGAGCTGTGACATTGACAAGAAAGCCCTGCTGAGAGCTGAGCATCCCCTGTGAGCTGGTACCTGGACCCTGCTCCAGGCTAGGAGCTGGGCAAGAAATTGACATGGCTGCCTATTCCTGGGGAAAAGCAGGGAACGGAGAAGTCCCTGCAACTCTGGATGGGGAGCAGGCAGGGGGTGCAGCGGAAGCCAGGGCAGCTGGACCCCATTCTTCAGGGACCAGAAGCCCTGGGCGGCTTCCCCCTAGGAACCGAGAGGGGGGCAGCCCGGAGCCGGCTCCTGGTGGGGAATGGGGGGGAGAGGCAGCCCACTGAGGGCCAGGAAGCCTGCTTATGTCGGTGATTATTGCAGTGGCTGTAAGTCAACATATAGTAAGTCAACTTATTTGCCTTAAACACTATGGTGAGATCTCCAGCAAATAGATAATTTTACTGACTTTTATGTGGAAGCTATCTATCTAGCTAAAGTCTCCAGTTAAAAGACTGTGAGTGAGTAGAATAAAAAATTCCTCCTGGTTTAGGGTTTTGATTTCTATTGAAATCCTGTTAGAAAATCCAGCAGCGTGTCACCTCTCAGACACAAGGTCTCTTTGCAAGGAGCCTGGAATAAAAAAAGTAAATAAAAACAGAACAAAAAAAACTGTTCAATCAAAACATCCTAAGGGCATCTTTACATGAAAGTTTTTATTTCTCTTTCAACTAGATGCACTGTTTTCAAAAGCAAAGTGCAAGGTAAAAATGTTAAATATACATATTGAGGTAGTTTATTCCAGAACCGCTCCAAGTATGAGCCTCAAGCAGAGTCAACAAAGACATACTTTGTGCAAAAACTGTCTTATCCCTTCCTCCTAAAATGATCCTGTTTTATGGCAGGAATAAATCTCCGGCACACAGCATGACGGCATTTCCTGACTGGTTCTATGTACGTGGTATACAATACTAGTACAAGAATATGCAGAAAAGAACATTTAAAAAGAAACACCATTAATCCAATATCTGGTTTTCCTGCATTAGTGACCTTTGGTCTAGTTTGTGGCTTTAAATCTCTGACTGAGTTGTGAGCACATGGCACGTGACCAGATAGAAAATAAATAGTATTTTTACCATTTTCTAGTAAATGCTGATCAGAGAAATATTTTGCATATGCACAGTGTTAGCAACTCTAAGGAGAGAGCAACAGCTTCTTCAGGATTTTGTATCATGCTAATTCTAGCCAAAAAGGGGCATATTCAGATGAGATAATTTAGGACTGGATTGTCTTTGCTTTCATGAGCAGAAAGGTGGGATGTAGGTCCATCGAGATTCTCTTGGAAGGCCCAGAAGTGCATGGTTGTGGGGTCATAGCAGGATGACAATGATTTATTACCTGTATGACAGTGATGTTCAGAGGCCCTGCCACCAGTAGGACAGCCAGGTGCCTGGTTTTTTACCACAGTCCAGTTGAAAAGGGGACCTGACTGAACAGCAGATCTGACTGGACACTCAAAGTCCAATTACCGTGGGCAAAGGATGCAAGGAGGCACCAGGTCATCACCCATGCCAGCCCCTACTCAGCCGGGGCCACCTCCTACCTGCATCTCCCAGCCAGGTGGCTGCATCTCCCAGCCCTGGTTCTGAAGGCAAATCCTTCCTGACAAGGGCAGAGGGGAGTAGAAGAGGGGAAGGGAAGAGCAGCCAGCGACAGGGGGAGGAGGGATGAGAAGCACATGGGGGCAGGGCCTCGAAGGGAAGAGGTGGGTCAGCGGTGGGGTCTCAGAGGAAGGGGCAGAGCAGTGCCTCAGGGCGGAGAGACACAGCAAAGGCGCAGCCATGATGGAAAAGGCAGGGCAGAGGTGGGGCTTGGGGAAAGAGGCAGGGCGGGGAAGGTTCCAGCACTCCTGCTGGAGAGTCCGATTTTTAAATATTACAAAGTTGGCAACCCTAGCCACCGGGTGACAGTCCCTTGCACGGGACAATGGATCCGGCCACACCTGTGCCATAATTAATTAGCTGCCTCCTCAGCCTGAAAGGGTAGAGCTAATGCAGGTCAGGTGATAGCTTAATGGAGACTTGAGCCTTATAAAAGAACTGACGGTGTCAGTCTATGGTTAGAACCCCAGGCAGACAGGCCTGGCACCACACCGGTGGAGTGCCCTGAGCCAGGTTCTGGAGGGCAAAGGGTACAGTAGAATAACCAGCCTCGGGCTATTGCTCTAGCCCACAGAAGAGAAAGAGGCTCTCACAGTTAGCCTCTGCAAAAGGGAGCTCGGAGCAGGGCCAGAGCGTAGACTAAAGAGAAGCCCCCAAAAGGCAAAAGCACCTTTTTTGTTTGTTCGGGACTTTTTCATTTGGACTTTTGCTGCCCTGGAAGAGGTCAGGTTTGTTGTGATTTGGCCAGAGGACTAAGCCACGTCTCCAGCGCAGATTGTTATTTGGAGAGCTAAGGAAAACAATCTTGGAGAAGGAAACTGAGGCAGGGACTGCCAGCCATCCCACATTTGACCAGCAAAGGGTGCTACGTGGCAGCCATGCTTAACTACAGTCCCCAGCTGAGATCGGGGCCCCATTACGCTAGGCACTACATAAATGCAAAGCAAGAGATAGTCCCTCCTTCTAAGATTTTAAAATCCAAATAGACAAGAAAAAGGATCAGAGGTAAATAGACATAGAGAGACGTGACTTGCCCAAAGTCTCACAGCAGGTGAATAGCCAGTTTGCCAGACAAATTTAAAGAAGGCATAAATTTCTGTGCATGAGGGTAATTAACCAATAGAACCTTTTATCTGGGGATGGAATGGATTTTCCACCACTTGAAGCCTTTTAATCAAGATTTAGTCTTTCTAAAAGACAGACTATATTTCAGCCAGAAGTTACGGGCTAGACGCAAGAATTACCAGGTAAAATGCAATGCCCAGTATTATGCAAGAAGTCACATCAGATCACCACAATGGTACCTTCTGGCCTTAAAATCTTTGGATGAAATATTGACTCTATTAAAGTCAATACCAAAACCCCCGCTGAAGTCAGTGTGCTCAAGCTTTCACCCAGCTTGATCTATGAAATCACTGGTATGGGATTTTTGGGATGTATGAGTACAGCTGTTTGGTTTGCTTATTTTATTCCATCACTAAACAAAACTCCAATCCTATGAACTCTCCGTCTTACACCGGATTATGCTAAAAAACAAAGCAAAACAAAACAGACTACAACAAGGAAACTAAAATGACAAAAAGATTGGAACTGAACTCTGTAAAAAATGCTCTCCCAGGAGCAGTTTTCCTTCTTCCCTGGTTCTCTCCTCTCCCCTGCCTTTCCTCCTCTCCTCTCGAGGTCTGTCATCATCTCTCATTACATTTATTTGTCTCATTGTAAGCTCCTTAGGTCACCAACCTTTCTTCTGATTAGTCTATCAAGCAGAATGTGCACTGCTAGTACTATGTAAACCACACAGGAAGCCACATAACATTAAGCGTTTGTAAAAAATGTATAAAGTACCCAAAATGCAGAGCTCTATTAGACACGGAACCTATGGTAATTGGAAGAATCCTGTCATTGTTTTAACCCACGAGACAATTCCCTTAACAGGTGTTAGACAATTTTCAGCAGGGTTACAAAGGTGGCGCAACAATTACTGTCATTATGAGCCCTGATTGTTTATGAGAAGAGAACAGGGTTACCCGTTAATAAAATAGGTCTCAAGGAAAGCTATTAAACTGAAGCTAGTGAGATTGTTGATGCTGAAACCAGAAACAGCTCTGTTATTCCACTAAAACTTTTTTTAAATAAATAAAAATCAAATAGAACAGAATAGAAATTGAGACAAGATCCTCTATCCTAACACACTTCTCCCGCGGGCCATCTTCTCCACCATAGATGTAGATTGTAAGGTCTTTGAGGCAGGAGCTGTCTCTTTGTTATGGAGCCCTGGCTTTTAGATACATTCGCTCAGCAATAGTAAATTATTATTATTATTATTATGGGGCAGCTACGGAAGAGAGTTTCCTCAGGCATCAACAAAATAGGGGACTTGCACATAGTATTCATACAAAGCTAATTCACTTCGCCTGATTCACTGCTCAACGTCTTTTATTTTCGTCTTTTTGGTATATAGGTGACTGGATTTTTCCTCTGGAAGACCAGCTGGACATACAAAAGTGAAAAGCATCATTTCCTACTTTAGGGGTTTTATTAATGGTTAAGAACCTGATTCTCCACACCCACGCACTTTGTGTAGTTACTTACACCTGGATAATGTGAATGAGAAATGCTACCAGTCATCAAGGTAGTATTGACGCCTACTTTGTACTAGTGCTAATGACTGCCCATGGTGCAGGGCAACAAAGAATCGTTCTTATATGTTCACTGTATGTTTTATTTGCACAATCAGTCTCTCCATTGAGACTGGAGGGAGGCGAGGGGTAATGGTATGACTGAGCCCAGCAAATATTTAATTTAATTGCTGGTACTTTTGGAACATCTGAAGTTCTGAAATGATTTGAATGGAGCCCAATCCTGAGAATTGATACCCACTGGAGTTGTCCCATTGACTTACAAATGGAAAACAGAGCTCCATGCCATCCTGACCCCCCAGATAAAAGAACCATATATACTTTTCAGGAGGTAAATTATTCACCCTAAAAAGGTGGGATAAATCACCACGTTGCACATGTGGGCAACATTATTCTGTACCCCAGCTAGGCTGCTAGTCACTTGTTATTGGAGACACAAGAGGTTCTCCCTCCTTGGTAGAGGTCTGAATAAAATAGAGCTGAAGAAAGAAGCCAGTGAAGAGAGCGAAAGAAAACCAAAGGAGGGATAGTTCATCTGATGGGTAAAGCTTGCTGTACCCATTAGCTCCTATTTCTCCACATCCTTCCAATCTCTAAGATCTCTCTAGGTGAAATGTGAGTTGTGTAGAGGAATGGGGAGAAACAGGGGTTAGATCTGATTGTCTTGCCCCCGCTGATCTGCAGATTCACAATATCTGCTACTTATGGGTCATCAGGCAAGCACATTTTGGGGGCTGCACTATTGCACAGGACTCCACCTATAACTTGCTGATAAACACCTCTCTACCTGCCCAAAAGACATGAGCACACAACTCCCACACATATCAAGGGGACTTGCACACATGCAGCTAAGGTCAGAATTTGGCCCTAATCATATTTTAAAATCCATTTTCAGATTATTTAAACAAGCTTTATTTAACCTCAGATTAGGAGCATTCAATAACAGGCAAATCAAAGCTCATTTCAGTTTAGTTGCTTACCTTTAATTACATCCATTCCCATCCTTCTGTAAAAATGTATTACCATAAAGAACAGAGGTGTAAACCTCAGTTGATGTAATACTCATTTATACAGAGCAGCATAAATAGTTACTTCTTAGTAAATGTGAATTGCTTATGAGAGTCATATGCAGTGTCATTGTAGCTGTGTTGGTCCCAGGATATGAGAGTAATGTCTATTTGCTCAGTTTACAGATGAAAACTATAATTTCCTTTCATATCCCTAAGAAATACAGCTGACGCAGCTGACAAAACATATTTGCAATGATTCAAGTGCATAGATTAAATAAATAATAATAATAATCCAGAATCAGAAATAATATAAAATCTGAACAGAACAGAACTGTCTATGGACAATTTCTGCTCTTTGTACATGGCAGCTAGGAACCATAATGATGTGCATATTAGAAATGCATAGATAAAAGAAAGAGATATTATCATTGGCTGTCAGAAAGAGAGGGATAGACAGATGTGATGCTCAGTGTTTACAAGGCACCCATAGTATGGTGAAGAGTGCCTTAGAAATGCGAATACAGATATGAAATATACATCTTCATCTGGGCTGGAGCTATTGCAGAAGAAAACAGCTACAAAACAAAACAAGAGTGATCCAAAATCAAAGTTGAATCTACAAAGAATGAAAGTAATCAAACCTGGTGTGTTACGCGCATTCTCAAAGCAGCTTACTGTGCAGCCTTTTCTGGACAGGATGAATACTATATCACAACATCTGAACACATGGAAGAACTATTCCTGCAGCCTAAATTTACCCACAGCCTTGGACTGCCTGGTTATCAACAAGATAGAGCCATGGAAACCACCATTCACAGGAAAAAAACCCAATAAGCATTTGTAGTTTGAGTCATTCTCCTCTAAATAAGCACCCAGCCCCAACCTCCCGCCCTACCAGGGTGTAGAGAATGGTCCAAACAAATCAATTAGCTGAAAATCCAGAAGAATCCAAAAAGGATTATTAGGGTAATATGTTTTTAGCAGAGCACTCAATAGCTACAAATGATGGCTCACCAAACAGCCATGTCTT
>ML675616.1:11503431-11588090 GCA_007922155.1 Mesoclemmys tuberculata | reverse complement strand
GTCTTACATCCAATGTGTAAGAGGGAGCCGTGAAACATGAGAACTTGACTGGGATTTGCACAGCAGCATTTATTCGAAAAGTATCCAACTAATAAACAACTTAAGCAAGAAAAAGGTAACACCCCACAACATACACTGGTCATTAGGTTCACTCTGTTCTCTGCAATGGTTCTCATGGCAGCTAGATAGTGTGGGAGGGAAAGAAAGAAAGAAAGAAAGAAAGAAAGAAAGAAAGAAAGAAAGAAAGAAAGAAAGAACTTCAGATTTCATGGGAAACACAAGGGCAAAACCAAGTCCCAAGTGAAAGAAATGTGACAAAAATCAAGCAAACTTGTAAAACGTGTGTGCGGATTAGGCCACAACCAGAAACATTCCTGATCCTGCAAAGATTTACCCAACCGTTCAAAGAGTTAAGGGTCCCATTGCCCTACATCTTGTAGTCCTTTACATTAGTGCAAGGTAGGGGTAAAACGCTACCATTATGTTTTGGTAGCATTTTATACCCACTTTGCAGTGATGCAAGGTTATGTCTTCAATGAAAAAGAAAAAGGGGAGGAAGGGTGGTTTCACATACAGATAGCTAACTGCAGTATATACTGTAACAAGTAATCTCTTGTAATGCTCCCTGGTGTGCTTTAGCTAGTACAGTTTCAAATACCACTACAATAAAACGCACTAGGGAATCTTCAGTGCGAACCAGCAGGGTCTGCACAGACCAATCAATGCACAACGTGCTTGTGCGCTTTAGAAATCAGATCCCCGTAGCCCACATTACTGCTCCCTGTGAACAAGCGCTTAGATACAAGTAACCATTTCTGGTGTTTTTCCAGGATTTATTGGATAAACACGGGCTGGGTTTTTGTACTGGGGAGCATGATTGGTTTGTAAAAGGGTGGCTTGCCTCGGGCTGGAGAATCCCTGGGGCCAAGCCAACCCTGCTTACAGAAAGAGCTCCACCAGAGGGGAATCAGGTAATTTCCTATCAAGTGCAGAAGATGGGTGCAGTAAGCTCAGGAGGCTGGGGCGAAAGGCTCCTGCAGGGAAGACCCTGACGTGTACGGAGTTGCTCTACCTTGGAGGGGCTGGGAGTAGCCTGCTAAAGCAGGAAGGAATTCTGACGAGACCAGGGGAGTTTGGGCTGTATCTGGATGAAGGCAAGACTTTTGTGTTTAGTTCTGAACTTTAAATTGATAAATCAGGCTCTAAGGAGGGCTGTTGTGACTGGAGCAGAAAAATCCTGTATGGAATTTATGTGGGGATCCAAGTAGGGAAACTGAGGGGAGGGCTGCATGCAGGGCTACCTTGAGGCCACCAGGGGGCACTGAGAGGCAGCCACTCATCTACACCATTAAAAGCAAACATCAGAAGCCCTAATTATAGAGTTGACTGTAGAATAATTTAGAATAAATATATTAATCCAACACTGTATTATCCCTAGGTACATTAGTCTCTCCTAAATGTGATCTAAATTCCAAGAGATTCTCAAGACTCTTCTCTGTACACTTATAAGAATGAATGGAGTTTGGAGGTCTTTGCCTCTTATTCTTAGAACAAATCACTATGTTAATTTTCTGCTGCATCTGGATTATTTTAAATTATTATAAATATCCAGGAATACTAACTGAGATTTTTTTAAACTAACATCAAATTACCATTTAATCAATAAACTTTACACACCACCACTTAGGATTTCTCATTTGTTTTTCATCCTTGTATCGCACACGCGTTACAGATGGAAGTAAATATCATCCCATTTTACAGATAGGAAAACTACAGCACAGGAAAAAGGAGTCACTCTGTCAGGTTAGTTGCAGAGCCAGGAATAAAATCCAGGTACAGCAGCTCCTCATAGGCTCTCTTTATTCCATACAATGAAACCAACTGTACTCTCCTTGTTGTTCTATGTTTGTACAGCGCCTAGCACAATGTTCGGGCTGGTTCATGAGTGGAACCCTTAGGCACGACCACAATACAAATAAAGAAATAAATTAAATTAAATTAAATTAAATTAAATTAATAATGAAACACAGGTAGTTATTTCACCCTCTTACCTCAGCAATATTTACACCTTATATTATACCTTATATAAATATATTATTCCTTAAAGCTACTCATTTCTTGTTTGGAGGTGACAGATTTTCAAACTTTTAACATTATTGTTCCTCCCACTATCCTATTTAATACTTGTAGTCACCACCTCCCACATGCCTGCATATGTGGGCACAACCACGACATTTGCCCAATTAAACAACTGCTGTCTTCAGAAAGATAGTTTTAATGACAGCTCATCAGCTGTCTAGTTTATTTGCTTGTAAATTTCGAACTACATTATCTGTAGCTTTGATTCCCTGGCCATGTTCTGAGGTTCTTGCTGGATATGAAGTCAATGGCAGCTACATAACTATCTCATTCCTCTTTAAGATATATCCACAAATAAATATAACATAGTTCTAAGAGTGGCAAAGGGATGCTGGGTCTATATGGTACATTATGTGACAGAAGGACCAAAGTTTCCCAGTATCTGGCAAAGGGTCACTGGGTTTCTATTTTATCTGATTCAAGCCACTGTGGTGTGTAAGTCAAAATGTGGGAAAGATCATAAACTTGCTTTAACATAGATGGGTACCACTTGCTGTCTCAGTGAGGCAGTGTTCAACAGATGCAAGAAAGTGACACGATGGTGAGGCAGTCATAAGGAACACGATGACAGTTCCAAGTGCAGCAGTTATGTTTCACAACACTTATCTCACCGTAATTAATTTTGAAACAAGTTATCATTCATTTGACACTTCCGTAGAGTTCCCAGGTCAGATAATAAAAACTTGGATGTTTGCCAAAATATTACGTACAAGAAGCTCTCCTAGGTCAAATTGTGATTTACGGTTTGACAGATACTGCTTTCTTTTTAAGATATGCTCTAGTTCAAAAGGAATTATTTTGTGGAAGTTCTATAGTGTACGTTAAACTGCTGGTCAGACTAGCTGACTACAAAGATCCAGTCTAGCCTTGGAATCTAGGAAACACAGGCATGGCATGAGTTAGCGACTGGACATTAGAAGATTTATATTTTGACGATGACAGAGCTCTAAAGGGGTGATTTTATACCCACTTAGTATTAAAGCATTACAGCTTTGGGTGTGAGCACTCAAACCAATTTAAACCTGAGTTACTTTAATTTAGTTTGCTTTGGCAAATGTAGAGAGGTGCAAACTAAACTGATATAATCAGTTTAAAACTGATCTAAAGCTTGGTCTACACCAAGTTTTTGTACTGGTATACTATGTGGATTAGAGATGGGATTTTTTACCGCTATAGTTTCACTAATACAGCCCCTAGTTTGGATGCAGTTATAGCAGGATAGATGTGCCTTACATCAGTATAGCTTATTCCCATTCCTGTACTGCAATAGTTAGACCAGTATAAAGCACCTTTATAACAATGTAACTGCACCCACACTAGGAGGGGTTGTATGATTCACTATACTGGTATATCACTACAGCATTTCTAATGCAGACAAGGCCTGACAGTGTGCACACAGGGGTTGGCACTCTTTAACTACATTGTTTTCTCAACTGATTTTAGTTAAAGTGGTGTAAACATAACTTCTACGTGTAGGCAAACCCTCAGAAAGAAGAGCAGGGAACCACTGCAAATTTTAAACCATATTCACAGCTAATACAGATGCTTCCTTTTCCCCTTTACCAAATGAAAACATTCTGATAAAGTTAATCGTTTATAGCTGCATTCTGATAGGATCGTGACAGACCTACCCAGCCAAAACGATTGGACTTTTCAGAATGTTCACATATTCAACAGGAGAGATGCCAAGCCTTTAAAACTATTCCAATATTAATTTCACTTCCTTCCTCCCCTTTGCTGCCACCCATTTTTGACTCTATCCAAGGAACATCATTTACAGCAGCACATTCCTTCAGGCTCAAGTGGCCTCACAGATTGTGCTGAAATGCTAAGACAATGTACAATAAATAGGTTTTCTGGTCTCTTAGCACTGAGTGTGGCAAAGGCAAGTTTATTCAGTGATAAAGATGCTTGTTTCTCCATCTTCAGACACAGGAGAAAAGAGCATGCTGGGGAACAATATTATGGAAATTATGGAGCGCTGGGGGAGGGCAGAGAGTAAAGCTAACAAGGGATGGTGGAAAGTTTTCCCTTCCCACTACATAATCTACAAAACCACAACAGAGGAAACAATTGCTGTCCGTCCATTATCTGAATAATAAATGGTATGGTAACATGAAGTGTCCCTATAATCTCCTGAAAGGTGTCCTACAAATATTTAGGCCTTGTATAACGTTTTTTTATTTTCAAAGCAGAGGATGGCTGGAATCTACTGGGTGTCCAGAGACTTTTTTGCTCAAACTTCTTAAAGAGACTGGTGATTTTGGGTACCCAACACGAGACCCCTCAGAAGGGTCCGATTTTCAGAAAGTACTGAATGCCCAGCCCCTAAAAATCAGGCCTCTTTAAAGGGGTCTCATCTTCTACATCCAAAGACAGAAGAACCCAAATTAGTAGTCACTTTTGAAAATTAAGGCCTTTGTCTTAATTCTGATCGATCTCTCTCTCACACACACACACACCCCCACCCACCCCAGGGTAAATCAGGAGTGCCTCACTGACAACAATGGAGTTAAATCAGCATAAAAGTGGTATATGCGCAGACTCTGCAGCTGATCGGGCAGAATGGCTGAAACCCCAGCAGTGGCTGCAGAAGTTGGAGGGGGTGGGGTGAAGGAGCTAGCTGAGGCTCTCCATAGATACCCCCCGGAATCTCAGAAACTAGGTGACCCTAGACCCCCCTAAAGTTCTCTGCCCATACAACCTAGCCCAGATTGGACAGGACCCCAGCAGTATGTCTGACACAGCGGCTCCTCAAAGGTCCCCACTGTAAATGCAGAACGGTGGGATATAACCACACCCCGCAAGTACTATGTTTGTTCTCCTGCTCGTCCTTAATGTTGCCCTAAACTTGCTTTTTCATGTAATCAGGCACTAGCTGGTAAAGAGAACATGTGGGACTGGGCCTGGATCTGCAGGAGGATCTCTGACTTAAGTAGTCATCCACAATATGAACAAATCTAAGAAGAGCTGTTTTAAAATAGAATATCTATGATTAAGTGTTGTCTCTATCAGCAAGCATATATATCTCCATTGTTGAGCTGCGAACCCAATCTGTCAATCTGGCAGCTGATAGCACTCTTTACTTTTTGAAGTCCTACATAGTCCTTACAAGAGTAAGCATGAGCAATCCAGCTTCTTTAACTCATCATCTAAAACAGACTGCATTCCTCAAAGTACTTGTTGCTAAACACAGTTGAATCACCATTAATATCAAGCAAATAAGACATAAAGCACATATGGAGCAATGCCTTTTCTTTTCTAAATCAATTCAGATAGAAAAAGAGAAGGCTCCATATATGCTCTTCCTCCCATCTCTAGTTCTAGCCCCTTTAAACACCCAAACACTACAGAATAGGATTTAGCCCCTACTATATATACATCCTGTTGTAAACAAATCAGCAGCCAATGTGCTCTTACACAATATCTGTAACAGATGAAAACTTTCATGGCCAACTTCCAGGCTTTATCAGCTTTGGCAGCATCTCTTCATTAACTCTGGGGTATGAGTTCCTGCTGAAATATGCAGTAGGATGCTGAGAAGTCTCGTTTTAGCTTCACCTCAGCCAGTTTTGAAGTGTGATGTACTTTTCACATTTCTGACACTCCACCAATACCCTCCTCTCAGTGACAGAGGTTGGTTCAATCTGCCTACTGCTGTTAGAATAAGTCACCTCTTCCAACAACTTCACTGGAAAACAAAAAGGCCAACACCTGTAGTCCTCACTCAGGCCAAGCTCCCACTGAAGATAACAGTGAACCAGATACTCTTCTGGTGAACAAAAATAATACTATTCTGGAAGATGCTGTGGCCTAGTGGCTAGGATACTACCCTCGAACTCAAGAACCCTGGTTCTGTACCTGGCCCAGCTACTGGTTTGCTGTGGACAAGTGATTTATCTTCCTCGATGTTTCCCTATCTGTCTTGCAGTTTCTACAGTGCTCCCAGACTCTGCCAGCCAAAGAGTGAAGGTCTCAATCTCAACATAGATTCCCCCTGAACACTGCTGTATACTTGGCCCTATTTTTATTTAAGTGTCACTGATCTGCTTTCTTTATCTGATGTTTATAACACTTTCTCCTGCAACCATTATGATAAATGGACTAACATGCTGGCTAGTATATGCCCCTAACAAAATGACTAGCACCACAATATAAAGGCCCTTGCATGAGTTGGTTTCTGCTCTCTTTCCCCGAGGAGGAAAGCTCAGCTGGAGTCAACATCACTCTTCCAGCCAATGGAAGTCACATGACAATGGGCCATACTATGAAAATTTACACTAATGTTTGAAAGACTCTCCCAGTGATGAGCACTGATATCAAGTGAGAAAGGGTCAGGGACTTGACATAGCACAGCTGTTCAGAAAAACCAAGGGGAAACAGAGCCTTCCTTTTGTGCTGTCACAAAGCCAGTTAGCTAGGATTCACATAGAACTGTAAAGCTCCTACCTGTTTGGTTTGCAATGAATCATGCAGATTGGTTTGGAGTGATTAGGTGTGAACAAAAACCTCACAGAACCACCAGCTAGTCTGATTCCCTCCCAACAAGTGTAGGCCCTTCCCCACATTTAAAGCAAAATGGGACTTAAAGTTAAAGGGAGGGAGACCAACTAACTGGTGAGGATGCTCACACAGGGTTCATGAAATTTCCCCACTGGAAAGACTGCCATCCATTACAGGGGCTTTACGTCAGGCCCCACGAAAACCTTCCCCCCACAGCTGGCAGAACATATCAATATTTGAACCAAAATAAATTCCACTGGTCAGAGGCCCAGTGTGAATGACTGGCCAAATCCAGATTTGCTGAAGTGCACATGTGTAACTGGAGATGGGAACCAAGCTGAGGTTAGTCCCGCTTTACTCTAATATTCTATGATTCTAAATTCACATCTGGACGCAAATCTCATTCCTGGTCCCATCTTTATAGTGGGCTGATCCAAAACTCCAGAGCCAAACAATCCTGAACTTCGGAGATCCAAAACTGGCAGCTTGGCCCCATCAGGAATCAAAGGGCACCATCTCTGCCAGGCGCTGAACACCCCAAGCTCCTAACTGACGCCAGCTCAGCCATCCCAGGTGGTGATCAGCCCACATAGGACTGAGATCAATGCACTGGCCTGTCCCCATTTTCAGGCAGGTGAAACAAGAACATAAATATTGAGAAAGGAAAGCTAGCGGGGGTATGTCTGCACTGCAATCAGACACCAGCGGCTGGCCCATGCCAGCTGACTCTGGCTTATGGGTCTCAGGCTACAGAGCTCTTTAATAGCAGGGTGTAGATGTTCCAGCTCAAGCTCTATGACCCTCCCCCTTTACAGAGTCCAAGATGCCAGGCTCCACCTGAGCCCGAATGTCTACTCTGCAATTAAACAGCCCCACAGCCCAAGTCCCAAGAGCCAAGTCGCAGGTTTTTAATTGCAGTGTAGACATACTCTGTATGTCCATCATGTGTGTATCTTACAGGTGGTGCAGGTAGTGACACCTATAGTTAAGGCTGCCCAAAATGTACCATTATTAGACTATATTTTATATTCTTATTTTCATCCCAGAGCATCTTTAGACATGGGAAGCAGCACAGCAAAATTTTTTTATTTATACACACGCACACACACAGTTCCGGTGTTGCATTCTGAAATATTCATTAACAAAAAGCAAACCATTACAGAGATGGCATTAAATAAAACCTAGAGGAGTGGTTTCTAAAGAAAATAAAAAGTTGCAGGAAGGGCAGGGACAGAGCAGATGCACTGCCTCTTGCGAAGTCTGGCATCCCTAGTGTAAAGCCATTCTCTGTCAAGGTGTTCCACCAAAGTGGAATCTGGCCTGCTGTGTTGCAACAAAACCTCCAGGAACTGTTCTGTTCCTTCTCACTCCCAAAAGGTTCATTCTCTAACTGATACATCTGTGCGGGGCTCACAGGCTACTCTGAAGCCCTCTGCCACCAAACCAGCATATCTCCCTCTGTCTCACTAAAAACAGTAAAAATGAGAATGCTGCTGATGGCACTCTGCTCGGCAAAGATATGGTACTGGCCATGCTCTACAATATATCACTGGAGCAAAGGAGCTGTCTCTAGGTTGTGTGATCAAAATGCTACCACGCAGGCGGGAGCCAATCTAAAGAGGAAAATGTATATTAAAAAACTGTGTGGGACACCTAACATCTGAATTATTTTAACGTTCTACATTATAATGTATTAACAGTAAGGGCACAGGGAGGGATCACAATAGCTAATATTCAGGGCTAGATTCTGTCCTCCACTGTGCACCAGCTGGGGAGGAAGTTGTAGGGAGTTTCTCCACACAAGAAAGCAGTAGGGAAGGGTTTCAACTTAATGCTCAAAGATGGCAGTAGTAAGCCACCTGTGGCCAACTCCCTCTACCACTCATCTGCAGCAGAGGCTAGCCAGAGTTGCATGGTATTCCTTTCCAAAGTTATGTTCCACTGCAAAATGTCCTCATCCTGACTGCCAGTATTTGTGGAGCAGACAGATGCAATAGCCAAGGTTCCTACACCTAGGACTTATAACCAAGTGTTTTTCTTAACTTTGCAGTGCTGCCAACTCAGCAGTTTTATCATGAGTCTCACAGTTGTTTCCTAAAGCCTTACTTCCTGGAGTCATGTGATTATGTGAGAGTCTCAGCATTCATTTTTTTAAAATTATGGTTCTAGCCTCATGGCTGCGAAGATAAATGTGAAATCTTGAATCTGAAAGGACCAGAAACTAGCGGGAGAATAGAAGGATCCCAAAATGTATTTTTGTAAAATCTCAAAAATTTTGAGCCAGTTTCATAGATATGGGGCCTGACACGATTTCTTTAAACACTCTTGGTAAGCAGTACCAGCTATGTTTCACTTTTTTTCATCATGTTAACCAAACCCTCTACATTTTTTAACTCACTGATATTTAGCAGTGAACTCAGGAAGACAGAGCATTCATTGAAAGAGGATGTAGGCTTCTAGAGGTGACCCCTTCTCAGCAGACAGTGAAATCCCTTATTAAAATAACCCTCAGGAATATTTTTTGGATCATATTTCCTTTGGGTAAGACACAATTCTTCTTCTAGCATTAACCTTATAAAACTCAAACTCTCCAAGGCAGCCATGGTGACTAGATTGCATAGAGTTAGCATATTAGTTTCCAGAATGATATTGTACATTTAAACAGCACCATTCATCCCCTAGTGCTCCACAAACTATATACTGAATTTACAAGGATACACTGAAATGAAGCTACCTATGGGGTGGGGATTAGCCAATGAATGACAAAGAAGTGGCTCAACAGCAGTGGAGAGAAGGGAAATTTTGGTCACAAAGGGGATTCTTATAACAACCGGGATCTTTAATGTCCTTACAAAGCAGATAGGCTCTCAGTTTTTAAGGTCTCATCAAAAAGGCATATATATGAGGATTGTCAATGTATCTCTCATCCACACCAAACTACCTCCCTATGCTCCTATTTCCCTTCTCTCCTTTAAGCAACCTTCTTTTGCTGAGTTTTTCATCAGCTATATTCACTCCTGATTGCCACCCACCTGACACAAGGTCTTCTCTTGTTACGTTGTACTTGACTCATTATTTACAGCCCTTCCTCACACCAGTAACTCTTATCCACCTGAGCAGCCCCTTCAAAGTAATGATTTACATGTGGATTAGGTTTGTGAAGCACAATGCAAGTGCTACAGAAACAAATGAATAAATAATAATAATTAATAGTAAAATAACTAAAAGTTAATAGTCCCTGGAGGTAGCAGAATGGATCACACACACATTGGACTAAAGGGAGGGTCAGTGTGGGGGTCTTTTCCTGGCTCTGCCACTGACTGCGTGACCTTGGACAAATCACTTCACTTCTCAGTGCTTTTGTTTCCCCTCCTACCATTTGCCTATCTTGCCTATTTAGATTTCAAGGTCTTCAAGGCAGGGACTGTCTCTCATTTTATGTTTGTACAGCACCTAGCACAATGGGATCCTGATCTCAGTAAGGGCCCCTAGGTGCTATTATAACATAAAAAACTGAAGTCCTTATTCAGTGTTTGCTCAGGCAAAACTCAGACTACTAAGGGATATTTGTCTGAGACAGGAATTAACAAAAACTAGGTAAGGATTCCAAGATGTGGAATAAACAACAACAAATACATATATCAAATATTTGCTTCCCAGAGTTCAGCTCAGAACCCTGGAAGCATGCCATGTTGCTGTTGTAATATTTTTAAAAGAACTGCATTTATATGCAATTACATTCTCCCAGTAAAAGAGCTTTTGCTTCAATAAATCTCTCTCTTGTGAAACATCATTTATTCTGGCTGGCCGTTGATTTCAGAATTTTTGTAATAAAATATTCCATCTTGCAGGCTGCACTTTGTAACTTTTATAATATATAAAAAATGAACATTCCTCAATAACCAGCTTCATAATCCAATTGTTTTTAATTTTCTCTGTATGTCATTTCATTCAGCTGTCGTTGAACACAGCTGCTAGACAGGAAATAGAATATTCTGGCCTAACAATTGGAATTCAAACATCTGAAAGTTAGGTATAAAGGGCAGTATCTTGTATTTCTTTAGGAAAAAGGAAAAAAAGCACTTCTTGATTTCTAGATTATCTAGATTTATGCCTAGGATCCAATTTCAAAAAGCATCCATCTAAACTGCATGTATAAATCCTGCATTTGCATCTGTGAAAGCCAGCTAGGTAGGCAAATGGGCAATTCTGCACATAAGCGACTGTCTGCTCCCATTCAAAATATGGTCTGTAAGTGTAATTTAAGGCAGCCACTTTTGAAAACTGGAATCTTGAGGCATAATTGTAAAAAATGACCTCTAAAATTGTGCTTGCAAAACTGCTCATGCAACAAGGCTGTTCGTGTGCGCACATGCTGTTTACACTTGGAAATCAAGTGGCTAGGTTAGTAATTACCCTACTTCCAAATGCAAGTGGCAATGAAAAAACTCCCATTGACTTCAGTGGGCTTTGGATCAGGCTCAGTTGAGTTACAGGGCAACTCAAGAATTTCATTTGAAATCCTGGCCCCTAGGTGTCAGCTTCCCAAGGAACAGGCTTTTCTTCATCTATAAGATAAAGTTTTCTCCCAAAGCCAAGTGGAGTGGTAACTCCACTACACTTCCTCATCCCTCTTCTAATCTACGTACCTCAAAGCCACCCTTACTTGTAATTCAACCTAAAATAATAGCAAACTAAACAATTACAATCTATTTTTAAGACTGCTTAATTTTCTCCCACTCTGGGAGTCCAGTTCTGCTCCTTGACTTCAATGGGACCAGGTGATGATCTTTGAAGAACCCACTGAGATCATTTGTTGATTGTCCCTTCCCTAAAGTCTGGTGTTAGATTTATGCAAAAACAGATCCTGAAATGGGCAGATTATTAGGTACTCAATCCACCACTTAGGTGGTTCATAAAATCTGTGGGTAAAATTCAGTCCTCTGATGTTAGACGAAGACTGTATATCAGAGTTACTATATATCAAGTAACTATATTTACCAAGTTACTACTCCAAAGGCAAGAACCTACTCTATAAAATAATTAGCATTTAAATAGTAGTTTCCATAGATCTCAAGACACATTATAAAGGAAGATAAGTATATTTATTTTTATTTTACAGATTGGAAAACTGAGGCACAGAGAAATGAAGTGACTTGCCCATCATAATAAAGCAAATCAGAGGCATTCCTGGGACTAAAACCTTGGGTTCCAACCAGCATCCTGTTTGCCAGATCATACTGCCTTATTAGATGCCCAAAAAGCCAAAATCGAGGATGAATAAGTAAGTGCTGATTAAAAAATCGACTTGGTTTAGGGGAGAAGTGAAAGCAGCTATAAAATATAAAACAAAAAAAAATGGAAGAAAAGAAAATTTGATGGTAATGAACATAAATCAAAAGTTAGGAATTGTAGGAAATTGATAAGGGAAACAAAGGGAGAAAGGAGATTTTAAAATATAGTAGGAACAAAAGGAATCCTGACAACAGTATTGGTTCATCGCTAGATGGAAACAGTAGAACTATCAATAATTATGAGAAAAGGCAGAAATTTTCAATAAATATTTCTGTTCTGTATTTGGGGGAAAACAGATGATACAGTCTCATCATCTGGTGATGATAAAACTCTTTTCATTCCACAAGTACCTCTGTAGAATTTTAAACAGCAGCTACTAAAGTCAGAAATTTTAAATCAGCAGGTCCAGATAACTTGTATCTGAGAGTTTAAAAAGAGTGGTCTGAAAAGATTGCTGGACCGTTAATGCTGATTTTCAATCCGTCTTCAAGCACTGGGCAAGTTCTAGAAGACTAGAAGAAAACTAATGTTGTGCCAATTTTTAAAAGGGTAAACAGGATGAGCTGGGAAATTATAGGCCTGTTAGCCTGACATTGATCCTGGGCAAGATAAAGGAGCATCTGATATGGGACTCTATTAATGGAGAATTATGTAATTAATGCAGATCAACATGGGTTTATGGAAAATAGAGCCTGTCAAACTAACTTGATATCATTTTTTGATGAGATTACAAGTTTGATCGAGAAAGGTAACAGTGTTGACATAATACACTTAGACTTCTGCAAGGCATTTGACTTGGTACCACACGACATTTTGATTAACAAAGAAACAGAACAATATAAAATGACCATGGCACACATTAAATGGATTAAAAATTAGCTAACTGAGAGGTAAAAAATGTAACTAAATGGGGAATCATCATCAAGCAGGTGTTTTATAGGGGGTATCACACAGATCAGTTCTCAGCACTACACTATTTAACATTTTTATCAATGATCCGGAAGAAAACATAAAATCATCACTTCATAAAGTTTGCAGATGACACCAAAATTGGGGGAGCGGTAACTAATGAAGAGGACAGGTCACTGATTCAGAATAATCTAGATCTCTTGGTAAACTTGGCGCAAGCAAACAATATGTCTTTTTAAGGTAGCTAATTTAAACGTATATATCTAGGAACAAAGAATGTATGCTAGATTTACAGGATAGGGGACTATCCTGGGAAGCAGTGAGTCTGAAAAGAATTTGGGGTTCATGGTCGATAAACAGCTGAACATAAACTCTCAATGTGATTCTCACCAAAAGAACTAATACAATCCTGGGATGCATAAATAGAAGAATTTCAGGTAGGAGCAAAGCAATTATTTTACCTCTATATTTGGCATTGGTGGAACCACTGCTGTAATACTGTGTCTAGTTCTAGTGCCGACAATTCAAAAAGGATGTTGATAAATTGGAGGGGGTTCAAAGAAGAGCCACAAGAATGATTAAAGGGTTAGAAAATCTGCTTTATAACGATAATCTAAAGAAGCCCAGTCTATTTAGCTGCACAGAGAAGGTTAAGGGGAGACTTGATTACAGCCTATAAGAAACTACATGAGAAGAAATATTTAATAATAGGCTCTCCAGTCTAGCAGAGAAAGGTGGAACCTGATCCAATGGCTGGAAGTTGAAGCTAGACAAATTCAGACTGGAAATAAGGTGTAAATTTTTGACAGTGTGAGTAATTAACCATTGGAACAATTTACCAAGGTTCATGGTGGAAATAAAAAGGTCTGGTCTAGGAATTATTCTGGGGAAGTTCTCTGTCCTGTGATTGCAGTGGTCCTTTCTGGCATTAGAATCTATGAATCTATGAAAAAAGTGCAGTGGCTTCCTGAAAAACAAAATAATTGGCCCAACCTTTAAACTACCCATTTTTTCTTACTCATTTTTTTTAAATGCATTTCCTGGGGAAATGTTTGGGAGTAGTTTGTTACATAGATCTTCCTTGACATGTTTTCTCTGGCAAATGATCACTGAACTCAGTAATTTCTGTATCAAACTTTGTTTCCGTTTAAAGCATTATAAAATAGCGACTACCAGATGCTCATGCCAAAGAGCAAACATAAAATAGAATAATGTAGATGATCCCCTTTTAAATCTACACAAAATTGATTCAGGCACCATAGACCACAAATGGCTAACTTAAAATAAAGCTCTTGAAATGAAAGACAAAGGCTTCCTTACCTTCAACTTCACGTAGGCATTTAAGCTAATAAGCACTACAAATCAATGAATGAAAGCTGCTAGCTTGCAGGTCTTTAGACAGAATTCAGTAAACAAATGAAGGCCTAAAAATAAACATATGGGAAAAAATATCTTGCAGGAAATTATACATATAAAAACAGAGAGGGGGAGGAGGGAATGAGAGGGTGAAAGAAGATACTGCAAAGGTAACTTAACTAGTGCATGAGAGAAAAGATCTGTCAGGAGTCAATTTTACCCTTCATCTATTGAAAAATCAGCTACTGTTAGATCAGTAGCTGACTTAATAATCAAAATATGTACCAGCTCACACTAAATATATGGGCTACTTTACCTGCCCTCAGCTGACTTCGATAAGAGTTGTGCATACAAATCCGAGAAGGAATTTAGGCCCCTGGAAAGAAGAACTGAGTACTGATAACATCACAATAAGAGTAGCTAACTACAACAGCAAGGTTGCAAGTGGTGTCCAAGTATCTTCTTATGAGGCCTAACCCTATACAGAATTTTCTTCTGTTGAATTGTATGTATTTGATATTCCAAACAAAGTGTGTGTTAAATTCATACAAAGCGTCACCTCTGACGTCTTCCCCTTGCTTTTGGATGAGATTTTTAAATGGAGACGATATCTGCTATTACAGGAAAAGCTCTGATTTTTAAAAATATATGTATTGGTATAATTTTAACTTTAATGAAATGTCTCATTCACTCTTGTGTAGTAAGGTTGTGAGTCAGCTACTCAGAATAAAATTAACCATAGTTTTAGAGATGAGCCGGAAATAAACCCCCAATCTGGGTCTTCATGTCAAACTCCAAACCCAGGTATGATCTCTTCGGTTTGACAAGAAAGTCCAACCAAAACCCTGGAGATAACTATTCCTCCAAATTTTGAGGGTTCAACAAAGTCCAGAACTATGTCTCTAGGTTTCTGGCTGTATAGCTCTGACATAGATAAATCTATAATATTAGTGTTATATGTGAACTCTCATAGCATAACAGGCAAGGTTTTCGCCAACTACACATGCACTTTAGTGCATATAAGTTAGATAGACATGAAACAAAATTCATCTATCTAGGCACTTATATATCACCACTCCCATCTTCCCATCGCTAGCAAATAATACCCATCTTTCTATTTATCTTCCTTTTGCACCTGTAAGAGAAATAGCTTGAGTGGTATGTAGTTCTTAGTTTCTCTTCATTTCTTTGTCTCTGTGTGCGAATGGGTGCATGTGTAAAGAAATTAGTGAGAGAAAGCGAAGACAAAGGACTGAATTCTGCATTTAGTTCAGAAACTGATGAGTCATTTTATATCTTACAGGATGAGTTCAGTAGGTTAGATCCAGCTGCTTTGAAAGTTCTGTCTGTTGCACCCATGAGTAGAGCTAGTCGGAAAAATTCTAACGAAATATTTTAATCGGAATTTACCAATTCATCAAAGTTGAAATGTTGTGTGGAAACAGCTCAATTTTGACCAAGTTCTGATAAAACACAGGCAGGGATCCAGCAGAACTCAGCCCTGTAGAAACTTGCCTAGTTTCCTGCCAGCTTGGGTCCTTGGCAGCCTGCTTGCTGGACTGCCTTCAAGACAAGGAGCCCTGTCTTCCAGGATCTGTAGCTATGGGCAGCCCAAGAGGCCAACCATCCCAAAGCAGATGCTCTGTTCCCTTGCGCAGAAAATTTCAACATTTTTGGTTGTCATGCTCAATCGGAACAAAATCCAATTTCAAAATATTGAACTCTTCCACAAAAGGAATTAACTTTCTCTGCACAGGACTACCCTATGTGCCTGTTTATTGACATTTTCATCATCATGGTGGAATACAACTACTGTGGGAGGTCCTGGCCTCAGGCAGTAAGAGCCAATCCCATGGAAAGTTTTGAAAATCAGGCTTTGAAAATACAGACCTTAATCTGGGGTCCATATTCAACAGGGAGCCAGTGTTGAGAGTGGAGCACTGAGGTGACAATTCCCAGAGATCTGGGTTGCTAAGCAGATGGCTTCTGCGTGTGTATTGTTTGGCACTTCCTCAGGACATGTGGCTTCATTCCTAGGTATAAACTGCAATAATAAAAAGCCTGGAAAATGAGGGTTTTTTAAAGACATGAGTAAATCGAAGTCCACCTGCGATACTGGTACATCCAATACACATAGAACTCTCCCGCTGTGCTGGCACCACATTATGGGGATGACTACACTGCAGTGTAGGACCAGGATTAGAACTCAGGCTCAAGCATAACCTACCTTCCATCAGCACACAAATCACACTAACATATGGTCCCAGGAGGGTCCAAGCCTGAGTCAAGCCAAGAATCAGGGTACACGCCCAATTCCTTTACAGTGTAGACGTAGTCCTACTGGACTTGTGCGCTGGGAGTCCCCCAGAAGTTTTCCACAATCCCACGAACTGACTTTTTTTGTCCTCTGGCTAGTCAAGTTTGGTGGACAGTCAAGTCTTCCTACACTGCATCATGAACAATGAGCTACAGCAGACACATTCTGAGAGGGAGCTAGGAAGAATGGGACATGGGTGGTTGGACTCAGGCCTACATACTGCAGTGTAGATTCTGGAGCCCCAGGCTGGGACTCCGGGTTCAACAATTCCTAATCTGGGGTTACAAATGAGTGGAGACACTTAAACTCTCATTTAATAAACCCAGCATCTGCTAACTCGAGTTCTACTAACCTGGGCTTACATTACAGTGTACATACCCTTAGGATATGTCTACACTGTGATTATACACCCACAGCTGGCCCGTGTCAGTTGACTTGGGCCAAGAGGCTATTTAATTGCAGTGTAGACATAGTATCCATAGCACAGCCTCTTAGGGTGCTAAGTGAGTTGCCACCATGTAGTAGTGGAACTCTGGCACTGCATTGCCCTTGCTTTGTAACACTATTAAACTGCCTGTGCTGACACAGACTAATGTATAGGCCTGCTCATTGAACCCATCTTCCATCCAAGGATCTCAAAGCACTTTACAGACAGTAATGAGTTAATCATCACGACACACCAGCAGTGTAATTATTAATATCCTCAAATTACCAGTGCAGTAAACTAAGCACCAGATTCACAAAAGGACGTAGGCACCTAACTGCTGCTTTAGGCATCTAAATCCCAGAATCAGGCCCGTCTGGGATTCATAAAGCCTCCATTCAGCTTCCCCTGAACTCTGTAGCTACCTAAACTTGCTCGGCACATACATTTTCGCAGTAAAAGATTCCTAGGCACCTCTGTTCCTGAGTACGTGCATTGCAGACCCAAACCAGGCATCCAGATGCCTACTCCCCAGAGCACTGCCTGAACCGGGGAAAGATAGACGTTCTGCCACCTAATTCGCATGTGGGTCCAGAGTCAATAGGTATGATCACAGCTCACCTTCCAGACTGGGCTCCTACAGAGATGCTTACACTAAGGTTCAGCTGGGGAAACGGGACGAAGAGGATCTCCCTCATAACCTTTAGCCCAGTGGTTAGGGTACTTGCCTAGGATGTGGTTCAAATCCCCCCTCCACATGAAAGGATTTCAGATGGGATCTGCCACATCTCAGGCAAGTGCCCTAATCATCGGGCTATGGATCAAACCCTTTGTTTTCAGTTTTTATGGATTTTTACTTAAAAATGTCAAGGTACTACAAAAGCTATTATTTGTTTTTTATTGATTTTCACTCAAATTTTGGCACACTCATGTACATGATAATACCAATTATGTTAAGAAAACCCAGTACATGAATAATACATTCATCTCAGCATAAATGTGAGGCAGACTGTTAAAGTGAAAGATACAGACACATTCATGCGCGTGCATATGTGTACATGCTGTTACTATACAGTGCACAAAGCAAACCGCAGCGTTAAACTGCTTTTACCCCAGTATTAACCCCTATATTTATCCAGACGCTATCGTTACTATTATTATTGTTGTTTGCACTGATTGTCATCCATTTTTTACTTTGTTATAAACGCTGATAAATTCCCAGGAATTTTTAAACAAATAAAACTGTAAATGAAGGCTTTGGCCATGGGACAGTGTGATGTGGGGTCTCCTCAGTCTCTCCTGTTGAAGCTGTTCTATGGTGATTAATTAATGTAAGAATCAATGGGTCAGAGTGAGAGCAAGCATATGAATGATTCTGTAGCCTGGTAGTTAGTGTGCTCACCTGATAAGTGGGAGACCCAAGAGCCAGTCCTCCTTTTCCAGTGACTTTTTAAAATTATTTATCCACAGTGGAACAGTTTCAACAGGAGAATGTGAGGGAGCCCCACTTCAAAACATCCCATAGCTCTGTGATTAGAGTATTCTCCTCAAAGGGCACAAATCCCCCTTCAAATCCCTTCCTCCTCTCATGTAGAGGGAGGGACTTGACTGGGGGCTCCCACTTCCCAGGGGTGTACCCTGGCCCCTTGACTACATATCATGTGGGAAGTTGTTGCCCGCCACCCGCACAATTTCTTGCTTAAACGACATAGGCACCAAACACCAAGAGAGGACATGTCTCCCTGCAGGTTGAACGTAGGCACCAACCTCTGTGAGGGGGCAGGGCAAGGCTTAGCGCCTCCCACCGGCTACCTCAGGTGAAGAGCTGCTTAGCGCACTGATTTTTGTGAACCCCATTCTGAGACGCCTGTCTCTCCCCATTCATTGGGTTGGGAATAACTGGTAGGGCTCTTGATTTTCCGTGCAGTGCTCTAACCACTGGAAAGAGGACCCTTCTGAGCTACCTTTCCACAAAGGCAATGGAATTTTTTTCTCTCCTTTCGTTATTTTTAACATATCCCATAACGGAGCTCATTGCATGTAAAACCATTTCATTCCTTAATTCTCTACCATGCATCTACCTAGGTTCATCTATAGCCCCTGACCCAAATACCTCACATGCACTAATTAATTTATCCTCACAGCACTCCTGGGGGGAACTGAGGCACTGAGAAATTAAATGACCTGCCCAACATCATACACAGTAAATCTGTGGCAGAGCCCTGGATCAAAGCCAACATTCCAAACCCCTAGCCCAGTGTCTTAACCACAAAGCCAACCTTCCTCTCTGTGAAGGCCTGGAAACTTGTTCCCAACGGAGCCAAAATGCAAGGGATTCCAGTGGAAGTTTTGAAATGCATAAGGGATGGCCCCCAAGTTATAAACACAGCTACAGTAGGGTGCCCCAAACACCTAACCCCAGCTTTCAAGGCAAAGACAGACCACCACAGACCATCTGGCAGCTTGGTTGCCAACTCATCACAGACCACCACAAGCTGATTTGCTACAAGGAGCTTGATGCCTTCACCCAACCCAGCAGGGTTATTGCTGCAGCACAATAAACTCAGCCCAGCTTTCCTGAGCAACCAAGGACCGGATGTGCTGGCAGCAGAACACATTTCCACTCCCACTTTTCTGTTGCTATCATTTGGGGAAGGAGATCATAGCCTTCTCTGTATTCTCAACCTTTCACACAAAGCAGAAGTTATTATTTACATTACCGTACTGCCTAGGAAGCCCAGTTATGTATTGAACCCTACTGTGCTAGGTGCTGTACAAACACAGCATAAAAAAGGCAGTTCCTACCCCCAAGTACTTACAATCTAAATATAAAATAAGACACAACAGATAGAGACAGACAGGGGAGCATGAGAAAGCAATGAGACAATACTGGTCAGCATGATAGGCAGTGGTCTCAGCACACTAGCAGCCTAACCATTGTTGAGTTTTTTTGTAGACATGATGGCAAAGTAACTTCTAACTACCCCTGGCTCTGCCTAGCCAAAAGCAGAGTTCAGTTTTTCACTCCAGTGAAACTGGAATAAATGTTCCAGCTAACGGGCCTAAGACTCAGCTCAGGTCTTAAGTAAAATACTCTTTTGTTGGAAATTTTAGAGAAACAGAGAGAGAAATAATAGGTTAAAATAAATAAACAAATGCAGATCAAGAAAAACACTAAGGTACGCAATGTTAGGTTAGCCCTAAACACGGTGCTGAAATATTTCTCTAGGCCTACTGCAGTGACGATTAGCTTAAAGTAACAATTTTCCATTAAAAAATAAAAAATACTGAAGAAAGCAGCCATTTTAAAACTGAGCACTTTTACAAATATACTGGTATGCTGTTATTTAAAAATACAGACGGGTGTTGTTATAAGATGTTTGCAGAACAACTGCATCCTATTAAAGGTGTTTCATGCAGTCCTTTAATATTAGTAGTGGGTAATGTTTGCTCTTTAATAATAATCAAAGTGATACCCCGCAAACAGGGATTTATTTTGCTCACATCTGAGGAAGGCAGATAATTACTTCATACTGGCATAAAGAGATACATCATTTAGAAAAGGAACAAGGTAGTTCTGCATAGAGGTGAAAATCCTCGTAATCATCAGATTACTAGTACCTCACCAGAAGTTCCCCCAATTATTCCTTCTACCTTCTAGTAACCATGTTGTAGGTCGAGGTTAAGAATGCTGTGAGATGAAGCAGTCATTACAAAGCATTCTTGCCAACTCTGCTGCTACCCAGACTGGAGTCTCATTAGTAACACAGTTATATGGTTCAAAACCTTCCCCCACACCTTGGCAAACTCCCTTGTCTTCAGCAGGACTGGCATGGCATGGAGGGCAGAATTTGTCCATTTGAAAATGCCATCAAAAGTGACACTAATTTACACCCTGTCACCCTTAGGGGTGGCCCCTGCAGGTCCAGGGGAGGCATACCAATGTGTGGGGTAAAGGCTAGCTTGCAATGCCCCTGATTGTTCTGTGGAGAGAGAGAGAGAGGCCTTCCGTTTCCCATGCTGTCAGGCAGACACTTTTGTCTGGTACTCGAGTCACTTAAAAAATTGAATCAATACAATCAAACAGAGAAGAAACCATCAGGATAAATTATTTTTAAGACACAAGTCCAGTTTTATAGTCTGACTTCAATTTTGGCAGTTGTACATCTCAAGGATGCACATTTAGAGTCAGATTTCATTTAGAGTTTCCGGGATTTGAAAATAGAAGAAACAGGAAAGAAAATACGGTCTCTTGGACACAAATTTATTTAAAACTGAAAGGCAGTGAGCTGCTTGTGTAATTCCTGAGTTGTGTGCCCCTCTTTAAAATCAGGGGGGGTTAATTTTTTGTAATAAAAAAGCACTTTTAAAGTAGCCAACATTTTGTTTTCTTTCAAGCAAAAAATTAAAAGCATTAAAAATATCTGTTGAATGAGTGGATTTTGGTTCTAGTGACAATTGCTGGACAGAGAGAAAGTCCTGGAGGTTGAAACTGTCTATCCACAGGAGTTATAACACTATTACCACATGCTGCTCTGACAGTGTGCCAGGGCCCTGAGCAGGAGGCAGCATGCTGAAGCGTGGCAGTGGGAGGAGGGGTACGTTCACTCTGACTGGGTACTTACGTGCCCCCACCACTGCAGTGTCTGAGCAGAGATACTCAGAAAGCTGGGAAATGCCTTGTGCCGTGTGCATTGGACGTAACAGAGATGTAGGGGTGCTGCCGACATGTCAGCATAGATCATCTCACCAGCTCCCTTCAGTGTACATTGTGCACTTGGTCCTTGGATTCTCTGTTGAGAATGCCAATAGTGGTATCAATTTGGATGGACTGAATACCTGGGAACTGTACGAATGCTACCAAACATTCTACATATACAGCCCCCTGCTTGAGCAGCTTGGGTCCCAAAGCATGGTGGGGTCTACTGATTCCTCCCTTCTAACTGGTTGTCACCCACCTTGAGACCCCTGGGTCCTGTCCTGTGCACCTCCTTTCCTTCCTTCCAAGAGCAACAAATGGGCAGTGGCTCTTCCGGCTGCTAGAGCAGCTCTCTCCAGCCAACCCTGGTACTGCATCTCTGAGCTGCCCTGGCAAGTCACTTAGACTCCTGATCCAGCCCCTACTGGCTGTTCGTATTCCAGACACCTTTGGCTCTTTCCTCGTTTGGGAGCTTCGAAATAGCCAGGGCTACACATAGTTTACCAAACCACTAACAATCTCTGCTAACTTGAGTTGAATTTCAACTGACCACTCTGATCCCGCAAATACCTATAACCAAGAGGGGTCCCTCCAAGTCCAATGGGATTACTCCCGTACATAATGTCACTTGCTTGTCTGAGAGTTCCCAGGATGAGGGTGCTAGTGGTGAAACTCATGCTATCTATAAACCAATCTAATGAGACATCCACACCAGCTAAGATACTGAAATTCAAAACCAGTTACATGTGGAGAGCTTTCCACAGCGCACCGTTTGTTTCATATACAATTACAAAGAGTTATGTAATGTCATTAAACCATGTAATTTTAGGCTCTAGCAATGATTTTTTGTGGGTGAAATGAAAGTATATTTAATAGTGAAATTACATCCACGAAGAGTCACACAGCAAAAGCTTCATTACAATAATATGGAGTATAAAGTCTGAGTTTGGTAGCATCTTCCCATTTAGTCTAAATATCATGATGCAGAATGCTAGGGATAGATGCCCCATTGTCTGAGCCTTGCGCAGCATCAGGCACATTGCCAGGGCTGAATACCCAGAAATGACATCATCTTCCAGAGTAACAACACTGTGCACTTCATGTTTCTGAAGTGCCGCACATGGATTAGTCCATATCATCCTAAAGGATCCAGTGGTTCGTAGACCAGAAATTAAATCTGTTAGTCTTTAAAGTGCTACAGGACTCTCATTGTTTTTTCATGTATATATAGTACCACTGGGGTGGAAGAGTGGCAACCACCCACATAGCAACATGTGGCCAAGCTCACTTAGCAAAGTGCTAAGGAGATCTTTAACAATCATGTTGAGCAGACAACAGAATGGTTTACAAGGCCTCACGTGAAAGAGTCCTTGTGACATGAGTTCTGGGTATCAACAGCTGAACCAGCACTCTAGTCACTGCTTAACCCAATTAGGCCTGGGGAGGGCCCAATGATGGAGAGGAATACCTGATTACCAGATCAGGTTGGGGCTGGGTAGCTAATAAGCTAATTGACCCATTAACAAGAAGGCAAGGTAAAAAAGAACAGGAAGGAAGTAAAGGGGGAGAAGCAGGAGAGAGAGAGAGAGAGAGAGAGAGAGATCGATCAGGGCCTCACAAAAGGGAGCTCTCCAGAATGAGACACCTGTTTGCTTCCCACCTTTGGAGAAGGGGTAGTAAAACTGGAGCACATTGTAAATACGGTGAATGCATTAGTATGTAGAAGATGGTGGAGTGGAACACTATAATAAACTGCACAGTGGTATCTACACAAGAGGTCTCTGAGCAAACTCTGCACAGGAAACAGGATGGGAGCAGTGGGTGCCCCATCACACTCCTCCACATTAAACTACATGGTACTCAATGTATCTGCCTGGGACAGATTAAGGGTTGAACAAGCCCTGCCAGAATTTGAACCTAAGATTCCAGAGTCCCAATGCAGCCGTTTTGTGATAGGTAGCCAGAGATTCGCCTAGCAAAAGTGAATGCCCTAAGTGCCTGAGACAGCTCTGACCTCCAGGGTTAAGGGAGTGTCCTTGGCCAGTGGAATAGTCCGTAGGGCAGCATAGCAGCCCCTATAACTTAGCCTAAGGGCTGCTCTAAGTATTGGGGTCTCATATTTGGGGTCAGGAAGGAATTTTCTCTCAGGTCAGATTGGGGTTTTTTCACCTTCCTCTGCAGCATGGGGCCTAAGTCACTTGATGGTTTAAACTAGTGTAAATGGTGAATTCTCTGTAACCTGAAGTCTTTAAATCATTATTTGAGGACTTCAGTAACTCAGCTAGAGGTTAGTGGTCTATTTCAGGGATGGGTGGGTGAGGTTCTGTGGCCTGCAACGTGCAGGAAGTCAGACTAGATGGCTATGATGGTCCCTTCTAGCCTTAAAGTCTACGAGTCAGCCTTTTCCACCTTCCTCGTTCTTGACCCTCATGCTAATGGCAGTGGAGAAGGACAACATATATTTCTATTCTCCTCCATGTAAAGATGGGAGAACAGAACCATCAAAAGCTCCAATAGACACTCATCTGGACTGCGGTTCGATAAAGCAGCTGTACTGAAAGTTATTGCATCATGTTTGGAAGCTCATTTTGTACCCCTGGCAAGACTCCAAAAATCCTCAGCTGTCTTTGTAACACCACAGCCTTGAATATATCATTTTCATAGAAATCATAGAAATGTAGGGCTAGAAAGGAACTCAAGAGGTCATCAAGTCCAGCCCCTGGTGCTATGGCAGGACCAAGTAAATGAGACTAACTAGACCAGTGGTCCCCAACCTTTTTTGCACCAGGGACCGGCTTCAAGCAAGACTATTTTTCCATGGCCCGGCAGGGTGGGGTGGGGGTGGGGCAGGGGCGGGGCTTTGGTTATATGGGAGCAGGGTTATGGAGGGGGTTGGAGTTTAGTCACTGAGGCCAGCCCGCCGCCCCGCCCCGGCACGCCCCGCATAATGTTCTCTGCCGGGAGCCGCGTCTACTGAGGCCAGGCCGCTGCCCTGCCCCACACAGTGTGCTCTGAGCCGCCGCAGAGCAGAGCACACTGTCAGTGTTTAGTGCTGGTCTGCGGCGGCGCCACGGACCGGCAAAAAACCCCCAACGGCCCGGTCCTGGTCCGCGGACCGGTGGTTGGGGACCCCTGAACTAGACTGTCACTAATTAGCCTTTTCTTTCCCTATGAAATATTTTTACAAACTATACTTCACTACTGTATAGTTCAGAGGAGTGTAAGGCTCGTGGCTTTTACTCCCCTTCATTTACCTGCTGCTTGATAAACCTTGCTTACTAGTTGTTGGTTTATTAATGTATGAAAGAAACTCAGCCCAGAGGAAGCGCTTGGTTTTTGGTGAGGCCCAGATTTTGCTGCTGAGTTGACTGACGTGACTTGCGCAGGATGTCACAAAGAATCAGAGGGTTCGCTGGGATGAAACCCAAGATCCCTGTAGTTTTCAATCTGTTGCACGGATTTAAAGCATTCTCCTCTGGTGATCTGAAAACATAACTGATGGCTCTCTAGCTTCAGCATATACAATTCAATCTGGTCTGTGTGTACCAGGCCCAGACAATCTAAGCGCTGGCATTTAATAACATATTCAGATTACATAAGTAGTGAATGTAAATGGTGCTTTTCTAGCTATGTTTGCAGACATACCACCTAGTGTTGTATTATTTTGAACTACTGCAACCCATGAAGTGCCGGGCTTGTGCAAAGTTGCTTGGTGATTTTAAACACCTGCTGCATTCTACTCCAGAGGTGACTGGTTTCAGTAGTGGATCATGTGATTTCTGTGCATCTATCCCTTTCCAACCTCAGATGAACTGTTCTGAGGTTTAATTGATGAATGCTAGCAAAGTGCTTCAGGATCTTTAAATAATGGCAGCTAAAGAAATGCAAATGATAGCCATCATTATTATACAAGTGTTGGGTTTTTTTAACCCTGCTGCACATCTTTTTCTAATTGCTGTGAAATAGCAGGAAAGAGATAACAAACACAAATGGAAAGTGGCAGACAGATAAGAAGATTCCTGTAAGTTAAAGATTGTAGAGTGCTTTTAGGGTGAGGCACCTAAAATGAGCTGGTCAGATTTCCAGCGTGAACTAGTGGGTACTGATTTCTTTTGGAAATCAGCCCCTATCCATCCCTTGATGCTTAAGTATCCTTAGAATTTCTTTATGCGTTTGTCTTGAGCACATAACATTATTTGAAAGTAGTATTTACTACTGGTTGGCTTTCCAACATATGAACAAATTCTGTCCTCAAGCATCCACTGAAATCGGTGAGATGCCCCATGATTCAGTGAGAGGCTCTGCATGCATTTCTACGTCCGATTAACATTTCAGTGGCATGGTTTAATAGCCATGTGACAGAATGCAGGAGGTGTACCTTGTTACCAGCAGGCAGGGAGTTTGCCCTGAGTAGCCCTCATACGGGTATATGGAGAACGCTGAAGTCATAATGTATGTGCTAGGGCAAAGGTAGTCTGTTTAGGGGTGTCACTTGTCTGCTTTATGCACAACTGGATGTAATGCAAGGTCTCTATTTCTCAGTGCCCTGGTTCTTTAAGGGTGAGTACACTACTGAATGACGACTGCTCTGGTGAGTAGGGTGTAGCTGCATCAGAGCTGAGAGGTCCTGGAGAATACCCAGCAGTGGGTTTTTGTGAGCTCTATGCATGTGTAATTCTTGCAAAAATTCTCTGCCCCATGAAAAGCAGTCTCCTTATCTGGGAGTGCAACACATGGGGGTGTAGTAACTGATGCAGGGCTTAGGACTGAAGGCCCAATCATGGCAAGCCAGGGAATGAGACAGAAGTACCCTCTGGACAGCAGGGGATGAAAGGTTTCAGTGTAATCATTGCTTCACAGGCAGCTGTAACAGAGCCAGCATTGCCAACCCCAAGCATTCAAACATGAGATTTTATCAGTACTAAATCCTGGGTTATTAATATGTACTATTGACTATTTATATAACCACAGCACCTAGGGGCCCTAGTCCTGAACCAGGATCCTACTGAACTATATTTGTCTTTTAGTTTTTAACCCTCTAGGGTTCACATTTTCAAGCTTGTATCTGCAATCACAAGTTCTAGAAACTGTATTTAATGCAAATTGAGATTTCCAGGTGAAAAGTTATGTCAGGAAGAGAAGTTAAGAAAAAACACCAATTGTAAAGAGCTTCACAATAAGCTGGCCTTTCTCTATAAAAACTTTGTTGCTTTTGCTAAACCTCAAACACGAGGCCAGGGTTTGGGGAAGCCTTCTTGAAAGGCCGCTTTTTGCTGCAGAGCTGTTCCACCAACTTCTAAGGAGAATTGCTTTTCTATTTCTTCTCCCCTTGCTCGAGGGGATGTGTGAGTGTGTCAAAAATTGTAATACTAAGTGATAGTGATTATGTGCAGTATAACAAAAATAAAATCAAGTAAATTCAAAAGTACCTGCTGTTAAGGGAGGGCACTGAAAAGAACCACCTGTGGATATCAAGTACCTAGGTGGATTTGGAACAGCTGTAGTGTCCCTTTAAAACTTCAATGAAATGAATGTGATGCATTAGTCAGGAGTCATTATATCAGGAGGATGTGATTAATGCTGAAGTTGCTCTCCAAAATAAAATGCATCTTCAGATGCAGCCCAAATTCTAAGGGATGCTGTCTTCAGTAGGATTTCTCCTCTCAACTCCCACCTGAGACATGTTTAGAATCAGGAAAATTACTTGTAGATATGAAGCATTTTACTACAATGAACCATTAAAAGGACCAGAGGTATTGATTGTGACAGATCCTTTTAAAATAGTGGTTGTTATTGTTCTAATAAGAAAGGAAGGTGAAACAGTTAAGCTGTGCATTGTATAATTACAGTAGCAAGGCTAGGTCTTTTAAAAAAATGAACTCAGCATTAATTTTGAAAATGTGTTGTCAGCCTCTGAATGTCACTTGGCTTGATGGTAATAAGAAAACATGGGAGTAAACACAAAACTGCTTCTTGCTCTTTCTTTACTATCACCAGTGTTTCTGAACTGCTGATTCATATCTAATTCCCTCCATTTTTTACATATCTATTTTTCTGAACACATTGATTACAGTGTGAAGGAGGGGGACTCCATTGTCTGTATTATGTTGGTGGTACACAGTTGCATATAAAATTGGAAAAATGAAAAGGTGTTTTTGTTACAAAATTTGACTTTTCTTAAATAAAAAAAGCAAATTTGCACCAAGTGATTGCAATGGCAGGAATGGATGAATAGAATAGAAGTCTGCAGCCCTTATTCAGTGACTCTTCTCCTTGATTTCAAGGGTATGTATGAGGATCTGATCTGTGCTTGGGTAGAAATATGATTTCTCAGATGAGGAAGGGCTGTGGACTGGGCTCTTTATTTGTTCCTCTTGCTATTATTTTCTTTGACTAATTGTTTGCTCCGGTTGTTGGTCAGGCTGGTTACTCATAACAGCATCCACTCGAGTTGTCATAGCACCCCATCTGCTCAGAGAACAAAGTACCATGCTCGCCTGCAAAGCTACTGTCAGTGGATTTAGCCGAGGGTAAAACGAGCCAAAGTTTTCACACTGCGGAAGCTTGGAAAAAGCTCAGAGTGACAGCAAAGGAACTGAAGCTCATGAAGGCAGTTGTTAACGCTACATTTTTATTTGGAAGGGGTTTTGTGGCTTTGTGTTTTTCACACAACTCAACTGAATGCTAGGAACTCTTCCTTTTAAGTAGTAGCTTAGACTCTCCAGAAGGTGAATCCCAGGAAAGCTTACCACAGATGGATGAGCAAAAGGGCTTTCTCAGGCACTATAAATTCCAGTCTACAGGCCATGCAACTGCTCGGTGCGTTTGTGGCATGGGGGGAGGAAAGAGGAACAGGCATGTGTGCACCAACCCACTGGCTGGCTCCAACTACCACCAGAGTCAATGGACGCCACCCCACTGACCTCAGGGATTAAGCCCCAGAGAAGGTTGGCTCTATGCCAGTGGCTTTCAATCTGTGGTCCACAGACTCCTGGGGGTCTGCAGACTATGGCTAAGATTTCCAAAGCAGTCCACACCTCCATTTGAAACTTTTTAGGGGTCTGCAAACAAAAAAAAGTTGAAAATCACTCCTCAATGCAGGCTGCGCTGCATTGAACCTGTTTGCACTACATCAATTTATCTGGCTCCGCAGTTTCTAGACCATGCCTATGTAACTGGTTGGTGAGCGTTTGTGGCAGGGCCTCGTGTGTGCAGACCACAGAAGATGGGGTTTGTTACAAGGGTGATTTAGGTTGGACATTAGGAAAAACTTCTAATTCTCGGGGTAGTTAAGCACTGGAATAAACTGCCTAGGGAGGTTATGGAATCTCTGTCACTGGGGGTTTTTAAGAGCAGGTTAGACAAACACCTGTCAGGAATGGTCTAGATCGGGGGTCCCCAACCACCGGTCCGCGGACCAGGATCGGGCCGTTGGGGGTTTTTTGCCGGTCCGCGGCGCCACGGCTATGCGGCTCTTCAGCTATCCGCTAGGCAGTCTGCAAATGCAACCGGTTCGCAGTGGTTTACCACTTTAAGAGCGAACTGCCTCTTAAAATGGTAAATTTCTGAGCTGTGAGCCCCACCCTCCAGCTCCGCCACCAAAATTGACAAGGGCGAGTCAATTTCAGGGCAGAGACTGTACCCTGCTATTCCAGCTCTGCCCCCGAAATTGACAAGGGTGAGTCAATTTCACGGCAGAGAGTGGTGTGAAGTGCTGCCTGCTGGGGTGCCTGTCCCACCCCCACCCCGCCCTGCTGGGCCATGGAAAAATAGTCTTGCTTGAAGCCGGTCCCTGGTGCAAAAAGAGGTTGGGGACCACTGGTCTAGATAACACTTAGTTCTGCCATAAATGCAGGCAACTGGATTAGATGACCTTTCAAGGTCACTTTCAGTCCTATGATTCTACAACCCCTAATTACAAAGCCTTGACTCATTAATGCAAGCTGTAGCAGCTCATGCTTTTGGCTGTAGAGGTCCCTGTACAGGTCAGCAAAGAAGGCTGACATCACGCATACGTGGACAGAGTCATTTCTAGGGGTGGGAGATGAGGCCAGTCACTCTGGGTGCCAGCTTCCAGACAGCTGTGGCTAGCCAATGTTGTGAGGGGCTTAGAGGTTGTTGTTGTTTGTATTTTTTTGCTTAGCCATTGGTAGGAATGTGCCAAAATATTTTCCTCCTAGGGCTGCTCCTGTAGGTGTGTCCTTCTACGCATCTCCTGTAATCCAGCCTGTATATGTTTTTTGCAACCATCTCCATGGGAAGAACAACTAGACATTTTTGTGCACTGCTGGTTGAATTTCACCCCTATGCAAAGTACCAACACAAGGACTAGTCATCTCTTAATTCCCCCTCAAGCCTAAGGATGCATTGGCCTTGAATATACTTCTGCATAGAAGTGAATTTCACCTTTTTGGGAGCATGCTCTATTGCAATTTCCATAACGGATTCTTCAAATATAAAGCTACTTACTTGCCTTTAAAAACACATCCCACAGGGTAGGGTGTCTTACAGCCCTAAGAAATTAATAAACCCCTAGTTCTCAATCATTAAGTAACAAGAGCACACAAATTTATAGATGGCTACAAATATATCTATCCATTTCGCTTGATGCATCATTAGCAGTCAGCTCACTCCTAAAGTTCTGATCTCCATTATATGGTTATGGTTCTTGAATATACAAGCAATGTTCCTTGTTGATCCATAGCTTCTATAATGCAGTCTGCATTCCATGCTATTGCCTCTTCCCATATTTCTCATTATGTCATGAGTAACACAAAAATTAAACTGAACCCGAGGTGGCAAGGAAATCAATCTCCTCCTGAAAATCATTCCAGTTTAAAAACTTCTATAAATCTTTCATCTGTTCAGAGACCCAGAGAGAAAAAATTACAGCAAGAATACATCAAAGTGAACACTGAAAAATATTTCAAATGGCCAAAATTTTTGCTGCAATAATATTCTTCCTAAGACACTCAGACAAGCGTTTTTAGAAAGACAGATGATGTCCAAAGGTTCTTTCTGAATAATTTCGTGTGCTTTCAATTTTCAGTACATGATTATTCATTGCAACGAGAGCATTTAGAGTTTTAAATACACATTTCTCTACTAGCAAAAATAATTCATTCAAGTCGATAATAAGAAAACCCTTTTGTGATTAATTAATTTTCAGTGTGAGATATGCTACAAAAGAACTGTCAAAGACTTCCTTATATCCTTTCCTTCCCCCATATTTGTCTGAATTTGTTGTCTCTTGGTTTGTAGTGGGGTTGTGAGCTCTTTTGGGCAGGAACCCTCTCTATCTGTAGCATTCAAGGTATTTCATATAGTAAGTATATTGGAATACTGCAGCTAGAAAGGGAACCTTATCTATTTTAGGCAAAGTTGGCACATTTCTGAATGTCACCATAGTGCAGCATATGGATATTTTCTTTTCTTTCACCTTGACAATTCTGAACTACCGCCTTTATTCTTATTCTGTTTATCCCACGGGGAACTCTTAGATTAAAGAGCCAGAAAAATTAGTCATCGTAGTCATGTATTCCTTGTGATGAACTGCAACCTTGAAACAGAATAATAGGTTTATTCAGCATTGCTAACACTGATGAACTTTACATATCTAAGTCTTGAAGTTTTTTTTAGTGTAAAAAGCTTCAAACTAGAAAAATGAGAGACTCTCCTGTGAAAGGAAACCCTTCCTGAAGCCTGTGAAAAGGAATTATTTTGTCCTTCAATATGGTTAGGAGACCGACAAAAGAAATCTCACACAGTCTTATTCTGCCAGCTTTCCTCATGTTGAACAATGTCTTACTATGCATATCATCTCACTGATTGCAACATAAGGGTGGCAGAACCTGACTCAAAGACTTTTAGCCACTTATTCAAAAATACAAGGGCCTAAATTATCAGCTACTTGGACTTGCATCATCGAAACCCAAGGAGTCCAGAAGCTAATAGCTTCAGACCTTTCTGACCTAAACAGAAACCCAGACCCCCCACAACACTGTTTTCTAATTAGAATCATAAGCTCTCTGGAAAAGGCCCGTTATAATTATACTTCCAGCTGAGGTTCTCAAAACCCATTAGTGACCAGTTCATTATGCCCTGTAATATCCCACTGAGGTAAATGGATATTATTTCACTCATGGGGAAACTGAGGCACAGAGCAGACATGTGGCTTGGTGAATGGCACAGAGGGAGTCTCTGACAAATCCAGGAATAGTACTCAAGACTCGTGAGACCCGTAGTTGTATCTTAACCACATACTGACCCTCCCATCTGTGATTAGCAAGTCTATCCTGTGTAGACAGACTAGATTTCCCCACCACCACCACCACCACCACACACACACACATCCCGATTTAAACAAATGGAGCTGAAGAAGAAGGCTACCCAATTTTAATACCTACCTCTGGCTCCTGGACATGCACAGCACTGTCATCATGATTTAATACTCACTTGGGATGCAAAACTCATGCTTGCTTGGCTCCCTACGCTTACACTCATTTGTTGACACAGCACATTACCAAGTGTCCCAGATGCCAGCTGTCCCAGATGCCAGCCAAAAATGGGTTTAGACAGACACACTAGTGCTGCAAATGCCACCTCTCTTCTGTGGCAGCAATACCATCTTGTTGGCACCTGTAGCAGGTCAATCCGATGGCCAGCTAGCCTAGTGGTCAGGCAGTAGCTTTGCAGTTCTTTTCAGTCTGCCTGTTCTGGAGGAGACCCTCCCAGGTCATATACAGCTGGCCTCAGTCTAACCTGCTTCCTCTCCCCCTCTGTCATGACAGAACACTAAAGGGAGAAGAGGGGGGCACCCAGGAAAGGGGACCCAGGTCTTTCCACGCCACCAAATGCCAACCCAGGGCTCTAAATGGGTAGATATTTCAGTGTCCAGACCACCCGTTGAGCCACTCGAAGTTACACCCCTGCAGGGCACTTCCTACCAGACTACGGCTCCTCCCTTGGGGGCATGGTCACAGAATTAGAAGCATTTGTTTCATTGGCCAGAGGACATCATCCCGTTCTTCAGGGCCTCTCATGGGTTCTCGGCTCCAAGTGGTGAGGGTGCGGGAGGGGAGGATATGAATCACTGCTCTTGCAGTTGCCTTACCAAGGCAGCAGTTGCTCCACCCACAGCTGCAAGTGTCAGCTTCAGCTCCTAGCACAGCCTTCTATTGGAAGTGTAACCCACTGCTTAGAGCAGTGGTCCCCAAACTTTTTAGTCACCCCCCCCTTCCCCACTTGGTTCATGCCCCCCTTGGAGCAGAGCCAGAGCTGCAGTCCAGGTCTGCAATCCGGTCCAGGAGCTGGAGCCCAAGCTGCAGCTGGCGTTGGGGCTGCGTTGGGGGCCAAAGCTGCAGCCCCGGGCCACGAACAGGGACCCAGGGCCAAGAACCAGGATGTGGACACAAAAGCACACCAAGCTGGGAGCCCGGGCAGAATGGAGCTGGGTGGGGCTTCCTCCCCACCCCCTATGGGGGCTGGCCCAAGCTCCTCTGAACATTCCTCTGTGTACCCTGGGAGCGTGTCTCACAGTTTGAGGACCTTTGCCTATACAGCATATGTCCACCTCTGTGCCCAAACCACACAGTATGTGAGTCTCTTACAGGTCTTAGAGCCTGGCTGTTTTGCTCGACCTTCATGCTTTTTAGTGCTGGAAATCCCAGTTCAGCCCCTGCTGTCAGCCAGAGTGGTGACCCGCCCATAAGCACCACCTTTGCTCAAGAATGACTGCATGTCCTCAAGATTAAGGGCCAAATTCTGACCTGCTTTACTTGACTGGAATTTACTGCCAGAAAGAGTTATTGATGCTAAGTACCCAGAGGATTGAAAAAAAAAAAAAAGATGGTCTCAATCTGATCAGGGAGTCAAGAGCTTCCCCCTCACTCCCACAATAGTTGCCAGTCTTCCAGCATTCTTTCCACCCAGCAGCAACACCACCCAACTAAATACCAGAGTGTTTGGTCTTGCCCATTCCTGCAGCGTGCCAGCAAGGTTCAACGTTCTACTAAGTGTAAAACCCTCAGAGAGGGAACAAGTCTGCACAGACAAGAAATGTTCTTGGTAGGTTTCCAAAGAAAACCATGTGTTTGCAACTCAGAGCTACGATGGGAGTGTTTGGTCTTTCTTCAGTAATGCTATCTTATGCTGAAAAGAGCACATGCTGACAGAAAACAGCTTGCTGAAATTCAAAGGAAATGGAGAATAATGGCGGGGGATTTAGGAGATTTTTTTCCCCAAAATTAATCCAAATTTAGGTTAAAAACAAAAACAAAAATCAACACTGCTTGGGTTTAATAGATCCTCTCTCCAGTGGATCGTCAACATAAATGCTATAGGCACCTTCAATACATGCACACAACTCATGACAGCGGGAGCTCCTCACATCTGTTTGGAGATGCACTGTGATAGGGCCCATAACTAGGACTTCGAAGACTTGGCTTCTATACACAGCTCTACTGTATGCAGATGTCTGACCATGGGCAAGTCTCTCTCTTCTGTTCTTAACTTCTCCCTCCCACCCTTGGTATTTCTTGTCTAAACTGGAAGCACTTCGAGGCACTGGTTGTCTCCCACCATGCAGCACAACGGAGGGGGGCCCTACTATCAGTAGAACTCCAGAGACCATTGTAACAACAAATAATTAACAGTGACGTATTTGTGAGCCCAGTATATCAAACCCGGTCCCCATTACCCTGCAACTATAGCATTGTTTGAGATCACATTGAGACAGACTTGAAGTAGAGATTCTGCCTCTTTGTGATGTATGAATTTCGGAATGGAGACTAACACTTGCTCTGTGAGTGCTAGATGAATATAGTATCAGTCAAAGAACACGCAATGGCTAAACTTGCTCACCTTACTCATGCAAGAAGTCCACTGCAGTTAATATCACTGAATTTTGCAAAAGCAAGGCAACCAAGATTTGGCCTCAAATGATAAATGCCTAACAAAGATTGTCAGCATTCTGCAAACCGACCATGCACACCACACTCAGAGGGTCTCGCCCCAGAAAACTCTGTACTTTTTTTTGCAGGGGGAAGGTCAGTCAATTTTTTAAACAGGTGAATTTCACTGCTACTGAAAGATGTCAGAATGGCAGCATTGCAAAATGAAGCCTTCTGTTTATCCTCAGATGAGACACATGAGTAGCAGCAGTGTAAACTTATCCCATATGGCCTTCTGCTGACAAGAAGGCCAATTCCAAGGGTGGCTTGTTTGCAACATTGAAGCCTGTCTACTAAGAACTTATCTATGACCTCCAAATTGTTTCACAAAGGCCATCAGGTTGTAACAGCTTTTGTACAGCATTGACCTGGGTCACAGTTAATGATTCGGATGTGAAAGGCTCAATCTCCAAATCCCCAGACCCACTGCTAGCCTAGCCTTTGTCCTCTTGATAGAATAATAAGACAAATGAACCATGCCTCAGTGAGCTGACATAAAAGTGCAAAGCAAAGAAATAGCTGTTGCTCAAAGAGCAAAACTTGCAGCCAGGGACACAGCTAGGTTGAGACTGATAAAGGCAGCGTTAGTAAATGACAAGAAATGGCTAGAGAAACTCTGTCAAGGCAGAGCAAAATTGTAACCTGTATACTATGGCATTGGTTATTCTATGCCTCAGAAGAGCAGGATTGCTTGTGTGCATGATGCTGTACCAGGACTTATTATTGTAGGGTCACAGACTCTGGCGCCACTGGAGCTTATACTCCTATGTAAACAGGAAAGTCCTCATTTTACTAGAAAGACTCAGGCAGACACTGGGAACTGATAGGTGAAACTTGGACAGTGGGTTATATTTCTGAGATACCACTCTTTAATACAGTGGTCCCCACACTTTTTGGGTTGTGACCCTCCCTAAGCCCCCCCTTAGCTGGTCCATGCCCCCATGGGAGTTGCAGTCAGGAGTCGAGGCCGGAGCTGCAGCCCTGTGGCCGGGTGCTGGGGCCAGAAGCCAGGGCTGTGGTTCAAGGTAGAGCTGGAGTGGAGATGGGGGCAGAGTGGGGCTGGGTGGCACTTCCTCCCTGCCCCCCATGAGGGCTGACCCAGGCCCTGCCGTGTGTCCTGCCCTCCCGAAGTTCCTCCCAGAGTTTGGGGATCTCGGCATTAATATGATGTTTGTGGGGGGAAATATCACATGTAAGGCACCACACATTTACAAGGTGCTTCACAGACATACACCTTGCCCAAAGGAGTTTACAAATCTTAGGTTTGTAAATTAAAGACCTGGTAAAGACAGGGCAGATTAAAGACATGGGCAGAGGGTGTGGTAGGGAAGAGTTTAGGAAAGGAGGAGTCTGGTGAGATTAATGGGGAGCAGTAGAGGGAAGAAGTATTTCTAGTGTAAGGGGGCTTTATGGATGGATTGAAATGAGGACACTTGGGGCTTGGTGAAGGGACACACACAAAGTTCTTTCAGGCACAAGAAACAGCATGCTGGAATATACACAGCAAAGAGTGTGGAGAAGAAAGATTGACCTGTCCAAAGATTTCCCCCCTCCCTGTTTACCAAGCACTCACTCTTGCAGGCCTTCCCCTGAGTACCTGTACAAGAGGGGATAGAACTGGAGTTAACCCTTTGTTTGCTGGGACCAAGGAGGGCCCCTACTCCCTACTGAGTAAGGTTGTGCATGGACCCTGCTGGAAGGTGGGGAATGGACTGAAGCTGTGCAAAACCTGGTGGCTTCACTTCAGGTGGGGCCTGCTCCCAGGCAAAACTCCCACTGGCTGAGAAAGGACCATAAAAACAGAGTCCATTTGCTATCATCTACTGGAGGTCCACAACCTCTGAGGTTAAGGCTTCAATTAACCTGAAAATTTGGCTGAAATTGCTATGTTTTGTGTGATTTCACTTTGAAACTATATATCCCTCTCCAGTACCCAGAGAAGGAAGAGGATTCCTTATGTTAATCTAAAAGGGTTATTGGTCTCACAAAACCTGGGCTCAGAAATTCAGGTTTTATGATCAGTGCTCAATGCTAACAGGATGAAAGCTATCCATTTAGGAGTTCCACAAGGCCCTGAAACTGGCTCCCACAGTGCCTAGGGCTCTGTAGTTTTCCCTTTGCTCTGGAGTTAATTTCACTGTAATTATCACCTATAGGAACACTGTCTCAAGAGCTAGCTCCTATTAAGAACTAGGGAAAAATGTGTAGTGGTATCCACTAGTACTGCTGGAAGTAAGAGTCTCAGGGTTTCCATTTACACTGCCAGTGTGATAGGGTTAGAACAGATGTACAAATTGGCTGCAATCTGGAACTTGGCATGCAGGGTCTGAACCCTGCAGTGAGAAATTATTTCCTTTTACAATGTTTCTAATAAAATAATGTTTTTTTCTAAACAATTCAATTTTGTGACAAAAATACCATTGTCAATTAGTGTGTGTTAATTATTAGAAAAACACCAACAAACCATAATCCTTAAGTATTTTTAAATTGTATTTTTGAACGTTCTTTGCAGAACTCTACAATGGAGGCCTGGGTAGAAGGAAGGTTTAGGAAATATAGGACCAAGCTGTGAAAGCACCATCTGATCCCTAGCTCACTTATACAAAAAGCAGCCACTTAACTGCAGCTATCATTTTTTAGCAAAATTCACCCCTGCGTAGAGCAGTCTGCTCAATGCACCAGGCATCACTTAAGCCCTGTGTTAAAGAGTTAAGTGGTAGATTGGGTCATGAGTGGATTCTCTACACAGGAGTGTAGAGTGGTACATGACCAGATGGCTTGAAGGTGTGGCTAAGGCCCCATTCCAATTTGGCATGCCTGGTTTGCAACACTTTGGTATCTCGTTGTTTACCAAAACTGAGGCACCCAAAATCGAATGGATACTTTTGAAAATGTAAGCCCTGGCCCCCAGTTCTTCAGCTGTCCCAGAGGTGCAAGGGTAATACTGCTTACCCAAGGCACAGGGCCTTCAGGAGTCCTTAATTCATCTTCACAAAGTGCGTTGGGATACTTGGATGAAAAGGATAGTGTAAGCAACGAGGAGGACTACTCAGCTGTTATTAAATCTTTAGAGGTCCGTTAGACTGGAGGTTGGGCCTTTCACATGATTAAATTTAGCTTTTCCTTTTTAACTCTCCTGTCCCTGCATGGGTTAAAGACACTTTAATACATAGGAACAGGAACACTCAGCCAAATGAAAATGCTCTAATCTGCCTCTCATTCATCAGGTGAATATTATTACACTTAGCGCTGAAGCCTGCTCCCACTGAAGACAAGGGGAGTTTTGCCATTTACTTTGATGGGAACAGAACCGGGCCATCAGTCCCGATCTCTGCATCTTGTGCTTAGCCTCTTGCTTCAATTAATCAGCTGATCACCAGCCTGGGAAACAAATCAAAGGGCTGTGCCCTTGGCATGCTGCAGTGTGTCTCAAACCACAGACCCTCCTCTTCTCCTGATTTCTCAAGAACCAAACGTCTGATTAACGTAGGCCTGGTTTAGGGAAGAGGGGCCTCTAGGCAGGATTATACTGCAGGAGGTGCAAACCTTCCTGGCACATCTCAGCATAGGGGGAGTGCACACACTGCACCCCACCCTTAGGGTGATGCAGCCTGCACCCCAGTGTGCCCGCCTGGCTCCACAATGTAGGCAGCACGAAGGGTATCCTGGGGTTTGCTCCACTCACCGTCGTGCCCCCTGCTTGTGGTTCATCGGGAGATGAACTCACCACAGGTTTGACACCTCCTCCTGCAGTTTCTCAGCCCCTAGGTCCCAGTCTCACTCAGCGCCCCACAGTGACAGTGCTTCCTCCTTGTGTCTTGGCCCCTCTGACCAAGTTGCTATAATTTCCCCTCTTTCAGGATATCAAAAGTCTCTCTACACACCACCTCTGGCAACCTTCAAAGTGCACCACCCTGTCCATGCCACAAGCCCAGTGGCTGGTAGGGGAACCCAGGACCGCATACTACGCAAGGGTCCAGCTTAGAGACCTCCAATCAGCAGGTAAGGTCCCTGCAATCTCACCCTTGCTGCTGTTCTCCCTAGGCTTCTTCCTGCTCCTTTCTCTCAACCATGGGCAGCGTGTGATTCCTGTCTTTCAGGGCCACCAGTGCTCAAACTATGGCCCCGCCCCCTGCTCCATCCCAGGCCCTTCTCCCGCTTCACACCCTCCCCTAAGGCCCTGCCCATGCTCCACCCTTGCTCCTCCTCAACTCCCCTCCATATTCCACCCCAGGCCCAGCTTGGCCCCATCCATCACCTGTCATTTGCACCTCTTCAACCCCTCCTGCCCACTGCATGCACCTCTTGAGGGAGAAGGCAAAGAGGCACAAGTGGCAGGTGGGGACAGGCCTTGGAGGAGGGGCCCAAGTGGGAACAAAGTCTGGGGCAGAGCAGTGGTGGAACGGGAGCTACCAGCAGCAGCTGTTCAGGAAGGCTTAACCTCCTGCCTCCACACCTATTATACCTGCTACCTATGCTCTCAAACCTCAGAGCGACTACCAACTCTCTCCCTCCCTGTAGTCCCTGCCTGGCTTTACACAAGTCCCTCTCTTCGTGCTCAGCTGGGCTTCAGGTTCAATTAGGACTGTATAGCCAGCCTAAACCTCACCCAGGTGTAGCCCATCCTGTCACCCTCACCCAGGCGTAACCCATTCTGAGCCATTTTAACCCCTGAGGGAGGTGGTGGAAGAGCACCCCATCATCACATGGGGGCACAGCTATGGTCTCATCTCCCCTCCACCACTCCCTGCTCCCTTTGGAGTGGATTGAGCCCCAGAAGGTGGTACAAGGATGCAGCCCCCTGACTGCAATTGTGCCCTGTTCCTATGAGGGGATGGAGTGGGGAAAAAAGGAGACTGATGATAACCTCATCTTATCCTCCATGTGCCCACACAAGGACAAAGAGTCTAGCCCTCCGATTCCAAATTCTTCCTAACTTTCATATGCTACAGGAGGGCTGAGCGATGCGTATTCCATTGGCAGGATTTCTCCTCACCATTACTGCTTCTCTTTGCAGGGTGATCATACCAGAGAGGATGAGGAATTGTTCAGCGGGACAAACATAGGAATAAGGGGATGGCACAGAGCAAAAAGAAACTTTAGGCTAAAGATCAGGAGCAAATGAATGAAATTGCTTGAGTCATTTCTGGCTACTTTGGACAAGGTAATGGAGAATATTATGCAGGGAACAATCCTGTACTGGGGGGGAGGGAGGAGGCAGAAGAGATGATCTCATAGGTCTTTTCCATCTCTAATTTCCAGGTTTTTTGTGCCTCTGACACAAACCCCTCAAATAGCTACATGAGTCCGGCTCAAAGTAACATGAGGTCTTGTGGTTGGTTTGAAGATCTAGCCAGGAGTTGATGTGCTGTACTGTGGCTGCATGATTAATTCCAAGACACCGTTCCAAACACACACCACTCACTCAGAGCAAAAACACCAAACCCAAAGATTTACCCAAGACAGGCTTCAATTAGAGTACAGCTGTTGTGCAAGGGTTGGCATAGTTACTACACAATAAGCAGTAACTCCATTGGACATGAGGACATATTCAGTGACTCATCTTAACACTACCATGTTCTGCCTCGCTAGCTGTCACTACCACAACCGTGGGCAAGTTGCTTAATTTCCCATTGCCTCAGTTCTCCACCTCTGGAATGGACAATGCCTCAGCTTTCCCAGCTGTGAAGCAAGGATAATATTTACCTTCCCCACTGGGGTGTCAGAAGGCTTAATTAATTGTCTGCAAAGGATTTCAGCTCAGATACTCTAAGGTATTTAGGAGACTAACTCCCATTGACTGCAGTGGAAATTAAGAGCCTAAATACCCTTGAAGATCTGGGCCTTTGAAATCAGAAGAGCACATGGTATTATTATAGTCATGGGAGAGACAAACCCCATTGGATTTTGCACTGCAGCTCATTAACTAATCTCCTCAGTATGTATAAATAACTCCCATTGGTATAAAAGGAGTTGTAGGAAAAAACAAACTCCTCAGGGATCAGTAACAGCTTCTTCCCTGCAAACTTCTGGCCAAAGCAAGTGACAAATACTAGAGACAAATGTGGTAGATCAAACAAACTCTGGGTTTCCAGTTTAGCCACCGCTAAAGACAGAGAAAGCTTGGGGAAGATATTCCTTAACTGTTGTGGCACTGCTATAGCTAACCAGAAACTAATGAGAAAAATATTTGCTGAAATCATTAATCCATGTAAAAAAATACAAACTGTATTTTACAATCTGGTTTCAGGTGTATATTTTTGTTGCTAATATATTCTTTATTCCATGGTTTTGGGATGCAGTCAATACTGCCAACTCTTGTAGTATTTGACATTTTTCTCAAAGACCCAGCTCCCGGAGTCCTGTGATTATATGGGGTTTCATTTTAAAATATAAAGTAAGTTCTTACCCATCATGGCTACAGCGAAAAACTTGAAAACATGAACCTTAAAAGCTCAAAGCCACCTGAGTACATACCCACAGGGTTAGATGCTTTGTACTCAGGCAGCTAGCTCAAGCCACTGTCATTGTTAACCCTGGGTATACTGCTATTTTTAATGCGCTAGCTAGAGCAGAAGTAGTATATGCCTGTCGCAGGGCTGAGGGACCTAATGGCCAGAGTTGATAAGGTGGCCCTTCTGTGTAGGGCAGCGTGGCCTACTGGCCAGAGCCAATGGGCGGCCCTCCCGTACAGGGCAGCATGGCATTGGGTCATTTGCTACCTGGTTGGTCACTTCCTACCCGGTTCTCTAGTGTCACTGTCCGTAGCTCCTCCGGGCTTCTTGGTCAGCAGCTTATGAGACTCCCAGTGACTCAGTTCCCCTTAGGCTCGCACAGGCAGCTGGGCGTCATCTGGGCTTCAGCATCTCCGATCACTGTGGCGTAGGGCTCCAGCAGCTCCTGAGCATGACCCAGCAAGGTGCATCCTCCCTTCTCAGTGGTAAGCTCTGACTGAGCTGGGCTGCGCCTTTCTGTACTGAGGTTCCAGCTGAAGCATGCCCAGCAGAGTTGTGGGGGCATGGCCTCTTTGGCCCACAAAACGGAGTTAATCCCTGCTAGACAGTGCAGGGCTGCTACACTCCATCACACATCCTCCCCCTTAAGACAGTGGTTGACAGTGGTGCTCATTCTTCTTCTCCTCTTCCCACTTGGGAGAAGTCTGCATTTACAGGGGCCTTCCCTAGCCAATGTAGTACGCAAAATGCATACAGCTGGGGGAGAGGTACCACGGCATGATTCAGGCACTGATTTCCTTCATGTTAATCCTCCGGAGTGGGCACATGGTCAGTCACCAAGTGAAAGGGGTTTCCTAACGAATAACACCGTCGGGCATTGACTGCCCACTTGGATATGAAGCAGCAATAATAGCCAGCCAACCCAAGGACTGCCATACCTGTCTCTTGGTTGTGGGGGTTTGGTAGTCTTGTAGGGCCTACACATTGCCTACAAAGGAGCGTAGCTTTCCCATGCCTACTGTGTAGCCCAGATAAGTCACCTCCCGTTGGCCCAGGTGACACTTGGCTGGATTTGCAGCTAAGCCCTCGTCTCTCAGGGATTGCAGTACATTAGTGAGGTGCCAGAGGTGTTCCTCCCAGCTGATGCTGTAAAATAGAATATTGTGAATGTATGTGGTGGCATACTAGTCCTGGGGTTGTTCATGAGCCATTGGAAGGTGGCCGCAGCCCCGTGTAGCCTGAAAGGTATCATGGTGAACTGGTACAAGCCAAATGGTGTAAGGAAGGCCGTCTTCTCACAGGAAGCCAGAGTCAGGGGTATCTGCCAGTACCATTTGGTTAAGTCTAACATAGAGATGGACTCTGTGCCACCCAGCTGCTTGAAGAGTTCGTACACCCAGGGCATCAGGTACACATCAAACTGCGAGAAGGCATTCGCCATCCTGAAGTGGATACAAACCTATTGGTCTTCACCACTCACTCTGGATTCCTCGACTACTCCCAGGGCCAGAATCATATCCAACTCCTTATGTACATCCACCCACATCATCTTGGGGAGTGGTGGACAGTGGTTGTCCTGCACCTTCTGACCGTGGATAGTGATGGCTCATCACACTCATTCTCCCTGGATGAGCTGACTGTATGGTGAGAAAGGCTTGTACTAGTTGTACTGAGCTGGGCTGCTCCCTTTTATACTGAGGCTGCAGGTTAAAGCATGCCCAGCAGAGCTGAGGAGGTGTGGCCTCTTTGACCCACAGAAACTTAACTCCTGCCAGACCAGTGCGATGCTGGTACACCCCGTCACAGTGCCTGTCTACCCAAGCTTGAAAGCACCCTCCTAGCAGCAGTGTAGATGTGCCTTAACTCCAGGCTAGAGGGAGGCACCTCCCTCCGCTCACGATCCATAAACATGAACCCTGTCCTGGAGTTAGGTGCATAAGTCTTGTGAATCTAGCTTCAAGTGAATTCTCCATGGCTGGCTAAGAGGTTTTCACAATCACCGCATATTTGCACAGTGACAGGAGAATCCCTCCTCCTTTTGCTGTGGGCCCCATCCTAAAATCCTTACCAGTGTGCAACCTCCAGACTAGCCCTAAGAAAACAGCACCAGATACCTCTCTTGCTCAGGGCTCAATGTGTAACATAGCAGGCTCGACTGTTATTTAGGCTCTGTAACTCAGTGTAAAGGGATACTCTAAAAGAAACTGAAATCAACCATTTGGAAGGCTAGGCAAGGGCATCCAGTATGTGTCTGCAGTTTCTTTGTGGCCAAAGGTGGAGCATGAAAGAAAATTTAAATATGTTTCAGACCAACAAGCAGAGGGTCCTTGGAGATACTTCCTCCTTCAGAGATATCAAACCCATTTTATATCTGAAATTAATAAAGCCTTGGAGACCTAATCTCTAACAACCATCATTTAGACCAAGGTCTGCCGGATCTGTGTTTGCGATTCAGCAAGGGAAATACTTAGTAAAGTGCAATCTAAAGTGAACGCTATCCTGGGACTTTATGTTATACGTCTAGTCTGTCTCCCTTTGCAAACAACCGATGCGCCATCTCAGCTGTGAAGAACAAAGCACAGTTTGTGACAGTGCTATCTGTGTCACAAAAAAAGAGCACACTTGTATTTTATTTTTAAAGAAACAGGAAAAAAATGCTTCTCTTCTGAAATTCTGTGCAACATTTCTTGCATTAAATACACATTTTCAAAGACAGCAATGCACACTTAATTCTTATTAACTTCCACAAACACAGGCCATTTCCTTAGCTGGTGTAAATTGTCGCAGTGCTACTGAATACAATAGAGCTATGCTGATTAACACCAGCTGGAGACTTGGGCCCTGATGTCTCAGTGAAATTCTAATTGACTAATTAGATCCTGACTATCCAAATTCTCCTTGCATTTTTATTGGGAAATGATGATTTTTATGTCCTTCCATAAGCTGGTATCCAGTACTAAAAAGCTGCATTATTCTGCCCCAGAGAAAGCTGCATTTCACTGGTGGGTGAAGTAATTCCTCTACAAATCCCAGGCAGGCTGCATTATGAAATCAGGAGAAGCAGAGTCACCTGTTTCAAAGTCAATAGGCGCACACAGGAACAGAAACAGCTCAGAGGCAGCAAGTCAAAGATTCTCACTATCCACCTTGAAAAGAGACACTCTTCACACAGGCCTCCCCCCCATAACCAGAGATGAAAAGGTGTCCGGGATTTGATGCTGGCTGCACACTTCAAAATCCTATTTGTGGTGCTGTGTCCTGAAATAGCACAGCTGGAAATACATTCTTAAGAGCAGAGCCCTTGTGCTGAGACAGAAAGAACACAAGGAGCACTTCCCACAGAGTTCATTTACCTGTAATGCAGATATTGATCCACATGTGCTACACGTTGGCAAGCCAGAATTCAACACCCTCAGTGAATAGTTCTTGGAGGGACTCAGGTCTAGGAGTTGACCATACTGGGGTCAACAGCAGGCAGATACTAATGTGCTGGGCAGCTCAGAAATACATGCAATGATAATGGCACACACAGGGGCCCTCCTTGAGTCAAAGTTGTAGAGTCTCATGGACTTCTAAGTACAGAAGGGACCATTGTGATCAATTAGTCTGACCTTCTGCACATCGCAATTCAGAGCCTCAGCCCCCCCACACTCCTGTAATAGACCCATAACCTCTAGCTGAGTTACTGAAATCCTCAAATTATGATTTAAAGACCTCAAGTTACAGAGATTAGGTTAGGTTAGAGGTTTTGCCCCCGTGGCTTCCCTTGGAAGGCTATTCCAGAACTTCATTCTCTGCTTGTTAGAAACCTTCATCTAATTTCAACTCTGAACTTATTGATGGCCAGTTTATATCCATTTGTTCTTACGCCAGCACTGGCACTTAACTTAAATAACTCCTCTAGCTCCCTGACATTTATCCCTCTGATGTAAATTTGGTTAAGCTAAATAAGCGAAGCTTCTTGAGTCTCCTCTTGCAAGGTAGGTTTTCTATTCCTCTGATCATCCCAGTAGCCCTTCTCTGCACCTGTTCCAGTTTGAATTCATCTTTCTTAAACATGGGAGACCAGAACTGCACACAGTATTCGAGATAGGGTCTCACCAGCGCTTTGTATAATGGTACTAACACTTCCCTCTCTCTACTGGAAATACCTCGCCTGATGCACCCTAGGATTGTAGTAGCCTTTTTCACAGACACATTACATTGGTGACTCAGAGTCATCCTGCGATCGACCAATATACCCAGGTCTTTCTCTATCTCTGTCGCTTCCAAGTGATATGTCCCCAGTTTATAGAAAAAATTCTTGTTGATACTCCCTAGATGCATGACCTTGCACTTCGCACTATTAAATTTCATCTCATTTCTATTACTCGAGTTTTCAAGGTCCTCTAGAACTTCTTGTTTGGTATTCCAGTCTTTCTTCATATTGGCAACTTTGTGTCATCTGCAAATTTTATTAGCACACTCCCACTTTTTGTGCCAAGGTCACGGATGAAAATGCTAAATAAGACTGGTTCCAAGACTGATCCCTATGGAACCCCACTAGTAACCTTCCTCCAGCCTGGCAGTTCACCTTTCAGCATGACCCACTGTAGTCTCCCCTTTAATCAGTTCCTTATCTACCTTTCACTTCCTTATCTACCTTTCAGTTCTCATATTAACCCCTATCTTCTCCAATGTAACTAATCATTTCCCATGTGAAACTGTACCAAATGTCTCATTGAAGAGGAAGTCACGGGTTAAGCGACTTGCCCAAGACCACAAAGCAAAGGGGATTAGAATTCAGGAGTCCTGACTCCCAGTCCCCTGCCTCAGCCACCAGACAACATTCCCTGAGAACCCATGTCTTTCTTTTCCTTCCCCTGCCCAGTTTTTGCTTACCATGACCCCAACCTGTCTAGCTCGTTCCCACCCACCGTTCCCCTCTTCCCTCCTCCACCCTCAACCTAACGCTGACTCTTGCCTCTCCTCTTCCCACCACCTGTTCTATGACATCGCCTCCATCTAGAAACCTGGCTGTCCATCGCCACCCTTCAGAAGGCACCTTTGTGCAGCACTGAATTGAGGTGACACACATAGCACTGTGGTTCTTCTTCCACTAGGTCATATGAGGACTCACCATCTGAATTGCCACCACATGGCACTGCAACCCCTAGTGTTTGTTAGCTGCCTAGATTACCCATCCCAAAGGCTAGTGCTCCAAAACAGCAGCAGATCTGAGTGTGGTTGCTAGGCTGCATCAAAACCCAACATCCTTTCCTTACAGTGGGCTATCAGCACATTCTGTATCAATGTTTCTTGTCAGCAAATTGCTTCCCTCTCTGTATTAAAATTAGTCTTTAGGGTGGGTGGATTTAAACTGGCCACAGCACTAGGCAGAGATTGTATGTCTGCTTATTGGATTTGACTGAATTGCATATTAGTCTAGTTTAGGTGCTTATGAGCACAAATCACTGCGGCCCCTTACCCCTAATTTATTAACTAATAGAGCTAAGACCCCGCCTAGGGTCTCCTATAAATACAGTAACATTGTCCTCATGCTATGTCTCTCTTTTCTTGGCAGCCTTTCAATCTAAGGGGTTGTCCACATTGCTGCTTCTGCACACATCAAGGGCTCCTTGCATCCCTGCAAGCTCTCTGTGTGCCACCCACCCATCCCCCTTTATTTCACAAACTCCCTGCAACCCCTACCTCCCTTATGGAAGCAGCTCTGTGTATTCACCCAATCTCTTCTTCCCCCAGCTCTCCCAATGACCCTTCTCCAAATTCCAGGACCTCCCCATTCTTCTTCCCAACAGGGATTGTGTGCCTCCCCCTTTCCCCTAGGGGGTCCCTAGTCTCACTCCATGCCAGGGACATGGCATTCCTTCATGACACCTTAACAGAGAAAAAAATATAAGACTGGGAAGGCAACATTTTAACCCTTTATTGGAAGGAGGGACAGAGCTGGAATTGAAGTGTTGTTATGACAGATGTTAATTGCTGGCATCAACCAGTTCTTTGAACTACAGACCATTATAGAGCCGACTAAAGCGGCTGGCTTTGCTAGCCAGATGCCAGAGGCTCTGTGTGTCCCCCATTTCCTCCTTTTGTTTTTTTCAGTTTCCCCCAAAATCAATAGGGTTCTGCCCATTGATTCCTACAACATTCCCTGATAATTTGGAATTGATTGGATTCAACCTTCAAAAGTTATGTTACAGACAGGCAGATAGAGAAATGGCATTGTGTTGAGAGACCAGGTCCACACTAGGACCTGCTGTCTACACTACAACTTACTTGGGTATAACTTACATCACTCATGGGGTGTGAATAATCCACACCCTTGAGCGACATAATTTATACCGACCTAAGTGCCAGTGTAGACAACAGAGGAGCTTCTCCCTCCGACATAGCTACCGCCTCCCACGTGAGGTGCAGTAATTAAGCCAACAGGAGAGCTCTCTCCCATGTGCTTAGAGCATCTTCACTGGCACTTTTAGTGTACGTGTAGCCTAGGAGTGCTCTGCTGGTAGAGCTATAGCCGCACACAATGCCAGCCAAGTCCTCGTAGTGTGAATGCAGTTTATACTAGCAAAACGGTGCTTCCAGCCCTTCACAAAAGGGAATAAGGTAAACCTGCAAAAGCGCAGTTTTGCTGGTGTAACTGTGTCTCCACTAAGTGCTTCTACTGGCACAGCTATGGCAGGCAAGGGATTGCACTTCACTGCATCCCGACTGGCATAGCGATGCTGGCAAACTCTGCAGACTACACCTGGCGTTAGACCTTGCTTTGCTTGGCCAACAGCATTATGGACCTAATCCCACATCCCTTATGCAGCCCTGTTTCCCAGTGAAATCAAAAGGAATTTTGCCTGTGTGAAGAGTAGTGAACGGAGTCCCATTTCTCAAACAGTATTACCTCCCAAACCCCAGCCAGAAACCTCAGTACATCCATTTATACAGCAACCATCCCATCCAGAGCCACAGACAGTCCCAAATTGCCCAGTTAATAGCTGGCTCTGAATGCAATCTAAACTTCCCCAAAACTCAGGCTGGTTTCATATCCAGTGTTCTGGTTCAGGCCTATTTGCCTTTGGAAGGAGAAAATCCAGAATGTTATTCAATTTTCTTTGTGCCCATTGCTGTCACTCTATGGCCTCTTCCCTCATTTTCACGTGTTCTTTATTTCAGTCCCACCCTCCTCCTAATGACTTTTGAGAGATGATAGAGGATGAAAGAAAGAACAAACTCATATGACAGGAATTTGTTACACCATTTGATGCATACTGGAAGACACTCAGATGCTACAGTTATGAGGGCGGTATAAGAACCTGAATAGAATGGAAAAGAATAGATGCATCTATACTAGGTTCAACTAATTGGAGCAGTGATTCTTTGGGGAAGGAGCTGGTTGTGCTACATGTTTGTAAAGCGCTACACTCCAGACTACATAAATAACAAAGAAGATAAAATAAGCCCATGAGGGAGTAAATCTCCATTTACGTGAGCAGGAAGTCACATAAACAGCACCCTCTCAAATTCAAGTAATTAAAACAGCTGAAAGTCCCTTCTTGAAGCACCAGGTCTCAAAATTAGATTAAGTAACATCAACTGAACACTTGGCACAAAATCTACTGTGATGACTGAGACCAGATCAAAGATGTAATGGAAGTTCTCTAGTTGCGGACCAGAGCACTCATGACAACTTTTCATGAGGTCTGCAAAGTGCCTGAGTTTTTCCTGGCATGATGGATAGGTTTATTTGATAAGGGATCTAGGATTTCTTTTAAAAAACAGAGCAGAGTTCCCTATACAGCAAGAACATCTGAGAGCCACTATGGTACACTATCCCTCAATTCTTTCCAAGAAGCTCTGTAGCATACAGTTTATTTAGGTTATTTAGGAGTTCAGTCCACACCCAAGGGAATCCATCCAAAACTGTGGGTGCCCTGGCCTAGACAGATATTTAAAAGTCACGATGACATAGGAGTTGCAAGACATACATCATCCAAAGCAGCAGCATCTCACCTGATGCCCAGACCTGAAGAAGAGCTCTGTAAGTTCGAAAGCTTATCTCCCTAACCACAGAAGTCAGTCCAATAAAATATATTACCTGACCCTCCTTATCCTTCTTCCTACACAACATTTTATCACCAGGCCTATAACCAATATAGCTTGAAATCCCTACTATGCCAGATATGTTAATACTCCTGGGGTCTGATTCTTTCCCAACTCTCCACTCCTCCAAACAGTAAATCTCATACATATCAAGAATGAGCCATTTTTACCTTTACTCAACTAGTGGCTACATAAAGTAAGTGTGAGGCAGGAACAAAATATGAGAACAAAGTACACAAAGAATATTAGGTTTTATGGGGTATGTTTATAATCTCCACAGAAAACTTCATAGATATCCCATTAAAACGAGAGGCGGGGTGGGGAGTTTCAGACTAAGGATCTTAGAGAACTCAGGAGGAAGAAGAAACCCAACCTAACTATACTAATAGCAAGTGAGTTACAGACTTCGGCAGACAAATCATTAACTTCCCCAGTGACTGTCTCCACTCATTAGTATAAGCTCCATTAGGGTGAACACAGCTGTAGGAGAGCCACAGAGATTAGCTAAAAATAGTAAAAGAGCCACAGAGGAATGGTCTTGTTCTAAACTCTTCTCGCAGTTTAAGATAAAACTCTAATCCAAATGACCAGCCAAATTGCATGTGAAGTAATTCAAGTCCTCATCGCTGTGGGAGGCTGAATTTGACCATTTATACACATGCAACAAAATTCATGTGTTGTTATGGCCAGCAGGGGATGGGGAAAGAATACTGTACTAATCCCATGCAAGAGGGATTTTTTATTTAGGAACTCATTTATCATTTTTATCATATTTTACCATCATCTTTTATTTATCATCTTTCTGGGGGGAGGGCGGTGAGGACTTAAAGGGGTATTTGCATTTCTCTAAATTGCTTGTTTTTAATTCACTACCTAATCCTCAACTGGCATGTGAACAAGGCAATTTTACATAGAAATAAAAGAAGCCATTCAATTATGTTCAGGCTGTGTTGGAAACAAACTGGAAGAGTATTAAAGAGCAATGCCAAATAAAAGAAAACTCTTTTAAGTGCATAGCTACCCATTAAAACAATAATCTAGAGATGAACCAGGAAGGCCCACTATTGTGGACCAATGGAAGTGCCCTACGAGATTCGTGCATGGAGAGAATATGTTATTTTTATATATGTTATGTGGGTGGGGGCTGTATGTGTTTAACACATGGCAACACACATATTCTGTCTGAAACATACATGAGGGTATGACAACATACAAATCAAAAATCCTTAAGAGCTAGAAACACCAGTAGATGAGAACACATTAAATCAGGACATAAAACATAATCTATTACATAACATTTGTATACAAATTATATGAGAGTCTGTATATATGGATTGGACATTTATATGGATAGCAAGATTGTCCACAGTTCTAACAAAAGTCTATTTATTAAACCTCATGCTTCAAGCCTTAAACCAATCTCTAAGTATTAGAAATCAAGATGAGACATAGTGGCAGGGGAAGGGGCAGATTATCATACAGCTGCCTCCTATGGGATTCTGACACCATCCTCTGAAGCATCTGTTGCTGGTTGCTGTTGGAGACAGCATACCAGGCTAGATGGAATCAGGTCTGAGCTGCTCTGGCAAGTCCTATGTTCCTGTTTTGCTCTATGTAGGATATGATTTGGAAGTTTCCGTTTTAGCCAAACAACCAAAATTCAAGGGGAGTTCAGATAAAAGAGTTGAGTTCTGACCCGTCTCTAGAGTAAACCATAAGCAGAGAGTCAAGTTCCCATTCACCAAAGGTTACACTGCACATGCAGGGAGATCTACTTAAAGCACATACTTTCTGAATGCCAGACTAAAAAAACATTGAGTATGTTGTATGTTCTGTAATTAGATTTCACCAATCCAGTAACAAATGTGAACTCCTAAAGCACTATAACACAATCTTACTACGGAGTCACAAAATATTCATATTGCTTCCAGTTCCAAGGGACCAGTCACTCACCCCAGCTCAATTTGTACCTTAAATCTCTCACCAAAGATAACATTTGTAGCCAATCCTGTAAAGAAGTGAGAGTTATTACAATGTTAAACTAAATATATATACACAAATGAGCTGCAGTCTACAGTTTTAATAAATGACCGAGTTATAGCAATCTGTCAGCTCTGAATGTCTTTCAGGGCTAACCCAGGTTGACCCTGGAGATTTCTGCTTTTGTTTCATAGTTCTGGCCCTGTGAGAGTCCAAGCAGCAAAAAAAGATGAAAGATTTTCTTACCAGCTATTTTTATATCCTTCTTCCAGAATTCAAGATGATGGGATGAGCCCTTTTGCACATAGTCTCTTCAAGGGAGTAAGGGGCAATTAACAAAGTCTTTGTATTGTGATAACCCACAATGGCCCATTTAGTTTTGATAGGCCTTCTTGATGGGCAGGAGGCAATCCCTCCTGACTGAGTTCACTGTTTCAGAGCAAACATATTTATAGTTACAGAGCAAGAACTTAAATATACCTTATAGCATGTGATCAAGATATTATGAGATTAATGAATGCAGCGATTTACAAGTATTTCATAAAGTCTAATCATATTGTTTTAAGTCAAAAGACCATTTTAACCATACTAACACACAAGTGAAACACACTGGTTTCAAGTAATGAATCTGTCCGTGCTCAGCTGAGGCCTCAAGCCTTGGCAAGAGCTGGCACCTGATCTGCCAGGGTCACAATATTTTACCATTGTTATGTTTTCATGTGAAGAGTACCATGCGGATGGTTCCATCAAAGTTTCAGAGGGGAGGTATTAGTATCATATTTTAGTATGTTAGTTTTATTAAGACAGTGGGGGAAAGAGGCTAATAGGATTGCACTGACAAGAAAACTAATATATGAATAGCAACAGAAGTCAGCGGGAAATTGATTGCATGGTATGATTCTCATCTATGCCCCTCTCAGACAGACAGACACAAAATATGCTTCCTACTCATACGTATCTTCAGTACCTCTTTCAGTTCTCTTAACCGGGTGAGTTTGGGAGGATGGCACTAAGGAGAGAATCTGTCTTACTATATATATCTTGCTGTTTTTGCTGTTTTGAATGCCCAAGCTGCTGTTTCTATGACTGAGTCAGGATGTTTCACCATGAGACAATAGTCATAGCTTATCTTTTTGCACAGAAATGACAGCAGTGTCCATTACTTTTCACTTGGTCTTTATCATGTTGGATAGCGTACGCATGTCTTTTGTCATACAGCACTTGTCAGAACAGCACATCTTATCAACTCAAATTGCACAGCAGTGTATGCAGTATGAAAACAAAAAACATTCCTCAGAGGAGGGACCTACTTTTTCATTTATATCTATGGCTCTGTATTTAAGGCCATTTTGATTTGGGAGAGATCATTTACCCAAGCCCTGGAAGAAAAAAATAGGACTTGGATCCATGCTACCGATGGCTTTGGTTTGCAAAACTGAAACCACCTGAGGTTCATCACTTCTCTCTCTCTTTTATTTCACTTGTTCTGTCTGTCAACATAGTGATACAATGGCTAACAGCCAAATTCTGCTGTCAGTTACAGTGGTGTAAAAAAATGTCCATTAAAGTCAATAAGCTAAATTGACATTAGCTACTCCAGTTTTGGAGATGATTCACATTTACAGTGGTGTAACCGAGAGCAGAATTTGGCCCTGAAGCAGCAAGAAGAGTTGCAGGAGCACAGCTCTCACAACTCTACTTAGCGTTCCCAACAAACTCTAACTGCAAGCCATTATTCTGTAAATTATTTGCTTGGCTCCTGCTCCCATTCTGCCTTAGAACCCAGCTGGTGTTCTGTTCAGGGACCATCGGCAGTATGAGGCCCACACTGAAAGTGAAGTCAAATCAGTTTTCAACCTAGAGACCCCCTCGCTGATATTAATGGACGATTAAAAGTCTATGTAGTCCATAAAAATGTGCCGCTTAGTATTGCACGCTGAATCCAGCTAGCTGAAATTTATGTTGCCAGCAATGAAGCCTTTCTAGCAGGATTTGCAACAAGACGGTCACCTTGATTTGAATGATTTTTTTGACATAAAGGTCCTCTGCTGCCACGTCTTTGACTGTGCACCATGACACCAAGAAAGCATTACGCTGATTTCCACTGATAAATCATATCCATAATATTTAGCTTCCAAAATACGGTGGATTCCTGAAACAGAGCTCAGAATACACAGGCCATAAATCAGATTTCAGGATAAACATAGCTGCCTACTCTATGCAACACAAGGAAGAAAAATACAATGAAGTCCAGGGCTTTAGCTTCTATGTCTTCTCAGGATCTTTTTCCTCTGTTTCTGCCCCCGAACAGTTTCTCCCTCCATTTGCTGATGTGGGAATCTATAGACAGGTGGATAATCAGTTACTTGATAGAGTAGAAAGTCAGTACTTCCTTTGCCATTGTGAACTGCTTGCTCTTACTCCCACACTTGCATCACCAACTCCTACGAGTCTCAAAGTTGATTCCGAGGCAGGTTTGTTTTATGGAGGAATGGTACACCATACAGCTACCACACAAAGAGGAAGGATATCTAATAGCATAGTTAATTTTAGTTACTGAGAGGGGAGCTTAACCTTACCATGCAGAAAGCATTGCAATTGTAAGGGAAGACTATGCATGATGGTGACTAGTGCATTAGAAAAGTACGGACAGACAGATTGAATAAAACGTCATAGGACAGTGAGTGGCAGCTCTCCAGAGCCCCTTGCCCTCTTTCCACCTTATGCAGTTGAGCAAGATTGAGCATAGCCCAGCCCTTAGAATGTAGGAACTTGTAAACCAAGCAGAGGACATGCACTCAAAGGGAGCTTGTAGGTTCATCTGACTAGTGTGACAGCAAATGAGGGACATTCACATTCCCTAGTCATCTCATATCATTTTCCCATCTCTCAAAATGAAATTGAGGAGCTCACAAAGGAAAGTGAAAAGCATCTCGGTGGGTGTTAAATGGTGAAACATAGCAGCTATCAGAGCTGTAAAATAAACTGGTCTGCTGTATGCTAGGTTCTATATTATATCTTCGTTCAAATTAATCCCCTACGTAACACTGCTGGCTCCAGACAAGTAGATGAATTTGTCCCTGTATGTCTGGTCCCCCACATATGTCAATAGGGAATCCACTTAAATAAACACTTAATAAACCCTAGGATCACTTATTCTAAGTATTTAGCTTATGGCAAAGAAGAAAGAAGGGGGCTAGTAAAGTCTACCAGTATTAGCAAAGAATAACTACCTACTCACACATGCTGTTGCTAAAACGGCAAATCAAATGGCTAACCATGAAAGACTTAGACACTTGGGAGTTTTTTTTAAATCAAAGGTTATTCCTATCATAAAATGTGTGTCTCTACATTAAATAGAAGAAAAAAGCCTTTACATTTTTACAAATAAAGAGCCTGATCCTGCATACCTTATTATTGCAAAACTCTCATTAAAGATTCAGGAGGAATAAAACAGGTGCCAGAACTAACTAGTTATTCCTTATTTGATGGAGAATGACTATTTGTTGGAGAGTAATGGAAACAGATCATAGGCCCGTTTCTGCATTGTTTTTGCACCCAAAACTCCCGTTGAGATGAAAGAGTGCTTCAGGTGGGGGCGAGTCAGAAATGCAGAATCAAGCCTTATGCTGGTACGATTGCAAAAGATCAGTATTTCCAATTAATTGTCGATTTGCATGAAGATCAAACTCTGATTTCTTCAATGAAAAGACAATAACGGTCTAATGCAGAACCAAGAAAGATCAATCCCACTTTATTTTAAAGTTCTATTCATACATGGTTTATTATTAATAGATGTCAGCATGTGACAGACATGAGCAATGTGTAACAGATGGCTATAAACCCATCAGTAGAAGGGATTATAGACAGTTATAAACATATACTATTGGCATATAACAAACTATAACTAATCTATTAAAACATCTACTAATTATTTATTAAACCTTTACAAACTATTTAAAAATGGAACCTTAACATAACTTTCTCTGCCATGGCACACCTTGATACCTTTTAATTATTTGGAGGCACACCACCATATAGTCTCCAAATGAACTCATGGATATTCATGAGCCAACTCAGAACTCAAGTAGTTTTTCAAGAAATTCCGTGGCACACCTGCTCAGGCCTGACGGCACACCAGTGTGCCGTGGCTCACTGGTTGGGAAACACTGTATTAAGGGTTGAGCAGCTGTTTTGCCAGTTCCCTCATTTTAATGAATAATAATACTTAGCGCTTGCATAGCACTTTTCAAACACAGATCTCAAAGCACTTTTAAAGAGTGAGTATCCTATTCCGTAGCCCACTTTAACAAGGGAAACTGAGCCACAGGGAGGTTTTGTGAGTTACCTAAGGGCACACAGTGAGTATGTGACAAGGAGAAGACCTCAAATGTCCTGACTTGCAGTTCTGTCCCTCCATCCACTAGTTCATGCTGCTTCCCCTTCAAACTGGTTTTTTTGTTTGTATTATTGCTTCACATTTGCAAGATATGCTTGAAATGACCCATGCTGTTTTGAATAGTATTCAGTCCTATTTTAGATACAGATAAATATGGGGGGGAGGGGTTGGACTCTGAGCAGAAGACTGCCACCTATTTTATTTTCAACCCAAAGAAGTTTTCAGGAGTCATCAAATCAGGTTTAAAATAAAAAAAATAATAGAATTCAGATAATGTCTCTGTCTCTGGCCAGATGGTGGAAAACACTTCAATGGGGAAAAATTAATTTTTGCAAACTAATCAATTTAATCTGCTTTTAAAAAAAAATTAATTAAAACCAACCTTAGAAATCAGATTCAGATGAACCAGATCTGATTGTGCTATGCACCAGAGCTAAATTGTCTTAAGATCATGCAGGCACAGCTGCTCACCAGACCCAGGTCTGCTACACAGACCATCCTTCTCCCTAGGATAATAATTCGATCCCCACTGCTGCCAATCAGGTTAAAATAAATTATAACCTTATAAAACAGCATGTTTCTGGCTCTCCTGAAACCAGGCAAGACTGCCCTTCAGAGGGGAAACACAAGGGAGGGTATTTAAATGACATGCTGTTGAGTCAACAAATTGTTACAGAATGGCTGGCTTCTGAGCCACTGTTGCTGGAAAGCTTGAAACGGTGAGGGTGGAGAGAAGTTAGGAAATCTGAAATGAACAAATACTGAAAGACATTAAAATTGGGGTTAGGGTTAAGATTCATTGTTCGCTGTTCATTAAGGAGTGCAGCAGATAGCTATGGGCATGATCTTGCTTCCACTGAAATCAGTGGCCAAGCCTCCACAGCTTCAAGGGACAGAAAATCAGGGTCTGAAATATTAAAGCTGAGAACCCCTTGATGCCTGCAAGACTGGCCAGTCTCTCTAGGCCCCCAAATTTGCCACCTGTAAAAGACTTTAACAGTATGTTTCAGAAAAGACTTTAATAGTTCCACCCCACCAAAGGGCTCTTGCAGCACTGCAGAATTCTGGGATTAGGGTTACACCATCCCAGGAGGGCAAGATAAGATTAAGATTCTGCATTATGAAAAATATTTAGATTTAGGGTCCATTTATGCAGGAGAGCAGAAGCCAAGAGGAACTGGGCAGGGGGCATGAAAGGGCTCTGCAACCTGCCCCCCCACAAGTCCTTCTACAGGGTTCATGGAATGCCTTGGTGGGAGAGGGGAAAGGCCTTTTTATGTGGCATGCACCATTCCCCACCCAACAGAAATCAAGCAGCAAAGCCTATGGGACAGCATGCTGCCAAAACCAGCATTGACATGTGCTCTTTGCTGTGCCTGCCCTGAAGATACATGAGTTTAACCACCTGAGGCCATGTCTCAGAGGACAGCACAGAGGGGTCACCCCATCCATGGAGCCGCAACCTCCATTTCCTATAGATCCCTGGATGGATTCTATAGTTTTCTCTGCCATCACCCCCAGCCCCACCTGTTGAAGGAAGCACTGACCCAAACTCCACCAGAATCTCCTTCCTGAGTTTCCTGCAACCCCATCCCATCAATTTTACCATAGGAGTTTACAAAATGAGCATTTGATCAACCACTAACTCAATCCAGAAATAATTTTCAGCGAATTGTCTGCTTTGATGTGACACTGCAGGGTCCAAATCACCTTTCTGTGTAAATATCAACTCAGATAAAGGTTAAGGATGGGCTTTCAAAGCTGATACGGAGAACTCACGTTGAAATAACAATGATGACCGCTATTTTCAATTCAAAGGGAGAGTTAATGTTTAATTTCTGTTGTCTATGTTCAATAGCAGAAGTTCCCCTGAGCATAGCAAAGTCCACTGTGAACTTCTACAAAGGAGGCTTCCTTCAGGAGGCCAGCTTAAATGAGGGAGAGGAGGAAATTTTTTTCATCTTTTTAAAAGCTTATTTGAAAATGATCAGCCTCAGAGCAAGGTCTTATGTTTGCCAACTGGATGTGTGCAAGGAAAAATGGGCTGCCTCCTTTAATGGAATGAGAAAGATGAGCTTAAATTTCCAGAGATATTTAGAAAGCTAGTAAACTAAGCAAGAAAGTGAAGGGAATGAATTCAGTCCCAAATGAGGGAATGTTGCCTTCCACCAGCTATGGAAGATTTTACAAGTTGGCTCTTTCTTTTTTATTCCTTTTTGCCTTTTTTCCACCTGAGGCTGAGGCTGGGAATTTCCACTGATTGCCAAACTATAGTAACTGTTCAACTGAATTATAAAGTCTTCAAAGCAGCTACATCTTACACACTAATGTCAAGAAACTACCTTGGATCACGTTATTGTAACCATCCCATTGTGCCTCCAAGACCATTAGCAGTATTACATACGTAACCCCCGCTTGCTTGGTGTGGCACTCTGTCCCCCTCTAGTGGTGGCTAGGCTAGCTAGAGATTGATGGGCCTGCTACAGTGATGGCTAAGAGTAAGGGGGTCTTTTAGCTTGGGCAATTAACGCTCATGCCTTAAACTCAAGAGATCACAGGTTTGACCCCCACTGCTGACAACCCCTCCCGAGGGCATGGGCATTACCCATAGGAAAGATCTAGTCCTACACAACCCCCAAAACTTCCACTGACCTACCTGTAGACTAGTGATTGGAGTGGGGGCAGGAGATGTGGCATCTAAGCCCAGCTCTGTCATAGACTTTCCTAGGTGACTATGGGCAAGTCAAACAGACCTATGTTTTCAGAAGTGACCCCTGGTTTTGGTTGTCCAACTTGAGGCTCTTTGGCCTGATTTCAGAAATGGGAAGCACCCGCAACTTTGCCTCTCTGGGAAGTCTGTGAACAAAAGAGCCAATTTGTTCCAGCTATGCTGGCAGTTTTTGTATTGTGGACATGAGTTTGCCAGGAACTGGTCTGGTACCACCCACTAAAACAATGTACAATCACCAACCACCACATGGCAATGACCTTTGGTCACTACACAATGGACTGGATTCAAATCAGCAACTTGGGCGTGTCATTTCCATATCCCTCCGACATCCAGCCCATTTCTGGTTTTCTGTCAGAACTTTAATACTCTCTTAGGTCACTGTCCTGCGATGGGATTTCAGTAAGATTATTTGTGGATACAGACCTCCTCCTATGCTGGTCGCATCGCAGCTTGAGATGAGCGGTGACCTTAATGGGATTTTGGGCTGGGGGAATCTGGTTATTTTACTCTCTTTTAAAAAAGGTTATTTAAGGATTCATCTGAAAAGAGCAGTTCTTTCTGTAAACCCTGCAGGTCCTACAGTGCAGGAAACAAAGCACTGTAAATAATGCCTATTTCCTTGAATTTCCTACAGAGTTTCATAGGCTTTCAAGTCCCCCGCAGTAGATCTTTAATGTGAACTGCAGTCTTTGGTTGCTTCTACCACTATATGGGTGGTCTACCTACAAAAATGGTACAGTCCACACGAGAAATAGTCTCAAACTAGCCACAAGAAATTGTTTTTGTTCAGGGCTGAGTTGGTGCCTTAGGTTCTTTTTTGCTTCAGCCCCCTTCCCAGAGAAGCTACAGCTCTTCAGAGAATCTAGTGACCTCTCCAGACCCTGATTCAGTAGTCCATCCCTATTCAGCAAAACGCTTAAGCACATGCTGAAACATAAACACTAGGTTTCATTGTCTACACAGTCTGCAGAAACAGTTTGGGCTAGCAGGGCTCATGCTCGTGCTCTAAAGATAGCAGTGTAGACAGCGCTTTGAAGTTGCGGCTCGAGCTGGAGTTTGGGCTCTGAAGCCTAGGGAATCAGAGTGCTAGCACAAGTCCCACTAGCCCAAGTCTGTCGATCTAAGCTCGGAGGCTCACATCTATGGGCTGTATAGCCATATCCATAGACTTCACTCCTCCAATGGGATTTAACCTCATGGTAGAGTAGCCATGGGCTTAAGTGCTGAACGGAAAGGACCGACATTGACACTTAAATGCTTTGCTGAATTGGGACTCTAAGGATACATCTACACTGCAACAAAACACCCACAAGCTGGCCTTTGTCAGCTGACTTGGGCTCGCAGGGCTCAGGCTGCAGGGCTTCAAGACATTTGGGCTTGGGATCTCTCGGACCTTCCCCCCTTCATGTTTTGAGTCCAAAAGGGCTCATTGAAAGCTCTGGAAAATCCCAGTGGGTTAATCCCTTTGGTAGTAAAAAAGCCCCTGAACTAGGGTGCGCAACAGTACGATATCATATACTATTAAAATAATAATGTATACAGCTAGATCCTGGGGCCTTGGCAACACGCTTAAATCCATCCCTGTTCAGGACAGCACATGCTTAGCTGCAAGCAGCTGCTTATGCGCTAACCTAAATAAGGTGGTTTTCTTGAAGTCTTAGGTCTACTTGAGCCTCCTCATTCCCAATGAGGAGCACCCTCAATTTCCACAGACAATGGAATTTCAGGGCTCCCTGCATCTTGCAGAAGGTGCTTAGGATTTTGCAGAATGAAGCTCAACGTCATTTGCTTTTTCTATGAGTTTATGAGAAATTCAACAGGCTATCCATCAGCCAGCGTTGTAGTGCATCACCATCCGAGTATATAACATTGCATAATAGAACTGTTCAGACTTGGAGATTTTCGGATGGAGGCCAAACGCACTAATGCAGCAGACTTCCCCGGCAGATGTAAATCATGCAGCTTTAATAAAAAATCTCTTCAGTTTTAAGCTGCAAACGTTCCCCTTTCTCCAGGGCCAAAGAAAAAATAAAAATGTTCTCCACCTACAAAATACATTTTAGAACATCAATAATGTGACTCTTCGGGGAATGGGAACAAGAATCACATCCCACAGATGCAATTTTATTCCCCTCCGCCCCCTGTCGCCCACGATAAACACGTTCCTTTGGTTGGCTTGCTGCTTTTTCAAGGTGTTTCAGAGACCTGTGACCTTAGGTTCACCATTATCACTTACTTTAGTGCCTTTAACCAGTGCGTAATTGTCAAGAGGCACAAAAAAATGTAAGCAAGTATTAAAATTTACTAATGGGTGATAGTGTAATGGTAGTAGTACCCAAATGAATGCAGAGAGACCACACTGTCTTACTATCAAACAATTCTTTAATGTAACTGAAGCCCGCACACACTAAAGCCTTCCTGTCTCCCATTGCTACCAGCAATCCTACAGGCATCACTCAACAATGCTTTCACTTTCCATCCCCTCCCAGCTTCTCCCAAGTGATACCCACCTACAGCTCAGCTAGCAGAGGAAGGGAAAACCTACATTATCTGGGTTGCAATCTCTTTAGCATTTCCCGGTGAAGTCATACATCTACAGCAAACATCGGTTATAAAACCACCAGCCGGCTGGACAAAAACATAGTAAAAACCCTCTAGAACTGCCTTGTCTGGATTCCCCACCCACGTTTTGAGATGGGTTTTTCAGCAGTGTCAGAAAAATGAAATATTTAATTTGATTTGGCTTGTTTGCCCAATTTCTAATGTTCTTTGGGGACCAACCCTGCTCTCCTGGAGTCAATGGCAAAATGTCATCCATGGGAGCAAAACAAGGCCTTCGCAATATTGAGTGTCTCAAATACAAGCAGCACCCACAAGATGCTAATGAATCATTCTGACCTCAGTCCTAATACAGTAGAACATATCTTAGTGTGAAGGTGAAGACTTTGATAATCATTTACATTAACCTACCTCTTCTATAGCATTTGCCATCTGTAGATCTCAAGGTGCTTTACAAAGGAGATTGGTATCAATATCCCCATTACACAGATGGGGAAACTAAAGCACAGAGAGATGTAGCGTCTTGCCAAAGGTCACCCAGCAGGCCAATGGCAAAGCTGGAAATGGAGGCTTGGTACCTGAACCCCAGTCCAGTGCTCTATCCACTCAGCAACACAATCTCTCACAGAGCACATTTCATCTCAATGGTCCTGGCCTGCATGACTTCTGCTCCCAAAACTCATTGATCTTAGTAGCAATTTTTCATACAGATGGAATTTAGGATTGAGCCCCATCGATTTTCCAGCACTAATGAAATGCAACAGTGTCTCTGGGGTAAGCAGTGCTGGCAGCTCTCATGATTTGATCACCAGTCTCATGATATCTGGTGTTTTTCTCCAGCGCCCAGCGTCATGCAATTATAAGAGAATCTTGGCTTCTCGTTTTTTAGAAGTGAAAATAAAGTTTCTAGCCCTTCTGGTTGTAAAGAAAAGCCTGAAAATGTGAACCTTAAAGAGTCAAAAGCCATACGGCAAATAAAAAGAAGCCCGTATTTTTATATATTATATATGTCAACTCATTGATCTTTAAGGCAGTCTCATGATTTTTTGGAGGCCTGACTCCTGAGTTTTGAATGACAAAGGTTGGCAATCCTGGGTGGGCAGCAGCAGCCAGCACTCAGGGGAGAAGAGACCTTTTGATGAAGGACACTGAGGCAAACCGATACCTTACACACAGCTTTCTGTGAGCTTTAATGCTTCTAAGTTCTCATCGAACTCCATCCACAGTCAACGTCTTAGAACGGAGTCCAACCTCCTTGGAGTGATGAAATGTTAAATCAGCTCAGGTGAGATTCAAAATCCCAGGGAGTCTATAGGTATTTCAAACTGGTGACCCAGTCCGATAAGGGGCTACGCGTCTGCACGTCCCATGGATTTAATGGGAAAGCTTACCACCCTGCACGATCCGGGTCCTGATGCTTAAGAGTGAGGCTTTTGAAAGTTCTCAGCATTGGCCTAACTCTGCTCCCATCGGAGTCAATGGTGAAATTCCCACAGTCTTCAATGGGAGCAGAGTTAAGTCACTGTAGAAAATCCCACCCTAAGTCATTTTGACATCTGCTTGCACTTATACAGCAGAGACTGATACTGATGGGAAATAAAATCTTCTATTTCTTTTCACAATCACATCCAGGGCACAGACATGGCAGCTGTAATGAAACCTACAGTCAGTGCTGACTCCAGCTTATAAAAAGGACTGAGCTGAGGATGCAAAGCTAAACTTGACATGACAGCATCTTAACAAGTCAGCTACATTGCCCCACACAAAAAGGAAGAGTTCCTTGTGGGCTCTATACGAGACTCTGCATACATTTTCTTAGTCCAATTCTCTGTGGATTTTCCATCCAGCGCCTACCCAACATTATTTTTGTCATCAAAAGCTCCATATGAGAATACACAATGCTACGCTGAAGACTGACAAAAGCCCATCAGCCTAACAGATAAATGCTGTTTAAGGTTTACTAATCTTTAGTGTTCCTTGAACAAGTTTTGCTTCAGCAGCTCAGGCAGATATAAAAGTTTAGTATGTATCCTTCTGCGATTGACAGCATCCAACTATAAATTCAAAGACCTCCTCTCCTCTAAACTGGGGGAAATAGTTTAGCTCTGAAACATTTATAGACACAAAACTATTAGCAAAATGGGAGAGACCAAACACACTAGAACAAATTTATCCCTGAAGTATGCCCATTTAAATCAAAGATATGCCACAGGTTAATGTGTGGGTGCTGTATAAAATTTACTGTTAAAGACAAATTTTGCTCTCATTGACATCACAAAAAATGCGATGAAGTCAGCGAGACTGCATTTGTGTAACCAAGACCAGAGAGTTAGTCTTTATAACACAAGTTAAACATAAGCATTCAGCAATAATCACAGCATAAACAGATGCCAGCAGATGGTATTACACTGAATAAAATCAATTAAGGGCATGTACAGTATGTCAAGAGTGCAGTTACAAAAACAAAGAGTAAACCTGTACATCTGTTTCTTAATGAAGCCATTAATAAAAGACTGCTAGCCAACAAACCACAAGATAAAGTCCAGGAAGACAGCAACAATAGCAATGCTGTATATATCCCAGTTCAAGTCAAAATAATACAGGATGTTAAGCTAACACTGAAGGACAAGATCACACAAGGCATTGTCACGCAGAGCTCTGGTACGTATGACTGCCCAAGCTTTCAGGCTCATAGACTATAATCAGACTCCGGGGTTTGCAGTGATTTCTTCTCATATTATCTTGCAGGAAAGAGTGACTATTTCCCATTTTGCACTGCTCTTCAACCACTGTGACTTACTGCTAGTAAGACAGAAGAAGGGGCCAAAAATAGGGTTTTTTAGGAGAACTAAATAATCCCCAGGCTATCTTCCGAGCATGACAAAACAATTATTGTGGGAGGAGTTAACACTGCCTTTAACCCGGAATAACCAACTGCGTTGCCATAGCTACTTCTTGCAAATACCTCCATGGCAGATGTCATATAATTGCATTCTCCGCCATGCGTTGTATCTCTTGTCTTTTACTAGCAATTGGGCACATTAGTCACAAATGGGATGTGGCAGCAACTGCTAGCCAACTGTTAATGTTATATACTGGTTTCCATTCTAACCTGTTTGCAGTCACTCATAACTTTCTGAAACATTCACCTTTTGTGTTCCATTCATGGCCTCTGCCTGAAGATGAACGTTTTTGGAAAGTTTAACCAAACCAAACCAAACAAAAATCACTTAGTCACTTTTATGTATCAGGAGAGTGACAAAATATATATTTTATCCAATAGTAAAAAAAAATTCTTATGACCTTTTCCTAAACAGTTCTACAACCTAGATGGCTGGAAGTTGAAATTTGAAATGTAGCACTGATGTAGTCCTCACTGAGGGGATATGTCTTTGATTGTACTGGTTTTAATTTGACTGAGTTGATCAACGTATTCAGAAACGTCTTGCTGCATAGATTTGTGTGGCTAAGCAAACTCTGCCCATTCCCTCATTCTAACTGACTACATGGTTCATTATGCCACCAAGCTCTCGCTCTCTCTCTCTAGGCACTTATATGGCCTTTGTCAAAGTAATTCAGAAACTATAATATTGAGTCTCACATATAGGTAATGGAGGCCATATAACCTATATCAGTGGCTCTCAACCCTTTCCATGCCACAACTCCAAGTTACAACTGGAAAAAAAATTGAGAACCTTTCTATCTAGCCATAAAGAATGGGAAGGTAGTCATGACTCCCTGAAATCTGTCTGTGACTCCTAGTTTGAGAATCCATGATAAACAACAAAGTTAGTTGCCTAGTAAAATGTATAGTCAACCATACTGATGGCTCCTTATAGACTATGTAAGAAGCATAATGAGCGAGCAGAGGAAAGCCCTACTCAGAAGCAGCTTAGGTGCTCCATAGGTAGATCAGATGTGAAGACCAAAGCAAGGTTCAAACAATTTACATTTTAGACAGTGGCACAGAGCAGATGTTACATCATGCCAGCCAAGCGCATGGGGATGCATGTACAGAAAAGAACTAGTAAAGAATAAGATCAACTAACACCTACATATTTGAGGCTCAGATGACCTGAAACAACCTGGTTGCCAAGGAACTGCCATTTAACAGCAGCACACAATATTGAACTCACAGAATTCAGAGTGCTTTTCCCCCCCCTCTCTAAACTTTGTAATGCTGGTGAAAAGTGTCACACTGATAACAGTAGAAAATGAAATCTATTTATCCATTGTACAGGCACATCACTGCAGACTAGCTCCCCCAATGCTGCCCTCCTAATGTACCTCAGTGTGACTAGCCATCTAAGGGCAGCTGAACATTCCTATCCAATCAGCCTTGCTGCCAAGAATGCCATCCTGGGTACCAACCAATGCCAGCTGGGACAGTTCTGGTCCACTTGTTTCTTTTTTTTTTTTTTTTTTTTTTTTTAAGATTCATACTCTGCCACTAGGAACTAGACTAAGACCATCAGCTTTTTCCCCACAGGATCAAACAGCAATTACAAACTGATGAATTTCACCTTCCAGCAGCAACTGGATCATCCAGGCCCAAGCAGAATTCAGTGCAATATAATGAAAGGCATGGTTTATAGTAAACCACCACATCTCTCCAGCTGACAATGCTCATTCGCATGTGGGTTTGGGGTTTTTTGGTCCTCAGAAAAAAGCATTTAAAATCTCTTACATTTGCTCCAGCCTTTCTGCGACTAAATAAAAACAACACCAAAAAAGATTTAGGATTTAAGAATCAATTGGAGCTGGGTGCCATACTCCCTTAAGTCCCTTGGAAAATTCCAGTCTCAAAGCGGAGCATAAAGCATAGCTACATTGTATATTGAAGCAATATATCATTAATTTAGGTCTAGATCACACTGTGGTTAGATCAGAGATGGATAAATGACAAGTGATATAGAGAATAATGTCATTACTGGCCATAAAGGACTTTATCTTAGCAATACTGCTGAAAACAAATGAATGGATTGGGATTGTAATGATAAAAATCATAAGGTTTTATGAGACCGACATTCACTGCAAAGCACAATATACTTATATTAACTGCTCTGTAAATTGATTTTGTCATAGTTCTCTTGTCAAGCCACTGAATAATCGCGTAAGGAACTATGATAGAGAAATGACAGATTTTTGTGATTTTTTGTTCTTATTGAAGTGCAGTGAGACTCAGGAAAGTAACTCTCTAAAAAAAGAACATTGTTATGTTCTGCTCTCTCCCCATGACTTCAGGTACGACTGGTTCCATTTGCACCTCTGAAGGTGAGCTCAGTAACCACTGCAATGCAAACTCAGCCTGGGATCTGCAAGTACAGTTGTGTTCTGACTTGGACATCATCCCCAGCAAAGCAGATCCTGCCATCTGAATGTACTGTCACTGATGATTTCTTTTTTTAAAGGATGCATGAGGCAGGAAAAAATATCCAGCTTGCTCCTCTGCAGATGTATTGGTTCTGCAAGGTGAAGTGGAGCAAAACGTCTTTGCAGTGAAGTCAGCAGATGTGACTCAAAGATACTCTGGATCTGATTCTCCATTGCCTTATATCTTACATTGACATTTGCACCTTGCAAAGTGGGCATAAAACTCTGCTGTTGTGACTTGGTAGCTGTTTGCACCCACTATGCACAGTTGTAATGACAACACGAGAGAGTGAGATACAAAACAGTGGAGGAACAGGTCCTGAGTGTCTGAGTGCTATCTGCCAATTTCAGAGATACAAACAAGTGCTACTCCTGTTCACACTGCTGAGCCAATACATAAGGAACAATATCTGGAATACAAAGGTTCCCTTTCAAAAATAAAAACTGCTCTTAAAATGGTATTTCTGCTAGTCATTCCCCTTGTCTTTCATGTTCTTGTGCAGTTATTTAGTATCATTTATGGTAACAAAAATTAAGGAAATCAATTAGAGAAAATTAACTTATGGCATGTAATAGTCACATTTGTATGGTGCTTGCCATCCTGAAGGGTGCCAAACTACATGCACACAGCACTACAGGCACCTCAAGAGTGAAGAAGCAGTCATGCTACATGTGGCACAGCCTCGCTGAGATCTGAACTTCTGGCTCCTGCAAGTCACTGAGGCATTGATCCTACAATCTGAGCTAGACTGGTGCAGCCTTATGCCAAACTGGACTCCCAGTGAAGTCCATGAATTTCTTCGCAGGCCCAGGGATCAGCCCAGGGACATCTGATTGCAGGATCCAGCCCTAAGAATATAAAAGCTGCATCTTAGCCTATATAGCCTAGGTACAGTGCAGTCAAGTTTACATCAAATAAGCCCTAAAGCTTTAATAGACTGTATGTACTAACCAATTTCTTAAGCCCCCGTTTTATAGGGCATCTTGTCTAAGCTAAGTAATATAGGGTATGTATACACTGCAATATAAGCTCAGGGTTAGAACTCAGCTTCAAGGCTAACCCCCCTTCTACCTACACACAAATACCACTAACCCAGAGCTTGAGCCCAGGACCCTAATGGGGTGTATGGTTTAAGCCTGAGTGAAATTGGGAGCCAGGAGTTAAGCTCTATTGCTTTACACTGTAGATGCAGCTCCACTGGGCTCATGCTCTGGAAGTCAACCAAATGTATCCCACAATCCCATGGGCTGATTTTCTTTGTCCTCCAGACAACCAAGGTTGGTGGACAGTCAAGTCTTCCCACACTGCGCCACGAATGAAGAGCTAGAGCAGCCACATTTTGGGGGGGTGCTAGGAAATCTGGGATATGGGAGGTTGGAATCAGGCCTGTAAAATGCAGTGTAGATGCTGCAGCTCCAGGTTCCTAATATGGGATTACATACGAGTATAGATCAACAGTTCTCAATCCATTGGTTGCTTGCGGCCCAATCAGCACACAACTGTGGCCTATGTGACATCTTAAAGGCCATCCAGGTAAAACATAAATTCATAGAATCGTAGGACTGGAAAGGATGTCGAAAGGTCATCTAGTCCAAACCCTTGCATTTATGGCAGGACTAAGTATTATCTAGACCACACCTGACACGTTTGTCTAACCTGCTCTTTAAAATCTCCAGTGATAAAGATTCCACAACCTCCCAAGACAATTTATTCCAGTGAAAAATCAAATTATTTAATTTTTTTTTTATATATAGTTTGAAAAAATCCCACCACATGACTTAGCTGAGAAATCAATATTGGCTATCTGGTATATATATTCTGTGGCTGCAGCCCACATTACAAGCTGCATATGTGGCACACAATGGTAAATAGGTTGAGAACAACTGGTGTAAATGCTTAAACCATAGATGAACAAACCCAGGGTCTACAACTAGAGTTCTACTAACTCTGGATTTACGCTGCAGTGCAGACATAACCATACGCACTAACTGACCCCAAAGGAAGAGCTCCACCCATAGCCTCCCAAACTGTGCACACCCATGGAAAGTTGTGAATCTGGCTACTGCACCCAGTTAAATGATTCACAGGAAATTGGGGAGGACCCAGAAAGCAGTTTTCCAACATACCAGAAGTGATGGCAAATGAGAAATAGTCAGGTGAAGAGATGGCAAAAGGAGACCTCCCACCTACACTGGGGTCTCAAGCCATTTGAATGAACAAAGGGCAACTCATTGGATCATTTGTTCAAACTTACGCAATGTTGGCATTCTCTCTTCTATAATTTTCTGTACATTATATGGGAAACCTGCCAGGTGAATGAGGCAGCATGAGTGCTCAAAATGAAGTCATAAGAAAGAAAGAAACCAGAGAAGAACTGGCCCAGTTAGGCATTTACATACCTCCTAATTTCTGTCTTTCTTTTAACTCTTAAGAACGTGGTGCACATACACTACAGCTGCTTTGTAACCTGCGTGCATGGTGTATTCCGCCAGACACCATACAATTTAGCAGTCTTCTAAGCACTGCAAGAGTTACCACCATAGAATAATTTAAGATGTTAGAGATGGAAAAGAGCTGTCCTATGATATTATCCACCTCCCTCGGCAGGATACATCCTTCATACAGAAGATGTTTCAAATAGGGTCCTGAAAATAGATGCTGCATATAGTTAACTTGATTTCCTATTCTTAGTCTAGCCAAAAAGGTTTTTTCCTTCAGCAGATGGAAAGATACAGAAAGGCACCACAAAAACAGCAACATGAAGCCATTACATATAGCAGAAGATGAACAGAAATTGGCTTGAGTTACAAAATTTGGATCCCAGAGGCAAATTTTAATCAATGTCTGGGAGTATTCACATGCTGAGTTTTGGTTTTGACCCATCATTAAAAACAACCAGTCAAATTCAGCCATAGTGTAAATGGGCATGACTCCACTTGAATTTGACCCATTATAGCTACATCATCACAGAAATATGAACTACATAATTATACCACAACACTTACAAAGTTTCTTTCACCCAAAGATCTCTGGATATTTTCTAAACACTGATTAATGAAGCAACACTCTTGTAAGGCTGGTAAGTATCACAGTATCCATATAACACACAAGTACACAGAAATTTGTCTTAGTTCGCACATGGCAGAATCAGGTTTAGAACCCAAAAGTCACATATTTAGTGCGCTGTCATAACCACTAGACCACATCAACAGCCACAATCAAAAAAGTACTGCAGCATCATGCCATCCCCAAACCAGATATAGGCATGTGGGATTTAGGTCCTAACATGAAACAGCAGGTGGTGGGTGGTCAGGTCCTAGGTGAAAAAAGGTTGAGAACCACCAGACCTAGAGGACGCATTACAATGTACACAAATTTTGTGCCTTATGGCAGAATGACAACTTCATCATTTGGGGTTTAATCTGCATGTTTTGTTTTGTTTTTTAAACCTTGCATTCCTACAGCAGCTTCCACATGAGGATCTTAGAACCTTTTACAACTACTAATGTATTAAATCTCACAACACCCCTGTAAGGTAGTTCAGTACTATTACCCCCATTTCACAAACAAGGAGGAAAAAGCAGAGAGGCAAAAAGGCCAGATTTACATTAGTATTTAAGCCCCTAAAGATAGACAGTTGTTCAAGTGGACTTCCAAAAAACACCTAAGCAGGTTAAGCACTTAACTCCCATTGATTCTCAATGGGAGTTAGACACTTAACTCACTTAGATGCTTTTGAACTTTTGTACATACGCACACTAGGACACAGATGGGACTATAACAGAGACCTCTCTGTACTGTGCTTTAAACTGTCTTTTATCTTTCCCCTATTGCAAATAATGCCACACAACTATGCTTGCCTGTCATATTAATATATTTTCAGTTTTATTTCTGTTTATGAGCTCTATTAATATATGTCAGGGATGCACCTGCTTGCTTGTCTGAGTAAGAATTATTTGAGCTGTCAGTAAAGAATATTAAAGTTGCTTGATTTTCTCTTTTTTAAATGGGAAGTGACAAGACTGATTATAACAGTTGATTCAATGACCTTGATTGTGAAGCTCTCTAATGCCTTTTATCTAGGTCTATCTTTTAATAGGCTAGGATTTATGTCTATAACATCTCTCTGTACAACATGGTCTCACGGCTTCTGCTAAAAGTACACTGCATTAGACAGTGCAAATGTCAATGCTGCATTAGAAATAGGAATAGAATAATCCAAGGCTGATGTACTTTTGTTGGCCTGCTTCTGCTCTCAGTTATTTCAGTGTCAATCTGGAGCAACTACTGCAAAACGGAACAACTGAAATCAATAGAATTACTCCAGATTTACATTGGTGTAAATGACAGCAGACAACTCTCTTTGTCCTTCAGACACCATTTAGTTAAAGCGATGCACACAGAGTTTTCTATATATCTAGATTCTATATATCTATATATCTAGATATAGTGCCTATCAGTCTACGATCTGAGCACGTTTGCCTTTGAGAAGCCTTTTTTACTAAAACTTTATCTCATTCCCTGTTTCTTTTCAACATGTGAACGGATCCTTGCCTGGTAAAAAGCACAAGCCCTCCCCAAGTCAGTGAGGTGGGACATTAGCTTAGAAAAGAGATGACTAAGAAGGGTCATGACATAGGTCTATAAAATCATGAATGGAAGTGTTTTTTACCTCTTTCCCACAATACAAAAACACAGGGTCACCCAATAAAATTAACAGACAGCAGTTTTAAAACAAACAAGGAAGCATCTCTTCACACAATGCAGTTGCACAGTCAACCTGTGGAACTCATTGCCAGGGGAAGTTGTGATGGCCAAAACTATAACTAGATTCAGAAAAGAATTAGATAAGTTCATGGATGATAGATCCACCAATGTCTATTAGCTAAGATGGGCAGGGATGCAACCACATGCTCTGACTGTCCGTAAACCTCTGACTGCCAGATACTGGGACTGGATGACGGATCACTCAATAACTGACATGTTCTGTTCATTCCCTCCGGAGCACCTGCCATTGGCCACTGTCAGAAGACAGGATACTGGGCTAGATGGACCATTGGTCTGACCCACTATGGCCGTTCATATGTTCTTATTAGGTTCTCTCACCCTGTCAAACCTGTTACTTCCTTTATTATAATTTCTAGCCCAAGTAAACTCCAATGAGAAAAAGGAACTTATTAGGGTGGGCCAAAGGGGGATAAACAGAAGCAAAGGATTTAAATTAAATTAAAAGCACATTTACACTTACATCAGGACAACATTCCTAATAGCAAGGGCAATTAGACAATGGAACAGTTTCTCTGGGGAAATGGTGGGAAATTTATTTTTTGAATTATATAATACTGGGCAGAGCCCTGAGGGATGGAATTCTGTTGAGAACGATCCTGCATTGTCCATATAGATAGACTAACTATGCTATTCCCTCTTCTATGATTCAATAGAGATCTGTTCACCTTTGAACAGCTGGGTAATAAAAATAAAAATAAAGTAATGGCAATAGTGCATAGATATAAAACACTATCTTAATTACCAGTAGTTAACACTTGTAAAAGACTTTGAAAACTAATCAGATATGCAGCCACAGCTGGGAAGTCATATAAATATGTCTAGAATTTGGTGCTGAACCACCACCCACTTTCACAGAACAGTATAGTCCAGTGTAGGAGGCACTTAACTAAACCTAGGTTCTGTCCTAGGTTCTGCTACTGACATGTTGTATGACCTTTAACTAACTCTGTGTCCCACCCTTTGTCTTACCTCTTTAGACTGCAAGCTCTCCTACATAGGGATCGTCTCTTATTATGCATTGTATATACTACTATGTGCCCAGCACAATGGAGCCCCGATCTCTGTTGAAGTCTATCATTGAGTTTAAGGCCAGATCATCATATCACAGGCCACCAACACCAACCAGCACCTCCACATTAAATTCAACAACCAAAATTAGACCAACGTATTACAGACCACAAGGGCTACCATAACACAAACAGAGTGATGTTATTTTTACATTTCCCCATCAGGGCCAAGACCCAAACATGCTCTGTTAAAACACGGGGATATAACGACGTCTCTACAATACTCTAACACTTGAATGATGCCTTGCTCCAACAGAACAACCTTCATTTAAAGCTCTTAGAAAAATGTGCAAGCCTTAATTCGTTTTCACAACACTGTATATTAGGGTCTGATGCTGCTCCCATAGAAACCTATCATAACTCCCCTTGACTTCGGTGGTGCAAGATCAAGCCTTATAGACAGAGAAATCAAGGGAACAGAGTTTAAAAACCAAGATGTCTAAATGCAGGTATTAAAACTTGCAAACTTGATTTTCTCCAGACATAGGGAGCATCCACAGCTCCTATTAATGTTGGGTTGGATTCGTGAGTCCTCTGCACCTCTGATGATCAGGACACTGCTTTAGGTGCCCTCAGGTTTCGCGAGCAAGAGAGAGAGAAAGCAGGGCAGGAATAGAGCCCCATGAAAATTAAAGGAGCGCACTGGCTGTCAATTCAAAAGGTCTGTGTTCAAGACTACTAACCACATTGCTACTGAAGTTAAAATTGCCATGTTCATTTGCATTGTTAAAAAGATATTTTTCTTTTGTTCTTTTTTGAAAGAACAATTAGAAACTATATTGTTTAAACTGGAAATTTATGTGACATTTATAAGGCGTTCCTTATGAGAACTTGATATTTGTAATCCAAAATCACCTCTCCACATGCACTCTGCCTCCATCCCCTGAAAAAAGGGTATTTTAATTCTTCTGCATGTTTGTCCAAAGTTGTTGTTGTTGTTTTTAAATGTGATATCTGATACTACCAAGGAAAAAAGAGCAAGAGAAATCATTGATCTATTGCAGTGGTGGGCAATCTGTGGCCCAAGAGCCGCTCACGGCCCATCACACTTCTGAGTGCAGCCCACGAGACATTTTGTTAAAAGTTGCTCACACACATGAAAGAATCATACAAGAAACACACTGATTTGACAATTTGTCGAATTTTTGGCGATTATTAAATATTTTTGTAATTTTTATGTTATATTATTGTAATATTAAGTAATTTTGTAATTAATATTAATGACATAATCTACTGATAATTTTGAAAGCTTGCGGAGGATAGATCCAACCAGACATCGCTTTGAGTATGATGAGTACGGAAAGCGTAAACAAACATTTTTTTTATCTTTACTATTTGAAGTCGATGAATTCTATTAATATATGAATGAATAAGCATTTTCTATAACTTGTTATGAAACATTCAGCCTATATTAAATGTATTTAAGCTTATTCGTGGGGTTATGGTTAGTGCACATGCCTGATTTCAATCTTGCAGCCCACTGAGATAAAGGAGGGCCCCTTATGCGACCCACTCACTAGCTTAGTTTGCCTATCACTGATCTATTGCAATAGTAATGCTGAAGCTCTGGGCTCAGATGTTTTACAGTCAGATCAAATTCAAGATTCTCATGATCTCAATAGCTTTTTCTTAGCACAGCTAATGTTAAAAAGGAACAAATTAGTTTTTCAATTCAGCCAAGAAATTTGAATAACAAAAACACATATTAGTTTAATTTAACCTGTGCAAGCTCTTTGGTGAGTAATTCTGGCATAAAAGTGAATACAAAGATTTCAATGTGAAAACACCATAAAAGGGTCTTGTGAGGTTCATTGAACAATCTGTTATTTACAGTTTCCTTTTTTTAAGAAATTAAAGTAATTGACACATCTACTGAAAACTATAGGAACTGCTAAGCCAGACAACACACACCAGTAGCTAGATTAGATAGATTTTGAGTCACAGTGATTTCTGCAAATGATGAAAAGAGAAATATTTTGATTGCTAGGCTATTTGATTTGTCATTCAGTAATACGTGTGCAGCTATGTATGCAAATTATTATTATTGTTATTATTTATACTGCACCATTGATGTGCAAAGCCATTTGCAGACTGATAAAGTGCCCCTAGAAACTCTTCCATTCCTCATTTGATTCATTAACCTGCTTACTAATAATATCTTTTTAGTTTAACCTTGTTTTCATACAACCCAAAATGACTGGAAAATTAGATCCTATTAAGTAATCATGAATGTAAACTGTGACTCACCAGTTAAGTGAATGCCATTACTGGCAATAAATTGAGAACCTTATTATAAGCTTTCATTATTATCATACAAACCAAAAGAGTGCAACTTTATTTGGTATAAACTGTACCCTTTGATGCTTTACCGGATTAAATAACTCAAAACCATATTCAGCATATAGCAACATGAAAATACTCTTATGTAGGGAATAACAAAGTATTCAAGGTCAGTAGCAGAGGGAGAAAACAAAGATAGAAAAGAATTTATTTTCAGATGATATTTGAAAAGAGGTGGATGGTGAAGGAGACAGGTGGGCTCTGCTCCAGTTGTCAAGAGATGAGAGAAGAAGGATTTCGCATCAACAGCAATGAGATGGAGAAAGGAAGAATGGTCTTGTGTTAAGGCACTAATTCAGGACTTGGGAAACCCAGGTGTAGCTCCATGCTCTACCACAGATTTCCTGTATAACCTTAGCTAAGTTAGGGCTTGTTTACACTTAAAACACTGGAGCAGTGAAGCTGTATTGCTGAAGTTGCGCCACTGTAGCACTTCACTGAAGATACTACCTACGCCGACAGGAAGGGTTCTCCCATCAGTGTAGGTACTCCACCTCCATGAGAGGCGATAGCCAGGTCAACAGGAAAATTCTCCTGTCCACCTACTGTCTACACCAGGGGTTAGGATTTCTCACACCCCTGAACGATGTAGTTACACCAGTTTAATTTCCTAATGTAGACCAGGCCTTCATGTCTCTGGGACTGTTGCCGTACACCTGATGTAGCCATTTATACCTGTACAGAACAAAAATGGAGAATGGCAGTATTTTATACTCCCTTTGCCCTGGTGTACAGGGAGTCTCCCAATGATGAATTGCAAATTGATGAATTATTATTAATTATTTGTATTACAGTAGCACCTGGGAACCCCACTAATGGCCCAGAACCCCATTGTGCTAGATGCTGTAGAAGCGCAGAACAAAAAGCCCCTAGTGCTTACTATTAATCTACATGAATGCCATATTGCTGTTCCAACCGCCCCCTTCTCACACACACACACGCACACCACTGTAAAATGGGAAGGACAATACTTCTCTATGTCACAGGGAAGTTGAGAGGATAAACACGTTAATGGTTGTGAGGTGCTCAGATACTGCAGTGATGGAGGATATATAAGCACATTAGAAAGATAGACTGTGGAAAGAGAAATGAGGCTGGTGCTAGATATGGGGGAAGGAGCTGAAAGGGAGATAGTCAAAGATAACATTTGCAAAGTAAACTGGGGCATACCAGGGAACATATATTATATACATAAACTGGCTATCCCCCAACAATCTGCCTTCTTGAAGGCCTTTGATTAAACAATGTTTTCAGACCTGCCCTGGACATTTTGGCAGCTCAAGGCAGTCTGACCTGTGTGATGCATGGGTGATAGTTTTGCCTGGTATAATGGACCAGTGACCACTTTAAAATCTAGTTTTGATAAAATATCATGGTTAGAAAGTGATGCTATACATCACTGCAGAGCTGGGAAGAATTCCCTCTTTCAGACAATGAATAGCAGTCTTTTCCTAGCCTTGTTTATTCACTAGATAGCAGATCTTAATTCTGATTTCCACCTTGCCTTTTTCCCCCTCCCACTGCAATTCCCTATATTACAATTAGCACTAGACCAGTGTTCTTTACTATCTGAGAGCCTGTAATCCACTTTGCAAATGAAAGGAACAAATCATGTCTAACTCTAGTAAATGCTGGCTTCTAAAGTCAGGTTGCAAGATAGCAATCAATCCGAGTGACCTGATTTTAAAAACATGAGTATCAACTTAACTTATTCTTCCTATTATTTTTCTTGATCCTGGATGTTAACTGCGTCCATTAAAACTTCTCAGTAGTTTCACAAAATGTAAAGAAATGTTAGTAATTGGATCTCAGCTTTGAGTTTTCCTCCCAGAGAAGCCAAAGAAGTTGTTGTATGTCCCGTGCTCTTGACATCACAACCAATTCCTGTATCCAAGTACTCCAGTTGCACAATGCCGCATACAGTTTAAGGCCAGAAGAAACCATTAAGTCATCTAGTCTGGTCCCTCGTATAACACAGGCCACAGAATTCCATTCAGTTACTCCTGTACTGGGTCCAATAACTTTGGTTTGACTAAAGCATGTCTTTCCATAAAGCTTATCATACAGTCTTGATCTGAAGACTTCAAGAGATGGAGAACCCACCACTTCCTTTCAAAGTATGTTCCAATGGTTAATGACCCTCACTATTTCCAAAAAAAAAAAGTGCTTTATTTCTAATTTGAATTTGCCTGGCTTTAACTTCCAGTCACTGGTGCTTGTTATGCTTTTCTTTGCTAGCTTCAATAGCCCTGTAGCAACCTTCATTTTATCCACGTGAAGGTATGTATACCTTAGTACCCAGGTATGTCCTCTTAATGCAGTTAAGAGAGAACATCAAATTGAGAAAAACATGAAAAAAGACAGTATTTTCTCCATTTAACTCCACTGGACGGTCAGAACATGGAAACTGGAACTGTCAGCAGCAGCATGGAACTCTGTCAATGGGCATGCCTGCCCTGTAGGGCCCACTGCTGGCCAAGCATGGCTCTGCAACATCCTGCCCCAATTTCCCTTTCACAGGTTCCCAGGAATAATCCACAGAGGCTTATATTCAATAGCAAAGTCCCTTACTGGGGACTGGTTTATTAACATAAAATAAACCCAGAGTCAAACGCAAAGCAAACTCTTTTCCACCTCTTCTGTCAGTCTCCTCCTGGGCACATCCCTCCTCTCTGAGGTCTCTCTGCCTGTAAGCTTCTCTACCAGGCACAATTTCCAGCCATCCCAGACTCTGTTTAATGTCTCCCCTCAGCTCATCCAGGGACCAGGCACATCCAATCCCAGGCCCGTAGTCTCATCTTTTTGTAGTCAGGGGTTGCACAGTTCTCCTTCTTGGGCCAGTGCTTCTGGACTCTCAGCCACTGAACTCTCTTCCCACACTGCTCCCTTCAAGAACCCTTGAAGCAGCAGCAGTGGAGCAGCACCCTCAGATCCCTCATCCTGTTTCCCTCTTTATAGGGCCCAGATGCCTTCCCTTGTGCCCAAATGGGCAGCACATAATCAGTCACAAGTGCACTGGATCCCATTCCCTCTTAAAGAAGCCAATTACCCTGTGACCAACTCAAACAGCTGCTCGGTCTTTTCTGGGATATGGAACCAGACAATGGGCAAATGTTTTTTTCTTTAAGTTTTGAGATGTTATTGAAATTTCACAGAATTAAATTACAACAGGAGTGAAAACTATTTAATAATATAGGTGACACCCACAATTAAAGGTTTAATGTTTCATGATTCAAAATGACAAAGAGAATACAAATGCTTTCAGGAAGTGGAAACTTTTCTTATCCTAGGCCATCAGAAAGAAAGGTTTCTGATCAGAGAGAACCAGGACCACCCATTCACCTGAACCCACCTACCAGCACCTCCCACCTGCACTACCACTCAAATGCACATGCCACCATCCAGTAAGAGGTGTCCTCAGCATTAGCACATAAGATAGATGTCTTCCTGCACTGGATGAAGGAGGCGGGTGGGTGTCTGCTTGCACAAGGGGAGAGATATATCCACTCGGCTAATAGCATAGCAACTTAGTATTAGACCCAGCCAGTCACCCCCAAGCAAAGGAGTGAGTTATTAATGAGAGACAGTCTTTGTGAGCATGAGGCGTGCATGGGTGAGTCAGTGTATGTTGAAAAATGTATGTGAATATGTGAGATTGTGTGTGATTGAGATACAGAATGAGTGAGAGTGTGCATGTGTACAAGAAAGAGCCTTTAGTCTGTGTGTGGGAGACAGAGTAGGGGTATAAGAGGAGAGTCTGATAAAGTGAATGTGTGACAGAGTGTGAATGTGTGTGTGAGGGGAGTGAAAAGTAATGTCATGTGAGTGTCTGAGCATGGAAGGAAGAGGGTGGTCACAGGACTTGAACAAGAAAGGCCATGACATGGCCCCTCAGACAGTGCAACCACCTCTAGGTTCCTTCTACACCATACTTTACAACCAGGTTGGAACATAGTTACAGTTCAGTTGTGTCCATGCACAACTGTGTTATTATAACATAGTTTGGGTTTATCTGTGCAAATAGGACCATATCTCTTTACTACCAAATTAAGAGGATTGCACTCCACCCCTATATTTTCAGAAGAGCAACAGTCCCATAACAGTTATAACAGAGTTTGCTCCCTTTTAAACAAGCAAAACCATGTCCCTGACATAGCTGTAACTGTAATGTAGAAAGAGTCTAGATTCCACGATTGATGCTTTAGAAACGCAGGCTGATTAGGTTAAACAGACAAACTAACCCACCTAAGGCTTTCTCCCCTTCCCAACCTAATACACAGATAGCATTCTGCATCTCATGATCTCTTGGAATTTCATATTATCAGCTTTAAAAATGACAATAACTTGGCCTTAAAATTTCATGGGGTTACAAAGAGAATGGTATTTAAATGAGCTCCTATTTCTTAACAGAGTCCACTGCTATTGTGAAACTTTACATCTCCCAGTTTTCCACCTGTCCAAACAGATGAATTGATTGTTTAAAGCTATAACAGGTGAATTTGTTGAACTTTATAAACAATGGGCTAGCTCCTCAGCTAGTGTAAATTGATGTAGCTGTACTGACTTTAATGGAGCCATGATAATGTTCATCAGATGAGGATCTGGCCCAGTATTTATCACATTTTTGTTTTCGTGCAAATATTTCCTTCTGCATTGATTTTCTCTTTAATTGAACTCTTAGTTACTTGTCCAGACGTAACAGTCAGGAGTGAACAAAGGCAACTTCAAAAATGGGGATAAATAGAACTACAAAGGCACTACCAAACTTACCTACATAGAGCCTGGTTCGCCACCATGTTCTTCTATTTTACCCCACTGAATGGTGTGAAACTGGAGTAACACATGGATAAAGCAGGCCCATAATTTCCAGTGCAAAAGATGTTGATGCAAAAGGGCCCAATTCTTGAAGTCAATGGGAATTTTGCCTGAGTAAGGACCGCAGGACTGGGCTCCAAGATATATTTTTCATCAGTACTCTCTTGCTCTCACTTTCCTTCCCATGTCTTCATCTTCTCACTTCTCCTTTCTGAGCAGTTCCGCTTTGGTCTTTCTTTTCTGCCCTCTTTATCTCCATTTCTGTCTCCTTCCCCTTTTTTCTTCTCTGTTTACATCTCTCTCTCTCACCCCACACTTTTATCTCCATCTCTTTATGTCTGTCTCTTTTATGTCCTTTCCTGGCCTCCTCCTCTTCTTCCTACTCTCAGGATTGCCAAGGAGCAGAGATTCACTGGGATTTTGCAGTTGAACCGAAGCTTTTTCCCTGTAGTTCCAGTCCTAATGTGAAATTGACCAGGGCTATATTTTTGATCCTAGTCAATTTTAAGCTGCTATCAGCACCAGGGGAAAACCTTTTGCAAAATTGTGTAATCTAAGCCAGTTTCATACTACAACCAACTCCTTAAGAAAACCCACAGCACAAGAGCATTCACTTAAGGCAAATGACCAAGACTTCAGCATTCTAACAGGAGACAGTCCCCTATATGTCTGTGCTACTGTATTACAAACAGGTACTAAATTCTACATCATACCTCTTTCAGTAAAAATATGACCAAATGTGATTTACACGGGACATCTAAATAATTCTTTCCATAATGCAGTGGGAGACTGGAGGACTAGGTACCAACTAGAGGCTCCTTCCAGCCCAAATGATTTTATGATTAATCAATTTAAGCCAGTTTTAATAATTTCAAAAAGCTGAGCCCTGTACACCTTAAAGATGAAGTGAAAAACTTTTGTACAAATGAAAAATAAATTCAGAGACTGAATTATTAATGGAGCATATGAGTAGACAACATTCACAAATGAATGCATTTCAGCACAAAATATTTGAAAAACAATTTTTCTTTCACTTTCTGTCCTGATTTACAGATTCTGTGCTTTCCTTACCTCAGCTGTTTTCATCATAGCCACACAGAGAGGCACTGAGAGCACAGGAAAAGGGCTGCTCTTCTGTTATAAGTGCTTTTAGCACTTTGACATCCTTAGATGAAAGGTGATAGAGAAGTACAAAATATATGCACCTTCATCTATGACCTTTCATTGGAGGTCCTCAAAGCTTTTCACCTCAGAGGCAGATAAGTATTATTATACACATGTTACAGATGGGGAAACTGAGTCATAGAAATTAAAGTCCCATCTACATTGAAAAATGTACTATATTGTGGGATTGGCTTACATAAATCATTGTCCAACACGTTTCAGTATTATATTATAGAAGGGACCAAACCAGGCTTCAGCTTTATTTGTAAATCATGCTACAAAGGATTCGATTACTTGAACCTTCAGGGCCTGAGATACCTCCCAATTAAAACATTGAGAGCCTGCCACTGACTTTAATGGAGTGCCTTCAGGTCCTTGGACCCAGACTCTCAGTTATTTAGGCTCCTATCTTCCATTGATTTAAATGGAAAATAGGACCCTCACCTAAATATCTCTGAGGATCTGGGTTTCATGATTTGCAGTGCAATGGCCTAATTTGTCAGAAGATCTGAGCACTGAAAAGTCCCACTTAAGTCAATGAGAATTGCAAGTGCTCAGCACCTTTGAAAGTCTGTGGCAAAAACAAAACTAGAACTCAGATCTCCTGATTAACAGGACTACACACTGATACTAGGGCATGCTTTCTTCAGGAGCAGTAAAGGAACTGGTTTTTAATATCAGGTTTTAAATGTAAAAATATTTATAATTGTCCTGGCTATACCTGAAATTCCTTAAGCCAGCTTCCTTTGACTTTGATCTGGTTTCCACAATATATGTTAATTATTTCTAATTTAATTTGTTTTGTTTTTGCAGAACTTTGCAAATTGACTTCATTTGACTAGATTGCAAATCTAAAAACTTCATAGTTTACAACTACTGTATAGTTAAACAGGTCTGTGACGTGAGCTTGCAAATTGTGACATTAACAAATAATCTTGAAGGACAGACTCCTCAGTGGCCACATTTAATAAACTTCAATGGCAACAGTCACACCAGTATATTTGAACCATTGGATAAAATGCACATAACCACACCGGGGCTCGAATATGCTTCCACTGACTTCAATGGAGACAGGATAGATCAGTCCCCAGACCTGGATACTCTTTAGGTAGTCTTCAGTGGCACAACTCATCCAATGCAGAGTGCTTCACAGACAATCTTCTGTGGTGATACAGGTTTATAGTTAGGCTTAGAAGGATCAGATGTCAGTAAATGTTGATTTCACAGTACACACAAATGGACACAAAAATATTTCCAATAATCAAAATTTATAAATAGGCAAATTAAGAAAAATGCTGCTTGAAAATGTATTAGAATTTGATTTAGGGATGTTTATTCTGTATACTTTGACAATTGTGATGTTGCCAATTTGTGTTTTAAAGGTTATAAAGCTTTAACTTTTTAATCTCAACAGCTATCATCATTAAATAACAATTATCTGGCACTCTCTTGTCTGACCAGCCCCCTAAATTTCCCAGAAGTAGGAAAATGTAATTAGATAAAAAAAATTTAAAAAAAGCTTTAAAATAAATATTGATATTATCCATCAAAACTATTTAAAAAATAAAATTTGAATTATACCACACCTATTTATAGTGGAAACCACAAGGAATAGACTTGTAGCTTTAATTAATCTCTTTATGTTATGATTTTACTTTTTCCAACACCCTTTAAGTTCAAGTAAAGAATTACATGCCTAAGATGACAAGTAAGGACACGTTTCTTATTACACAATATCTTGACAGTACAAGAGCTAGACAAGGAGGACAAGATTAAACTAAAATAACAACATTTAGCACTTATACTGAATTTTGCATCTTGAAAGAGCTGTAAAATATTAGCTCAATTAACTAAACTATGTGTTTTACTAAACACTACAATGTCTATTTATTATAATCCAGATGTATGATTTAGTTGAACATTAAATGTCTAGTCTGATTCTTGCTCAGTTTGTTCACAGCAAATCAGTGAGTTAGTGAACCAGAAATGTACTAATGTTTACAGAGAGCCCTCCATTGGAAGCAGAAAGAAACTGAAACATTATATTAGACTAGTCTAACTGTATTTTGTAAGTGGCACACAGTGCTCAGTATGTAAAGTACAACCTAGATTTAATATCACGTAGTTACAGTCATCCTAAAGTTGTGTGTAAAGCTGCTCTTTTTACAGCTGCCAGGGATATGCAGAACATGACTGAGTCAGATGCTATTGAAGCCTATAGTCCACAAATACAAGCAGTCCATATGCTAACCTCTCTTAGAACTCATGGCCATCCACCCCCATAATGGCTTTTAAACAAACTTTTAAAAACAGATACGCACACCTTGCTGAAGCGAGAAGTATTTTCCTACACTCTGTTCTCTTCTTTCACCATCTGTACATGTTTATTATAAACCTTCAAAAAATAAAAAACTCTAACATTTTACTCATCTTTATGAACAGACCCAGCAACAACTTTTAAGCTATGGTAACCTACTAGATAAAACACATCCAAACCCACTCAGATTACTTCTGATCTTTTTTCTATGAATAGACTGCCATGGAAAGCATGAAAGTCTGACTACCTTTAATGTTGCTCTATTAAGATAGCATTCTGTCTCTTTTTCTCAGGCTATGTATATTTTAAATTACATTTCTATTAATATTTTTGATAAAACAAGCATGTTAGTCTGACCCGGGGGTCAGTTGGTGAATATTAGATATACATCCATTTTCTCTGTATACAAATATATTGTTATTTCTATCACTGAGTCAGTCTAGTTCTTGCACCACACAATGCAAAAAAAGAGTGAGCTACATAAGCGGAACTGTCTTTTGGACGCTTTGGTGCCCACCAAAGTGCTGGATGGAATAGTGCACATGCACTCGCCAAACACACATACACTCACTCACACACTTGATAAAGCACACGTAGCTATCAATATATGCACATACAGACAGTCTTATGTACATGCTAACACATATCGACATACGCCAGCACACGCGCACACACACAAATTCTAACACATTTTCAAACATAAATTAACACCGCACACATGAAAATAATGACGATCACAACTCAGCATGCCTTCAAATGCATACAAACACAGCACGATACACAGCGTGCGCGCACACACATCCTCGATCCACACAAACACCAGCCTTCTCAAACATACACTCACAGGACAGGCACACGCCAGTACAAATGCATCAGGATGCACACACAATACACGCACACACTCAAATGCATATAAACACACCGTGATACAGAGCACATGCACACACACATCCTCAGCCCAGACATGCCTTCTCAAACACGCACTCACAAGACAGACACACACCAACACAGATGCATCCGGATACACAGCACCCACTCAGATGCGTGCCAGCACGCCCCGAGACCCAGCTCACACTCAGATGCGTGCCAGCACGCCCCGAGACCCAGCTCACACTCAGATGCGTGCCAGCACGCCCCGAGTCACAGCACGCGCTCAGATGTCCCCAAGCGCACCCCGAGACCCAGCACGCGCTCAGATGTCCCCAAGCGCACCCCGAGACCCAGCACCCGCTCAGAGGCGTGCCCGCACACCCTCCATCCGCACCAGCCTTCTCAAACACGCACCCACCAGCCGGACGCACAGACCACGACACGCGGACACACAGCCCCGACCCGCGGCAGGACGCACGCGTTGGCCCCGACGCCCCCCCAAACGCCCCGGGGGGGACAGGCTGGCGCGGGCCCCGCAGGACACGCGCAGGCGGAGCAGCGCGCCCAGCCGCGCGGGGATGGGGATGGATGGGCAGGAGCCGGCGCGGCCCGGCCAGCGGCTCGGTCCGTCTCCCAGCCCCGGAGCCGCAGCCCGGCCCGGCCACTTACGTCCCCAGCGTCTCCTTGAACTCGAAGATCTGCTTGATGTCCTCGGCTTGCTTCTTCCAGGCGGCGCTGCCCTCGCCGTTCTCCCGGGCCATGGCCGCGGGGGCTGCGCGCGGGCGCGCGGGCGGGCGGCGGGGCTTTTGCTTTCTCTTCTGCCGCCGCTGGCTCGGCTCGGCTCGGCCCGCCCCGCCGGCTCCCCGCTCCGACTTCCTGCTGCGGCGGCGCTTTCCGCCGGGCTCCGCCAGCCCCGGCTCGTCCTCCTCGTCCCTCCGGGCCGCCGCGTCCCTTCCCCCTCCTCCTGCCCGCCCCTCCCTTCCCCTCCCCCCGCCTCCTTCCCCCTCACTGGCTGCTGCCGTCCAGGCGGACCCCAACGGCTTTACCCCCCCGTCCGTTGGCCGCCCCTCCCCCCGCCGCGGGGCCGTTGGCCGTTCCCCCTCCCCCCGCC
>ML675616.1:11398160-11503421 GCA_007922155.1 Mesoclemmys tuberculata | reverse complement strand
AGGAAAGGGACCTTACCCCCTGGAATCGGGCCTGTTACTTCCTTGCTGTAGGGCCCAGAGCCGGAGGCTAGGCAGCCTACAAGCCCGGAAGAAGAAAAAAAGCCTTGGCCCGAAGAGCCTCTGGTCTAAATAGACAAGGGGGGCAAAAGCAGGGTGATTATCCCCATTTTACGGATGGTGAACTGAGTCCCAGAGGGAAAGCATTGACTTGCCAGTGGTTACAGCGAAAGCCCGATCTCCTGAGTCCCTGTCCAACACCTTAGCTGCAAAACAATCTTTCTGCTGTAAGACCGAGGCCTCTGATCTTTATGCAGGCCACCAAGTGTGAAAAATCAGGATGAGATGGGGGGTGTAATAAGACAAAGCCCTGAATATCACGACTGTCCCTATAAAGCTGGGACAGCTGGTCACCCTAATTGCAGGTGCTGGGTTATATTATGCAGCTGACGAGATTTGGATTCTAGGTTCCTAACTAGCACTGGCTTCCTGAGAAACCACGTTCAAATAGTTAACTTATCTGTGACTCAATTTCCCCATCAGTAAGATGGTAGTAAATAGGCCAGTATTTTAAAAAGTGGGTGCCTAAAATTCGACACCTAAATCAGTGACCTCGCTTTGAGAGGCATCTGATAGCTCAGGATAGTCCTCTTTACTGCCATGGGTTTTGGATCAGGCCCAAAATATGGCCCCTAATTTAGGAACCTAAATATGGATTTCAGAGTCCAACTTTGGGCATTCGCTCTTAAAAATCTGGCCAACAATGTTTACCCACATTAAAAAGGCACATTGAGATCTTCACATGAAAAGTAGCTATGTAAGTGAAAAGTATTCTTAATTACTACAGTCATACCACTAATTAGGTGCAAAGTATTATTAATCATTCCAGACATAGGCTAGATTTCAGCCAGCAATTTAGGGGTAAAAGCCACTGTAGCTCATAGTCCCCTGAGCTATCCAGTCCCCTTAAAATGTGGTAGGTTAATAAAGAATGTAATATTACCATTGTCCTCTACCCTCCAGTACCCAAATGTATGACACTTGCCTTTTTTAATACAGGAAGTGACAAAGTTCACACTCACATCGGAAAATAATAAGAGGGTAAAGCTCAAAATGCTGTGAGATTCTTTAACATGTGTAAAGTTTCTTATAATTTTAGTTTCAAGATTGTTTTCTAATGTCAATAATTTATAAATAACAACAGTGATATAACACCAGGATGGTGTGGGACAGCCGTGGATTCATTTGGGTTAGAACCGTAATGTACCTGATAATGAAGACAACCATGAGAGGTAGTACACTAACAGTTATTTCAAATCTATGTAATTCTAGATTATAGTTTTATAAGAAAACATGGTAAACTGGCTAGTGTGCATGTGTAATACTGCCCTCTACTGGATGGAATAAGATCTGCTTTACTATGTGTCATAGGCCTCGAAGTATTAAAAGTTTTCCTTTACCTCAAAGGTCAGGCGGATTCACTGCTGCGCTGGTGTTTGAAGTGGCCACAACGTGCAGCACATTGACAACCTAAATGACTTTGGATTTGCTACAATACTATGCATAATGTCATGGAATACATTTTGAACACACGAAACTGTGCTTCACTTGTCCCTCTTAACTTCATCCCTCTCCCATTATGGAGAGATTGCTTTCATTTTATTATCATTGATTATTAGTGGCACTGTACTAGCACATAAAGGTTCCAGTCAAGTACTGGGGACACACTGCACTAGGCATTGTAGAAACATAACAAAAAGACAGTCCTTGCCCCAAAGACCTTATAATCAAGACCCATATATATTTTCATCCCACACCAGCCTGATGTTCTCTCTTTTTCGGTTGTAAATTACTTCACATCAGAAATGTAGAATCATAAAATTGTATTTATGAATAATGCAATAAGGTGATACAGAATTTAACCTCACCTTAATACTGTGACCAGTTTTGGTTGCCCTGTTTCAAAGAAGATATAATGGAACTGGAAAAGGTTCAGGGAAGGGCAACAGAAATGATCAGAGGTATGGAACGGCTTCCATATGGGGAGAGATTAAAAAGACTATGTCTGTTTATCTTAGAAAAGAGTCAACTAAAGAGGAATATGAGAGAGGTCTATAAAATGAACATAGACAAAGTGAATAAAGGAGTATTATTTCTCCTTTCTCACAATGCAAAAACCAGGGGTCAATGAAATTAATAGGCACCAGATGTAATACAAACAAGAGGAAGTACTTTTTCACATAATTAATCTGTGGAACTCATTGCTGTGATATGTTGTGATGGCCAAAAATATATCTGGTTTTAAAAAGAACTATATACATCCATGAAGTACAGATCCACCAATGGCTATTAGCCAAGATGGTCAGGGATTCAAGCACATACTTGCAGTGACCCTAAACCTCTGACGACCAGAAGTCAAGAGGGGAAGACAGGGTGGATCACTCTAACTGCCCTCTTCTGTATGCTCCCCTTGAAGCCACTGTTCGAGATAGGATATTGGGCTAGATGGACTATTGGTCTGACCCAGTAAGGCAATTCTTATGTTCGTCTCATCATCATAGGGATCATTATGATCATCTAGTCTGAACTCTTGCACAACATAGGCTATCTCACCCATAAAGTCTGCCTCACATTTATAATTCCTCTCTGAGCTCTAGCATAACATAAGCTTCCACCGCTGTTATTTATGTCCCTTTGTTTCACATCACATTCTGCATTTGAGCCTCATCAGGTTATGAGATTTGCACACTTCTCAATGCATAGGCAATGCAACAGACACTCATGCTACCTAAAATTGCAGTTAGCATTATGAATACAGCAATTTCTAGGCACCAAAACGTGAGTTAAAAGTAAAATGTCTGCCTATAACTCCAATTTTTCTTTTGGCCATTTAACTCACACTCCTAACATCATGCTAGTATACTTTTTGTGTGCTAAGATAACCCATATTTGAAATAACTCATAAGGTAGGAATCCTCTGGACTAATTTTAATTAAAGCACCTGCGACACTCCCATAAGACAAGGATCCTTGACAGAAGACCATAACAGCTCCTTCAGAGTCGCTATAATCTGTCCCGTCAGGGTGAACGCAGGGAGGTTGTAATCCTACTTGATTGACATGACCCAGGAGAGCTATTAGATATTTTAAAAAGTGAAAAATCCTGCCTGAAATCATCCCCCTAAAATGAAAGTCTATAACAATACATGTTGGGGTAGAGTGACTATATATAAATATTATATATAATTACACACAAAAAATACATTAAAATAATTATATTAAAGTTGCAGAAGCACTCAGTTATTAAGAAATACCAGAATTAAGGTTGTCTGTGTAACTTTAATTCAGCCTCTTTGAGCGTGAGTACTATTATACAGTCTTTATTTACATGATCACAAACTATTTTGTGATCTATTATCGTGACAGTTTATTTGATCATCCTAAACGAGTGCCAGTAAAACCTCTATACCACACCACTCTGTCAAGCATTCTCTATCCACCACCTTGCAGGAAAAAAAATTGGAGTTGTTTGGGGGAAGGGGGCGGTTTACAAATGTTTTAGAGGGCTTTTCTTCTATTTTATTTGGACAGTGCAGTGAGGATGGCCGTCCCTCCCTGTCAGTGTCAGAGGGAGGCCACACCCACTCCCTACCCTGGTCTGGCAGGGGTTAGCCCAGCTCGGGTCAGGGGGACAGTCTCTGGTCTCAGGTGGGGCAGCCCTAAGGCAATAGCCTGAGCCCTAGGTGGAGCGGCACACAGTTCAGAGGCGCTCAGGGAATCAAGGAAGGGGGACGCAGGCCCACCCGACTTCACTGCATCCCAGCCCAGGTCCCTGTTCATGGCAGAGGGGTATGCCACGGAGTCGGGGGGGGGCGGAGGGGGTTTCCAAATGCAACACGCTGACTCACTGTCCGGTCCTCCAATCTCTGGACAGGGTAACCCTCCCCAGGGCTACTTCCTGCCCCCTTTCCCTTGGGTACATGGTGTGCCGCCATCCAGTCATCCTCATCGGGGTAATCGCCCAGGGGCAGATTGCAGAACCCCTCGATATCATCAGGGGGCAGTAGGTCCAGCAGCTCGTTGGGGAGATCGGCGGGGGGCAGTTCCTCCAGGTCTGGCCCTGTCAGGGCCTGCGCCTCATCATCGTCCTTGGGCAACTGCAAGGGCAACTCCTCCAGGTCTGGCCCTCATATGGCCACCTCCTCCTCGTTCGGCAGCTCCTCCAGGCCTTGGCCCCTCTGGGTCATCGGGTCCAGCAGGGTGTTCGGCTCTGGGGATACCTCAGGGCAACAGGCTGAATGCTGCTCATTTGCCAGTGCCCAGGCCCAGGCCCTGATCCACTTGGCCGGGTACCAGGTCCATGTCTGCTCCCCCGGGTACCAGGCCCCAGGCAGCTCTGGAGGTCAGAGAGGTACGTCCTTCCCTTCCAGGAGCTGGCCACCAACTGAGCTCCTGGGCCTCTCTTTTATACTTCCTGTCCTGTTCCCTCACTTCCGGGTGGGCGGACAGGCAGTTTCTGACTCCGTCTCCACAGGCTCGGCCTGTTTCTCCCTGTCAATTTTGGAGGGAGGCCACACCCACTCACTACAGACAGGTATGTGCAGCATTTCAAAGGTGCACTTTTCTAAAATGGTTCATAGTCCTCAAATGGACACCTTAACCTGAATTCTCCCAATCCCAGGCCCATCTTCAAAGCCCCAAGTTGGCCACCACCCCAAATTGTATTTCTATACATTTTTTGTTAAAATGATCTAAGTCCTTACAGGGTCTTAAATCAATCTAAAGCTGTGGTTCTCACCCTATTTACCACTGTGAGCCACATATGCAGCTCTCTATGTGTGAAGTGGGCCGCATCCACACAATATATATACTACCTATGTGGTCCTTGAGGTTGTTAAACACAGCAGTGTGCTGATTGGGCCACAAACTGCCTTCAGGCTGCAGGTTGAGAACCATTGGTCAAAAGCCTTGGATCAGTTTAAGCTCTTTAAGATGATCTAAGGCCTTAGATAATCATGAACTGCTAAAACTAAGTCCAAAAACACACAATTTTGGGGTAAAAAGATTACAGAAGTTTGGAGCTTACTCTGCTTTAACAATTGGGAGGGACTTACGTTGCCCTAACGATTTTTTAAACTGTGCCTATATAATGGTATAAGCATACACTTGTATAGTTGTGCATACTGAGCCTACAATTAGACATTAGTTGCCCTTTGATTACCCAGTGCTGGTAAAGGCAAGAGGTGTACAGGTTGCTAAAGATCTTGATAGGCAACAGCTGAACTTGGTCTGTTGGTGCCTAATAGTTTTTAAATGGGAACTTTTCTTCCTTGCTTTCATTTTTATATGATTATATCTAGGAAATTAGATAATGATACACACAATGTTAATGTGAGGTTAAGATTACACATTTGAGTATTCAAAAGTCAGGAATTTTAAAAAAAGTGAACATATCACCCTAACTCTTCCCCTGGGACGTATGCATTACCAAAAAAAGTCCTCTAAACCCAGGGTTTCTTTAATATAACATTACATCTGTTTGAACACTAGTATGTAATCATACAATTAAATCTATGGGTCAGATCACTGGATGGTGGATCTGGCTCTCAGTGTCAAATTTTGGTCTGTCTTCATTTCCGCCCATGTTTCAATGGGGTTGCATTAGGTATGAAAGCAACATTTGGCTGTATATCATAATGCAAAGGTAAGGTTAACTCTACACATTTACATTTAACTTTCCAACTTCCTGACTTTTGCATACTCATCTGTGGACTAAAGTGGCATGAACATAATTCAGTTTGTATTGGTGGCAATACGGAGTAGTTCCATTGAAACCAGTGGCGTTATTCTGAATTGCCACCAGTATAAACAGGTGCAGAATTTAGCACAAAGCTCTAGAACTATAAACTACAGTTAGAGAATCAAATAGTAATAGCAGAGGGAGAATGAAATCAAGAGACGTAGGTAGGAAAGAAAAGATATGGAGAGTAATTCACTTGCTTGTGAAGTAATCACTTCTCTCATTTCAACAGAACACTCTACCATCTTTTATATTGTTGTTGTTAATATCCCTCTTAGAAACTGGAAATTAAAATTTCTTTATCTCCTAATTTTCTCTCTTTCCATTTGGCAAACAATTCTGTTTTCCTGTGTTTCTAGCAGAGCTGAAATTAACTTAGCTCATTTTGTTCTTTCCTTGTCTGAGCATTAGCATCACTGAATAGCGAAGAGGAAAGTGGGTTTGTTAATTAACCACTGCTACTATATTCTGTTGAGCGCTACACGACTCACAAAAAAAAAATCTCATTGGCCTCAACAGGAGATGCATATGCAAAACTACTGCTGGAATGAGGCTACATTGTTTTTATTAGTCCCACAATAGAGGTGATATTTTTTAAGGTTTGTCAGTGAAATGGGGATTATTAGACCAAAATCCCACCCAATTACACAATTTTAAAATCAGTTACATCAGAGCCTATTTAAATAATTACAATTTTTAAGCACCACAGCAGAGTAATCTACATTAGGTTCTTTATTACTTGCAAAATTTGTATCTCAGTATTGCCCAGCCCCTAAGCATTCAAAAATCATGAGTCAGGCCTCAAAATTATATGATTGACTTAAAAATCATGAGTAAAAAAAATCAATACATTTTGGGTTCTCTTTGTCTTCTGGTTTGTGAGCCTTTAAGGGTGCACTTAGGGTAAATTTTCAAGCTTTTCTCTACAACCATAAGGCCATACTCTTTTTAAATGAAAGATGAGATACTCACATAATCACTTGACTCCAGGAGCAGGAGCTTTAAAAATAGCACATATCATGGACTCACAATAAGATCACAAGAGTTGGCCACACTTTTCTCACTGTAAAAAAATCCATGCACGGAAGGAAGCCTGAACCCACTGAAGGGGGGACTTCTGTCAAGGCAGCATGATTCTTGCCTCCCCTCTAGAAGCCCTACATGGGAACTCTGAAGGGATCAGCCACCCTGAACAAGGCAGGTGGTAGGAGGAAAGCAGGATGGAAGAGCCACATGGCTCCTCTAAAATTCTTCCATCCCTGGAGAAGACAGGACTAGGTGATGACAGCCCATGGTTATATTAATTTACACTCTTTCCCCCTCTGTGCTATAGATACTGCCCCTTGCCTCATGGGGCAACCACAATCATCTGGGAATAGCTCCTTGGAAGCTGAGCAGTCCTCCAGGAGCACAGAGATAGGGAAGAGCCAAGATGCATGCACACAAGATGGCTCCACCTCTTGCAGGTCCCCCAATAGCTGGGTGGATGTTGGGGATCCATGGGTTACAAGGTGCAGAAACCCTTGGATTCTTCTGCATGCTAGAATAAACCATGCACATTCAATGGAATAATTCATGGGAAGCTCCATGAATGGAAATTAATAGAATTTACTTCCCCAGGGTAGGTTATTCCTTCACAGGGGGAAATTGGACCCATACGCTTATACCCACAGACTTATTTAGATTATAACTCTTTGGGGTGGGGACTGTCTTTTTGTTTTGTGTTTGCACAGTGCCTAGCACGGTGGCGTCTTGGTCCATGAGTGGGGCTTCTAAATGTTACAGAAATACAAACGAGAAATACTAAGAACAACAACATAGACTTTACTGTCTTGGATAGCTACAAAGATGCATCAGAAAACAAACTTTAAACAAAATAAAAATTGCTCTCCCTTCATTAAAGGAACAAATCAAATTTGGCTCAAAATTTGGTAAAAATAAAATCCATTTGCAGGTCGAAAAAGGTTCTGATCCTGCAGTCCTTACACAGGCAAAATTCACATTGATTTCAAGAGGTTGCTAGTAGAGTGGGTCAAAAGTCAGAATTTCTGTTCTGCAGGATATTCTGAAATTTTGAAAGCAGAATTTCAAAGTTTTTCACTGAAGGGAAATTCTGAAAAAAAGTTTCAAAATAATCAAAACATTTTGTTTTGAAATTTCCTAGTGAAATTGACTGTGGGAGCCCAAATTGCAAAACTCCAGCACAACTGTGACTCCCAAGAATTCTAGGTGCCTGGCTGCCCATCAGTCCTAGCAGACTGCAAGACGACAGGAGCCTAGATGCACAGGGAGCCACAGCTGAATCAGGAGACTCAAAGCCTGGGACCTGGGGCTTGAGGGTTCCCAGGCTTTCCAAGCTCCCAGTCCATATGGTAGGGTAGAGCCCAGACCCTGGAAAGAACAGTATTCTCTGCCCCAGGGCAGTATGAATGGTGAGTATGTCCTGGAGTTGTGGCTCCTGGAAGCCTATGCTCCCCAGTGGCCCTTCACACAGGGTAGCAGGAAAGTAGCCTGTGGATTGTCAGAAGATTGTCAAATCCAATATGTTTCCACAAAATATTTGGAGTTTAATAAATTGGCATTTTCTGGCAAAACTCTGACCAGCTCTAGTTTCCAGATAGGAGTCAAAAGTTTATAGCAAAAGCTGCTATCTTTTACTGAATTTTTAATGGAACTGCTGACCAGGGCCCCCACATGGAGGAGGGGGCGAACAGGTACACTTTACTGAGGCCTGGGGGGCCTGGCTCAGGCTGCAACCCCCATTGCTATGAGGAAAAAAATTTTCATGGCTCATGAAGTTGTATGTATGGGATGAGGGATTGTGGTATGTGTTTGTGTGGGGGGAGGGGAGGGGGCGGCTGTGTTACAAATTTGTACTAGGCCCGAAAAAATTATGTTTGGGCCCTATTACTGACATACACCCAACTGTCCAAGTGCTGGAGTCAGCCACTGCAATTCTTCCAGCTTTCCAAATTCTTGTCTACCAAGATGTGGGTGGACTTTGAGAAGATCTCTAAAAGGCAAGTTATGCAGAGGTTTGGGAGAAAGGACTATTAGGAAAAGGGTGAATGTCATTTTTTCAGGGATGTCATTTTTTCAGGGATCTATAACTCAGCTGTAAAAGTGTGCTTCCAGCTGATTGGTATGAAAGATAAAACTCCTTAAAAGTTGCTATACTGTGTATAATCAAAGGGGTGTTTCTAATCTAAGTGCCAAAATGCAGGTGCTGTCTCTGATGAAACATGTTCATGTTGCACTCTTTGAAACTATTTAATTGAATAGCATATTTTAAACACACTCTCTCTTAATTAAATTTGCATAAGCATATAAGGTGAGCAGGGCCAGGGCTCTTTATCAGACTCCATTCCTTTTATGTAGCAATATCCATTTTCCCTAGCACACTCTATTCCTTCCAAAGCAGAACTGTCAAAGCTCCTGGAACACAAACCACATTGCTGAATCATCTTCCAGGGCTTCTCGCATTTCCATGCTGCCCGTCTTTCTGTCAGCTCTCTTCCCTGTCAGGGGTTAAGAGTAGCTACTGCCCCAGGCACTTGAATGATGGACCTTTCTACAGCCCTAACAACCAGGAACAGCAACTAAAGAGAGACATTTTGTATGCAGATTCATAATACATCAAACTGAAAAAACACCACTATTTTGTATTTCATGGCTTCAAGGCTTTGCATCAGCATTAATGCATCAATCCGCCCAGCCTTACCCTAATAAATATCATCATTCTCATTGTGCAGGTGGGGAAACTGAGGCAGAAAGGGGTCACTGGCCTGAATATCAGCAGTACATATAGAGGAGACAATGCCCCTCGCTATAGTGAGGCACTAGTGAGTTACACGGAGCCCTGCAGCTCTTAGTCAGGGCTTTAGCACATGGCTCACAGCCATTCAGCAACTCGGTGGCAGAGCTGGGGATCGCTTTCATGAGTTAGTTCTGTTTGTGAGCTCAGGAGAATGTACCTCACTCGAGTCTCTGGGCACCACCAGAACATTATCAGTGGAAGCTCAGGCGACTTCCCCTGTCCCATGTCTTCTTCAGAGTGAGGGCATGAGCAGATAGACAGTGATGGAAGGGAGCAGAGCTGGGAGACAGGATGAGGGCACAACCGGGGAGACAGAAGGGAGCAGAACTGAGAGGAGCAGGTTCCTGTGAACCCCCAGCAACTCCAAGCAATGCTCTCTGGGTTCTCCACACACACAGCCCGCTCCCAGGTGGCACCAGGTTCTGTCATCAACCCAACAATCCTTCAGGCTCTTTCCTCTTTAACCTAACAAAATCCACCTGCCCTGCCCCTTTCCTCCCTTCTACACTCTGTACCGTGCTGACTCTCCTGACACCTTCAATTGCCCGTTTCCCACCCGCTCCCACTGGTTGGGGCAGGAAAGGCTCTCCAGGGGAGATTAGTCACTATTTCTCTCCACTGAGAAATGTCTGCTCATCACGTGTGGAGCCTGAGCACAGATAAGAACTAATCAGTGCTATGCTGACGTGTTGGGATTGCCAATACCAGCAAGCGAGCTCAGGGGTTATGCTGCCGTCTATCTCCTTAAGACCGGAGGCCCAGATCCACAAAAGGGTCTAAGGTGTTGTGACACTGAACATTACAGCACTTAACTTTTTAGGTGCCTAGAAAAATCCGCAGGAACCCAGTGCAATGCACAAAGCGTAAATGAAGCAGCCAGTCTCTCTTTACAATGAATGCGGAGAGACGGGCTGAGGATGAGATTCCACTAAACCAGCATGCTAAACGAGGAGCCACTTAAGCTAGCCAATTGAGATGTCAACAAGAGGGGTGTTTGCTAAGTGCCGCCCCTCTCTTGGAGTTTGGCACCCATGTCCAGACTGCACAGAGAGGTCTAGCACAAGCATATGGACCATGGGCAGACAAGCATTCGGCTACCTAAGGCTTGTCCACACTTAAAACACAACAGCAACACAGCTGTAGTGCTGCTGCTGCACCACTGTAGAGCTCTGGTGGAGACACTAACTATGCTGATGGGAGAGGTTTTCCCATAGGCATGAGTAATCCACCTCCTTGAGAGGCGGTAGCTAGAAGAATTCTTGCTAGCTCTGTCTACGTGGGGTAGGTCAGTTGAACTATGTCGATTAGGGGGTTGGATTTTTCACACCCCTCAGCAATGTAGCTGGGTTGACCTAATTTTCTAGGGTAAACCAGTCCCATGTCACATGCGGGGTCTGATCAGAGGCCACCTAACTCCTCACAAAATAGCGGGTAAGGGCCTGTACCATAGAAACGCTGTGGATAGAAATTCCATGCTTGAATAAGAGAATAGCCATAGGAATATACTATGGACCACCAGAGCTGGATGGTGACAGTGATTGCGAAATGCTCAGGGAGATTAGAGCGGCTCAAAAACTGAAAACTCAACACTAATGGGGCCACTGGATGGTTGTGGTTCTAAAGGAGCACTCAAGGAAGACAAGGCCATGGGGAGAAACTAAATGAATTGTTTGCATTGGTCCTCACTGCAGAAGACTGTAGTGGGCCAGCGGTCATCCCTCCCCCTCTGGCTCAGGCCTGGTCTACACTGATAATGTAGGTTGACGTAATGCATTTACATTGACCACATAAAGCATGCGTCTCCACTGACATGTTAGTTCCGTCGACCTAAATCACAGTAAAATTCAACTTAATAAAACCACCTCCACAAGTGGCGTAACACTGAAATCAAATTCTGTAGGTTGAATGAGCATCAATGTAGGCAGAGCACAACATAAATTGACGTCATTGGCCTCTGGTAAGTATCCCATAATGCTCTGTTGTGACTGCTCTGCACATTCGCAGTCTGCTGCATTATGGCCACAAAAACAGGAAATAACTCCTCCCCTCAAGTCCTGGGAAATTTTGAATTCCCATTTCCTGTTTTGTCAGCGTGGCGAGACGTTGCCAGCACAACTGATCATGGTGACTGCACCCAGATGTGCTCCAGCCTGGAGTCAACCTGATATTGGATCTCATCGTTCTTTGTGGCGAAGAGTCTGTTCTGGCTCAGTTCTGAGCAACCAAAAGAAATTCGGATATCTATGAGAAGATATCTCGGGGCATGCTGGAGAAGGGGCACAACAGGGACTCACAGCAGTACCACGTTAAGATCAAAGAGCTGAGGCAGACTTATCAGAAAACTAGGGAAACTAACAGTCGTTTTGGCTCCTCACCAAAAACATGCCACTTTTATGAGGAGCTGCATAAGATTCTCGGTGGAGACCCCACCATTATGCCACCATGCAGCATTGATACCTCAGGGGAATCCAAGGCCAGTATGAATGAGGACGAGTCTGTGGACGAGAGCATGAGGATGAGAATGAGGTCAGGGGGCAGGTGAGTAGAGTATCCCTTCTCCCTGAAAGCCAGAAGCTGTTTGCCACACAGGAGCAGCCCACCCACACACAGGAAACCGTGACTGACTGGAATGTGGGGGGAGGCACATCTGGTGAATATGTACTGCAAATTGCATGTCTTTGGTTATATCTTCTGTCCAGAATCTTGAACCAGTGGGAAAAAGTGGTGTGTGTGGCGGTGGGGCTGTGCTTCTTCGTACTTGATGTGCTTAAGTATTGGGTTCACCCTGGAAAACATTATTTGTGTGCACAGGGATGCTCTAAGAATCCTCCATGCATATCTCCAGGAAGTTTTCATGCAGGTATTCTGCAATCCTTGCAGAAGTTTCTTGCCAGGGCAGCATTATTTCTTCCACCGCGATAGGCCACTTTCCCCCGCCACTCTGTTCTTAATTGTGCATGCAATATCGTGGAACATTGCATTGCAGCATAAGGGCCAGGCCTGTAGCTGGATGCTTGCAGCAAATCCTCCCTTTCCACCTGTGTGACCCTCAGCAGACTGATATCATTCATGGTTACCTAGGGAAGATGGCACATATTTACAGTACCCGCCCAAGAAAGTTTTTTAAAGTGTGTGTCATTCCACAGCCGGGGATGGTTTCTTGGTTCAGCACACTGCAAGTCCTTAAGCAGGACGTTGTTGCTATGGGCCTTTGGCATCCACAAACAGGTTCCCATTTTTTCCTCCAGAGACGGTTAACCCATACCCACCCTTTACCCTTTCTACTGCCTGTTGAAAGCCTGATCAATGGGAGCCCGACATCCATGCTGCTCTAGGAAGCATGGACTTGTGCTGCATGGGCAACGGGGATTTCCCTAACACAGGTGCACCAGCCCCTTACTTACCGTGGTTGGAACAGCACTCTGACCCCTACAATAGTTAGGCAATGGTATGTGGGTCTAGCTTTTCCTTGGGAAGGCTAAGGGGAGCTATTTATAAATTGTAACATTGCTTTTCATCCATGAGATGAGTTAACAATGGTTATCTTGTGATTTGCTTCCCTTACAGTAGACAATGTGGCCTTCAACAATCCACCATCTCACACTCCTGTAGAGCGCCTGTCACAGATAAGAAGGCAAAAAAAAAACCGCCCCAAGATGACATGTTTAATGAGCTAATGAATGCCTCCACAGCTGCTGACACAGAGCTAAGAGCATGGAGGCTTTCATTATCTGACAGGCTGAACATGGACATGGACAGTGTAAAGGCAGCACAAGAGTATGAGTGTTCAACACAAGATGAGATGCTGCGTATAATGCGTGATCAGTCAGACATGTTGAGGCATCTGGTTGAGCTTCAGGAAGCTCAGCGGAAAGACAGACTCTCTGCAGCCCCTGCAAAACTCTGAGCTAACGCAGTCTTTCCTAGCCCTCACACCCAAGCGGTCTAGGAGAAAGTTGAGTAGGGTGCAGTACGTGCTGCACTCCTTGCAAGTTTAGGGGAGCAGAAAGAGGTGACGTCCCCTTAAGGAGTGGGGATGTGTGATTCTTTCACATGTGCACAGTCAAAATGTGCTCTGTATCCCCCTCAGGCCCCACACAATGCAAGCAGACCGTTAAATTATCTTCCTTTCCCCCCGCCTGCGAAGGATCATCAATAAAAAAAGTACTGCTTTACAATTCATTACTGTTTATTTACTGATAACAAGGGAATAAAGGGAGGCGAAGTTGTGGGGGGGAATGGATTCAGTAGGGGAGTGGGGAAGGTTGGGGGTTAAAACATACTGCTTCACAATTCATTACTGTTTATTTATTGATAAGAAGGGAATAAAGGGAGGGAGAAGGTGGGGGGACTGGAACGGTGGGTGAGGGGGATGGGGGAAACTGACTTGGTGGAGGATGGGTAAGGGATGTGAAGTGAAAGCACAGCACAGATAAGCAACACACATTACTGTTGCGTCTCATTGCAAAAGTGTTTTTTCAATGCTTCCCTGAGGCACAGCACTCTGCGATTGGCTCTCAGCGTTGCAGTGGTATCTGGCTGCTCAAAATTTGCAGCCAGCCTATCTGCCTCCACAACCCAACTCAATGGGAACTTCTCCCCCTTTGTCTCACAGACATTAGGGAGCATACAGTAGGCAGAGATAACTATTGGGATGTTTTTTTCACAGAGGTCTAACCTAGTGAGCAGACTTCACCAGCATGCCTTTAAACGTCCAAATGCACATTCCACCACCATTCTGCACTTGCTGAGCCTATTATTAAAACACTCCTTCTCACTGTCCAGGTGCCTAGTGTAAGGCTTCATTAGCCAGGGGAGCAAGGGGTAGGCAGGATCCCCCATGATCACTATTGGCATTTCAACATCGCCAATATTTATTTTTTGGTCAGGGAAGAAAGTGCCCCCCTGCATCTTTTTTAACAGACCTGAGTTCCTAAAGATGCATGCGTCATGCATCTTTCCAGACCATCCCATGCTGACATCGGTGAAGTGTCCCCTATGATCCACAGGGACCCACAACACCTTGAGAAGTATCCCTATTGATTTATGTACTATGTGACAAGGTGATCTGGGGCTAAGATATGGATGTGTGTGCCATCTATGGCCCCCCACAGTTAGGGAACTCCATTGCGGAAAAGTCTTCCACTATGTCTTCCACATTTCCCAAAGTCACTACCCTTCTTAGCAGAAGTCTATTAATGGCCTTGCACACTTGCATCACAGTTGCTTCCATGGTGGATTACCGATTCCGAATTGATTCCCAACTAACTGGTAGCAGTCTGGTGTTGCTAGTTTCCACAGAGTGATGGCCACTCTCTTCTCCACTGTCAGAGCTGGTCTCAAGCAAGTATTCATGTGTTTCAGGGCTGGGGAGAGCTCTGCACAAAGTTCAAAGAAAATGGCCTTTCCCATTCAAAAGTTCTGCAGCCACTGTTCATCATCTCACACCTTCATAACAATGTGATCCCACCAGTCATTGTTTCTCAGGACCAGAAGCAGTGCTCCACCAATTGCAGATGGTGCGTGACAGCCTGCAGCAAACGGGAATTGTTTCATTCTATGGCTTGTAGCAAGGTGGCCTCTGTAACATTGCAATTTTCAGTGCTGCTGCTCCTGTATCGCCCCTGAAAATATTGCAGAGTAAGTCATGAGGTGTTTGTGATGCACACAATAATGGAGCAGAGCTGAGTGGGCTCCATGCCTCTCAGGCAATGGCGTGCACGTAGCAGAGAGTGAAGGGTTTGAAAAAATGGCACGAAAGGGTGATTAGCTGTTTGTTTGCACTGGGACAAGAAGGGAGGGAGGTAGGGAGTACATTACATCATGGGAGGATGACAACTTTCCCAAAAGTCTCTGCAGGTAGTTGCACTGTGGGCTAGCTACCCACGGTGCACTGCTTTGAGTGTTGACCCAAGCATGGCTCGTGGGGACACAATCCCCTGACGCAATGAGTGTGGGGTGATCACGCTCCTGCAACTTCTAAACTTCAGCAAGTGAAAGCCAATTTAAAATAAATTGACTTCAGTCCTCACTGTAGACATACCCTCAGAAGGAGGCCACTTCACTTCGCTAGGTCACAGTGAGCAAGGTTAAGTAGCAGGGGAATTAGCAAGTAAACAGACTATGGCCCTAGCCCTTAGGGTGGGGCAGAGCACTAAGTCGTTTAAAGGCTCTGGCCCTATGAGCAGGGCGGAGCAGCAAGCAGTCTAGAACCCAGCTCTTTGGCTGGGCGGACAGAAGGCAAACACAGGCCATTTGGCCTAAGGTGAGGAGGCTGCCACCCAAGGGGTGGTATTGGCAGCAGAGGGCAGGGGGACCTTGTATCCACCATGCTCTATTGAGTCCCATCCAGGGATTCTGCCACTGGGTCAGCAGGGATCCCACCAGAACACACTGACTCATGCTCTGACAGCAAAAACAGACTAAAGTCTGGCTTCCCTGGGCTACTTCCTACCATCGTCCAGGTATAAGAGTCTAGTCCAAGGGTCCTTCATCTCCTTGCGGGTATTTGGCAGCCAGGAATCCCAGCAGCTCTCCATACTTGGTCTCCTCTGGATAAATGGCAGCCAGCAACCCCAGCAGCTCCTCTCTGCACTCAATCTCCTCTAGGATCAGGACGCTGCCTGGCTCTGTATGGGAACCAGAGGCCTGCAGCAGGCTAGAAACGTCTGTCTCCTTCCCTGGCTCTGGCCCAACTGAGCCAGAGGCCCCACCTCTTATACTACCCTGTCCCACCTATCAGCTTCTGGCACGAAGCCCAGGCCCAGTCTGGCTCTGCCCACCAGGGGACAGAGAGTGGTTCCTCCACTTCTGGCTCGGAGGGAGGCTGCTCTGCCTCACTACAAGAACATAAGGGAGATTCCCACATCTGAGCCATTCTTTTTAGGTGACAAATCTAAGGAACTGTCCCAGATTGAGGTGTCAATAGAGGAGGTTTTGGAACAAACTGATAAATTAAACAGTCTTAAGTCATCGGGACCAGATGGTATTCATCCAAGAGTTGTGAAGGAACTCAAATATGAAATTGCAACACTACTGTGTTATGTAACCTATCACTTAAATCAGCCTCCGTACCAGGTGAATGGAGAATAGCTAATGTAACACTGACTTTTTAAAAAAGGCTCCAGACGTTATCTCAACAAGCCTAAGTTCAGTACCAGGCAAATTGGTTGAAACTATAGTAAAGAACAAAACTATTGGACACACAGATGAACACAATACGTTGGCTAAGAGTCAACAAGGATTTTGTAAAGGGAAATCATGCTTCACCAATCTATTAGAACTCTCTGAGAGTGTCAGCAAACATGTGGGCAAGGATGATCCAGTGGATATAGGGCACTTGGACTTTCAGAAAGCCTTTGACAAGTTCCCTCACCACAAGCAAAATAACAGTCTTGGGATAAGAGGGAAGGTCCTTCCATGGGTCAGTAACTGGTTAAAAGATAAGAAACAAAGGATAAAAATAAATGGTCAGTTTTCACAGTGGAAAGAGGTAAATAGCAGGGTCCCCCAGGGAGCTGTACTGTTCATCATATTCTTAAATGATCTGGAAAAAGGGGTAAACAGTGAGGTGGCAAAATGCAGAGGTTTGCAGATGGTACAAAATTACTCAAAACACCTAAGTCCAAAGCTGACTACAAAGAATTCAAAGGGATCTCACATAACTGGATGACTGGGCAACATAATGGCAGAGGATATTCAATGTTGATAAACACAAAGTAATGCACACTGGAAAACAATCCCAACTTTCCATACAAAATGATGGGGTCTAAATTAGCTGTTATCACTCAAAAAAGAGAACTTGGAGTCATCATGGACAGTTCTCTGAAAACGTCTGCTCAAAACATGCAGTAGCAGTCAAAAAAAGAACCTTTAGGAAAGGGACCTTTAGTAAAAGGATAGATAATAAGGAACCTTTAGGAAAGGGATAGATAACAGGACAGAAAATATCTTAATGCCACAAAACACATGTATGGCCACACCTTGAATACTGCATTCAGTTTTGGCCAGTCCATTTCAAAACAGTTATAATAGACTTGGGAAAAGTACAGGGAAAGGCCACCAAAACAATTAGGGGTAACAAACAACTTCCATATGAAGACAGATGAAAAAGACTGGGACAGTTCATCTTAGAAAAGCGATGATAAAGAGCCGTGTCACAGGATAGATGACCTGACACCCTGTTTCAGAGTGTTTGAGCTATGTGATGCTGGCTGGAATTTGGGGGGGAGGCGGTGATTTAGTATATTATTTAATTTCAGTACGTCAAAATAATAATAATTTATGTGAAATATGCCATGTTAGAAAGGCTGTAATGTGCTAAGTAAGATGATAATGTTTATGTTTATGTGTTATGTGTGTAATGGAAGTTATGAATATGTTTGTATCTGTGTTTTATATTGTGCTATGTTTCTGGGCAACACCCCAGACAGGATGGCTGCAGCACTAGCCTGCTTAATGGCCCATTAAAGAAATTCCCAGGTACAATGGGCCCAGGGGGAGAAGCCAGGGATACACCTGATGAGTCACCAGAACTTACTCACGTGACCCTGGACTCTATCTTATTCCTGTAAATTTCCACAAGCAGCCTGGCAAAGGCCAAGGGACATAAAAGCTGCACCACATCCATTTTGTCTTCAGTCAATGGTCTTCAGTTGTCAGTCTTCACCTACCTCTGGATCAACTCATTTACAACTGAACTGAACTTAAGCTGTAAAACAAAGGACTGAAACCCATCCAGGCACTGGATGTATACCAAAGGGACTATACAAGCCTGCAAATTCCACAATTCTACTGAAAACCTACTATATATAGACTTTCCAATTATTTGTATGTGTCTAATTGCTTTAATTATTTAACATTTTTTTATAGTTTGTTTCTTTCCTTTTATAAGAAACCTTTAGTTTTAGTTACTAAAGGATTGGCTGGCAGCGTGGTATTTTAGGTGTAGGCCCCAGCACTACGATGTAGGCCTGAACAAGAGCAAGAGCCCGGACCATGGATACGTATTTGAAGCTTAAGGGTTAATCCTCACACTGTTTTGGGAAATTGCTTTTTCAAATGTTTTCTGTATTCATAATAAATGTAACATACTGCCTTGTCCCCTGAAAAAGATCCTGCTCTTTATTTCTTAAGTGTAACATGGGTAAAATCCAAACTTATATCGATCTGGTAATGTGGCTAACCCTTTGAGGTCAGGAAAAACCTTTTTGATTAAAAGCATAAAGTTTTAAATAACTGATTTCTTTACTGGACCTAGTGGCTGATTGGAAGCCAGAAATTGAAATGCAGGAAAGGGGGCTGTGTATATTTTTATTTTAGCTTCTTGATAACCAGTGTGGGGAATCAGAAGCACTGTTTGCGGCCGGTTGGGAAGTCTGACTTCAGTGTCACCCACCAGTGTTGGAAAAATCTGCTCTCCTTTTGCAGCCTGCCCTAACCTTGGCATTTTCAGGTGGCTACCCTGGGCATGAACGGGTCACAAGCTACAGCAAGGGTTTCAAATCCAGATGGCCGGAGTCAGTCCAGAGTTCTACCTTATATGATCAGGTAGCGATACCTAACAACCACAGTCTTTGGGACTACCCTTGCCTTCAGGGCAGCACTGCCTAGTGGCCCAAGTCTACATGGCTGCCCTCCTCAGCAGGGATGCGTGGCAGGGACCTGTCAGCATTCACCACTAGGTCAGTGGGAATCTGCCCAAAACACGCTGTCCTGGTTCCCTGTTCTACAACCAGACTGATGTCTAATGTGCTTGGGCTACTTCCTATCCTGTCTTCCAGTGCAGTGAGTCACATGTCTTCTGGGTCTTTGGAATCATTGACTGACGAAGCTCCTGGCTTCTCCGTCCCATCTTGGGCCTCTGTCAGCAGCCAAATATCTGTCTGGGGCTCAGTACATCTGGCCTCTGTGGTCTGGAGCTCCGGCAACTCCACAGAAGGTGCCTGCAACTCGTGTCCTTCCTCTTCAACAGTCTGCCCCCAACTGAGCTGGGCTGCTCCCTTTTGTATACTGTCTCCAGGCTGAGCATGCCCAGTGGGGGCAGAGGACATGGCCTTCTCAGCCCACAATGTGTAGTTAACCCCCTTTGGGCTAGTGCAGGGTCAATATACCTCGTCACAAGAGGGTATGATAGAGGCCTATAAAATCATGAATGGTGTGCAGAAAGCATCTAAGGAAGTTTTATTTACCCTTTCACATAACACAGGAACCAGGGATCAGCCAATGAAATTAATAGATAGCAGCTTTAAACCAAACATAAGGAAGTCTCTCTTAACACAACACACATCCCCTGTGGAACTCTTTGCCATGGGATATGGTGAAGGCCAAAACTATAGCTGAGTTAAAAAAAAGATAAGTTCCTGAAAAATAAGTCCATCAAGGCTATTAACCAGGATGGGCAGGGATGCAACCCCTGATCTAGATGTCCCTAAACTTCCAACCTCCAGAAGCTGGGACTGGATGACAGAGGATGGATCACTCAGTAATTGTCCTGTTCTGTTCATTCCCTCTGAAGCATCTGATGCCAGCCACTGCTGGAAGATTGGATACTGTGCAAGATGGATCATTGGTCTGACACTTTATGGCCATTCTTATGCTCTGATATTAAGTTCTTATGCCCTTCTTTATAAGCATTAACCTAGTGTTTAGGGTACTCGGCTGCAATGGGGGAGGTCCCTGACTCAAGTACCCCTTTAGCCTGATAAAAAGAAGATATTTGACCAGTGATCTGCCACCTCCTAGGTAAATGCTCTAAACACTGGCCTATAGAGTCACTCTAACCCTTTCTTTACCCCCAATTAATATTTAATTATTCAATTAAAGTGCAACACCTTGAATAGGAGAGAATAAGGGAACCCCACATCAGAATAGTCTGTAACCTACTGGTTAGGGACTCACCTGAGTGGTAGCAGATCGCTGTGCAAATCCCTTCTTCTCATCAGGCAGAGTGGGGTTTGAACCAGGGGTACCCTAACCACTAGGTTAAAGGCCATAAGTGACGACTCAGGATTGCCTCCCCACAGCAATTCTGTGTGGTTAGGCAGCCTCTGAGCATGCCTATCAGACCAGGCACCACACATCATTTAGATGGGAGACAGGTGCCAGGTGCCTAGAGGGAGGCAGCAGTGTCCATGCCCAAAGGTAGAAGCACAGATACGCAGGAAATGTTTTACTGCAAAAACGTAGGTGCCGAGCGACTTTAGGATCCTGCATGGCTAGACAAGAGCTGAGTGGGAGTTTTGCAGATCAGAATGGTGCCTAGAAATAGGACTTATGCGCCTAAGTACCTCTGTGGATCCCACTCTAAGCTCCTTCCATGTAAAATCAACAACAATAGTGAAGTTGGTAGTGGGCTTCATGGACTGTCTGGCACTTCTCCCCTCTCAGGGTCAATGTTCTGCTCGGGGAAGGGTTTAGGGTTTTGATTGATTTTTTTTAAAGTTTTTTTTTCCCCTTTTAGTTTTCCCATGGTAGAGGTTTATTGGTAGAAGAGAGTGTCTGTTGTGAATGTCATTCACTGCCGGGGAATGTTTACCCTGTACAAAATGATTTCCATACAAATGCCACGTCTGCTCATATCTTGATTCAGTAAAAACTACATCACCTACCTTTGCGCCTGACCTCAACACAGCCTCTTTAACAAAAGAGTTTTCACCCTCGTGTGGCCCTCATTTCATCCCTTGTTTTGGAACCCAGCCATCTTTCCCTATGGTCACTCACCAGACTGAATGCCAACTGTATTTTCACATCAGCAGTAAGAGCTTAAGTATCTGAATGACAACACTCATTCTGAAATGAGCCTTGACAGATGGGTCTAATAAAACAACCATAACCATCATCTGCCTGACTTTCCAACATCTAAAAGCCACCAACTTCTTCTAAACTGCAACTTGCAGCTGAAGGACTTGCTCAGAAGTGAATGCGCAGTATCTAAGGCTAAATAAACTCTGAGACTGTAATAATCCAGTTTCTGGTTCTAGTTATAGAGCAAATCTACAAGGGCTGTCTGGGCACACAAACTTTTTAAAATGCTTTTATTTAATGCACACATGCACATACACAACACCCCCTCCCCCCAAAAAAAAACTAAAAAAAAAAAAAGGAAGGAAGGAAGAAGAAAGAGATGATGCTTATCAATTTAATTCCTACATAAAAGGAGCAGTGCAAAAATCTTTTAAATCTACATTTCTACAGTGATGCACAAATCTATACAGCAAAAACCTATGGGTACGTTTTCTTTTTATTCAGATGGATAGCACACTCCAATGAAGTGTTACATAACCAGGGTTTGTCAGTCTTCATCAGCCTTAACTCAGAACTCTAGAAGCCAAGGTCAAATGGTAAGTGAAATGGGTCTTCTAAGGAGCAGCTTTGTTTATTTATCTTACAAAGATTTCTTAGCATAAATATTCACAGACCCAGAAGGATTAAAATTCCTTGAGATTTCGTGCATGTACACACACACATAAAATCCCTTGCTAATCTTCCATGTTCGCCTTTCCATTGGCCACAACTGTGCGTAGAGGGCAGTTCTACTTTGACAAAATGACACCTTTTTACCCCACAGACTTGCCCGCTGGGTGTATCCAGAATCAGCTCTTGCATTAATGACTATAACAATTACTCAAGTTAGTACTGCAAAGCCAATACACTAGAGAGAATGCACTGGAGGCTATCCCTTCCCGGGAAGCATCCGCAGAATTGCTTACTAAGTTCCAATCAGCCAGACCTATGCAAACCCACTGAAGGCAATGGGACTGCACAGGTACCACTGTGAATTGAAGGGTTTGGGAAACTCCACTTGTGCATATCATTTCTATTAATTACATTATGGATTTTATGTGAGCTTGTGTTAGCCAGGAGAGGGCTGGACAGTACGCGATGCACATTTCTGGGGAAAAAAATCCAGGACTGGGGATGTGTTGAGGGTCACCCTGCGGTGCAATTCAGGCTAGTGAACGCCTGAGTGTAGCAGGCAGTGTGCAAGTGCCTGCAGACGTAGCTGGGAGTAACTTACATGCTAGGGGCTGTTTGTGAGCAGTACAGGAACGGAGGCAAAATCAGGAAAGCCAAGTAAAGGACACCGCTGGTTACAAAGCAAGGGTGTCACAGCTACTCACTAGTCTAGATTGTACCCTGGGCATGTCACCATTATATAGGATAAAAAAGGGTATAATCTTTCCTGCCTCAGGCCATAAGACAAACATTAATTGCCTAGAATTAGCAAGACTTTTTCACTCTGGGCAGGTTATTCCGCAGTTATCCGTGTCTCAATTACAGAGCTCGCCCTCTCTGGTCTCTCGGTGTACACCTTCCACCCCCCAGGTGCCACCCGTCCTGGGGTGGAATCCAGAGTCTCACTTTTAGACTGGATCCCCAGCCGACATCGCCTGGCTGGGTTCTGCCCCTACAGTTCTTCCCTTTGATCAGACCGCTTTCCTAAACCCAAGTGTTATTTAACCTCAGCAGAAGGAACAGAGCAAAGCACGAGCCATCTGGGTTTTAGACACACGAAAACAGTCTCTACACACGTCTGTCTCATCCCTGGAAGCTTAGGAAGGCTCAGCTGCTTCCGTCCTCTTCTACAGGGCCTGTGCCTCCCTCAGCCTCTTCCTCATGAACGGCCCCTGACAACTACTTCCTCCTCTCTCGAGTCACTTTTTAACCATTTCATGGCCTTTCAGCTCGTTTCCAGCTGTGGCAAAACAGCTGTGTAGCTTTCGGCTGCAGCCAAGGAAGTAGCATTTTCACAGTTCAGTAGCTCAGTATTAGTTGTTAATAAACCCCAGCGTGTTTACCCAGAGGTTACTGATCTAGAGACACTGTGTTGCCTTCCTACTCATTCCCTAACAGTTCTGCTACTGAACTGTCAACACATGCATACAGGGAGCACGGCAGTAACCCAATATACGCTGTACGATAGCTCTCTCAATAACCAGGTCATATACAGCATCCGTATTGCCAACCCAAAGGTTCAACGATCATTAATCAGACCCAAAAAAACATGAGATTTTTTGTTTGGTTTGGTTGTTTTTTGTTTAAAGATTATATAGTGGTTTTGGGGTCTCCATTTTTTCATTCCCCCTGCCCACCCTTAGTGTTTAGCCCTGCCCGAGGAGAGGAAAAAACCCTCTGAGGCTATGTCTACCCTACAGTAAAAAACCCACTCGAAACCCCCTGGTTTCAGACTCCGGGGCTGTTTACTTGCATTGTAGACGTTCAGGCTCAGGCTGGAGCCCGGGCTCTAGGACACAGCAAGGTGGAAACATCGAGACTGCAATTAAACAGCCCCTTAGCCTAATTGCAGTGTAGACATCCCCAGGAGACAGGGCAAGCAGCCACGCAGGGTAAGAGCCAGAGCTGCCGCAGGAAGCAGGCAGAGCTCTTTCACCTCAGCAACTCACACTGTTCTCACAGGAGGGGAGGAGAGAGGAAGCAGAGAGAGCCCAATGGCTCAGGGTGGCTCAGCACCCTCTTCACCCTGTGAGCCATGGGAGACCTCCTTTGCTCCTTCCCTGCAACACCCTCTCTGGGAAGGGGTAGAGGGAAAAGGCTCCCCAGAGTCACCCAAACGGTGGAGAGGGGCCCCCCAGGGCGAAGAACCCCAGGAGCTGCAGCAGGACTCAGCAGAGATGAGGCAGGGCGAGAGGCTGGGCAAATGTAGGGGCAGTACTGACTGGGAGGCAAACCTGCTGAGGCTCGAGAGGGCAGGAGGCAGCATTAATCGCTGTGCAGGAGACGGGCAGAGGTGGGGATGAGAGCACTCGCAGCAGAGGCCAAAACCACCTTAATAAACGTCATCTAAAATGCACTCGATGAGAGGGCTGGAGCTTCTCATATCATTGCCAGGCAGGCTGTAGCCCCAGCTGAGGTCCTGGCACTCACAGAAAAATCAAGGGAGTTGGCCACACTGCAGCATTCATACAAGATGGCAGATCAGCCCCAAGTCTTTCACAATCCATTACTGGGTTTTCTTGCACTTTCCTCTGAGCATCTGGTGCACACCGCAATCAGAGACAGGACCTGGGCTACATGGTTCACCGCTCCGCTCCCAGGTGCTAATTCCTATGTGTTTCTCTATTTATGGAAATGTAAGAGTGCACAGCTGAGCACTAGAAAGTCAGGAACTGTAAAAGGGCCAGTTCTGTAATGCTTTACTCACATGAGTACTCCAGTGTTTCAGTGTGATCGAAATGATGTGAAATCTAACTGCCCAGCCAAAGCTTTGTGGGAGTGGGCCCAAAGATGAGACTAAATACACAATCTTAACTCTGCTCCTAGTCAATATAGACTTTATGAGTCCCTCTTTAATTATGTGAGCGCAGATTGTTTCTCAAACAGTACCACATCATACCTTTTCCCCTCTATGCTCTCTTCCCCCCCGTGTCTAACATGAGTGTTTACACCTGTTTTTAAGCAAAACGTTTGACATGTAAAGGAGTTAAGGTCTTTGTCCTGCAAACACATATGCACGTGCTTAGCTTTGCTACCCTAAGTATTCCCATTAATATCAGTGGCACTATGGACAATATTAAAGTTAAGTTTGTGCCTAGATGGGGGTATCATTGCACTAAATCTTTAATGGGGCCTGAGTCACAGATCCGCTGCATTCTAGGGAGTCACTTCAGTGTAAAATTGGAGTAACCCAGTACCGTAAGTGATCGCTCTTTTTAAACACTGAGGCTTCATTACCTGTAAAATTCTGAGTAAAGGACTCAGAGACGTAACAGAAAAAACCAGTTAAGCTACCTAATGTATATACATTTAACAAAACCAGCATTAATCCTGCATCTCGCTCTTCTTTCATTCTCAAACAAGCACCTTTGGGCTTCCATGCCACTCTTCATGCACCAGAGGAGCTCCTCGTAAAAGCTACCTCATTGTCCATCTTCAGATCCCTCCTTAAAACTCTCCTCTGCTGTGGTGCCACCAAAAACCTTCACACCAGTTACACAGTGGGAGTGCTGAGACCGCCATCTGTCATGCTGCCCAATATTAGCACATTGGTTCCTTGGTCTCCCCTATTTGTCTGTTTCCACCTGTGGTCTCTTGTCTTATATTATGGCTATGTCTACACTGCATTGCAGTGGACTAGAGGAGCGTGAACTGCAGAGCACACCAAAGTGTTGTGATCTAAGTGCCACCGGTGAACGCTGCTGGAGCAAACTAAAAGGTACCTTCTAGTTCACACCAGCTGTGTCCACACAGGGCAGATAGAGTGCAACTCTTAGCTGCAATCTGCTCTTCACACCCCTACAGTCTGCACTGTGGTGCAGTGTACGCAAGCCCTTCAATTATAAGCTCTTTGGGGTATGGACTGTCTTTTTGATTCGTCTTTGGAGAGTGCCTAGCACAAGTCCTTTTCTGTGACTGAGGCTTAGAGGTGCTCCCACAATACAAATAATAAATTCATGTAGAAATGGTATTGAGATTAACTGAAAGGAATTCCGACTCTTGGTAAGTTTGGTAGTGAACAATCCTAAACTGACAGGAGTATGAGCTAAAGGATCTAACAGGTGTTTTCCATCCATAATTTCCATGTTTCATTGTGATACTTTCATTCAGTAGAATTCTACTTGGGCTTAACTAGCAGAAACTTGTCCATTGAAGATAGTGGGTGTAAACGTGTCTCTTTTCCGGAGCCAGAATGCAAGCTAGTGGTTAGGTCACAGGCCTGGCCATCTGAGGCTGATTTCAAGTAGCTGAAATTCTGCCTTCATGCCTCTTCTGTTCTCTTCCTAGTTTTTACGCTCTTTTCTCTGCGAGCTTGGGGAAGTCACTTGGGGTAACATCATAAGGAGTAGGCACAGGCCCATGCTGGGGCACTGCAGAACTACCTTGAGTCCTGGGAAATTTAGAGGGATACTGTATACGTTCAATATGCAGACCAAAATTGTTGGATTTTCCCCCTCAATATTCTATATTGTCCAATAGACACACTATACTGAATAATACCATTGACTTGCATTGTGGTCTGTACAGGATATAAATCAGGGCAGAAGCTGGTTCACAAAATTTGGTTCATTAAAATCAGTTCAAACCTTCCGATTCCCCACTAATGTGTAAAAAAAAATTGAAAAACAGTATCCTTTAACTCATTCCTATTGTAAAATTATTTTTAAAAGGTTATGGGACAGATCTTCAAAGTATTAAACTTTGGTGCTATGCTGATTTACACCAGCTGAGGATCTGGCCCAGAATTTGGCTAATTAGAAGATCTGAACTAGAAGAATAATTTACTTTTATTCCAATTTCTGAAAGGAAAAGACAACTATTCCTCTAAAGGGAGACATGGTGAAAGTGTCTCCAGTCTAGAGGCTATATGCAGTCTAGTTCTAGCCAGTGTCGGTCCTAGGATATTAGAGAGACAAGGTGAGTGAGATAATGTCATTTATTAGTTAGACCTCTGTGGCTCAAAAGCTTCTCTCTCTCATCAACCGAAGTTGGTCCAATAAAAGATATTACCTCAGCCACCTTGTCTTTCCAGCCTAGCAGCTCCATTATTTGGCTTGTTAGCTGAGATCTCACTATTGGCAGAAATAACCATTTGCTCTTCTAATTATAAGAAAACATTTGGTTTTTCTTGGGCACAACTAAAACTGAATTAATGGCTACTTTCCTACTTTGTCAGCTAAAAAGATGAATAGAGGGTTTTTTTCCTTATCAGTATCCTGAGAGCCCTACTCTCACATTAGGCTCAATAAAATGACAACACCACCTGCTAAGTTTCCCAACCTTTGCAGTATCAAAAGTCTGGTACAGTCATTAAAACATGCAGTAGAAAATGTCTTTCTGCTGATGGAGTATCCGCAGGAGACCTGGAATTATGTGTCTGAAAGCTACGAAAAGTACAATTTTTCTTGTCCAGTAGGGGTTCTTTCTATTGCCCATTAAATTTTCTAGTCATTTTAGAAACTATATAAGAATAATGATGTTAAAGTACCCGAAGGAGCAAAACTGAGGCATACTCTATCAGGAGAGACACAGAGTCACTTTTAGAGCCTACTTCATTATAACCTTTAAAAAAAACCGTTTGGATTTTGAGTACCTAACAGTGAAGGGAAGACCTAGGCCTTGTTTACACACTCATGTTGTACCACTTTAACTATATCAGGGTAGGTAAAAATATACATGCCCCCTCCCAGTGTGGATGCAGTTATACCAGTATAATTGTGCTTATTATAGAATAGTTTATTCCCATAGAGGATGGGTATAATGGTATTCATGCTACTGGTTGTACTGGTATAACTAATTAAAAAAAAATCACTCCCCCAACTGACATAATTGTACCTTAAAAGTAGCGTACAGGCTAGGTCTAAACTAAACAGTGTATCTAGAGATAAGGCTCCCTTAATCCAGGTTGTTGGGTTATGGTTAGGATTACTGACCCATTGTCTGTGTTATTGGTTAGTTCTTGATAGAGCTAAGTTATGCTTTGTTTAACTGCAAGTCTTAGCAGTCCTCTCTCAGAGTTACACGTTTACATGTTAGTCAAAGCAGCATGTGGTTCTACTAGCACCACTAGATTAAAGAGATTAAAGAGTCCTTTAGTACCAGGTATTTTCTCCCCATGAAGGTACATACAGAATCATAGAACTATAGAAATGTAGGACTGCAAGAGGCCTTGATAGGTCATTTAGTCCAGTCCTCTGTCCCACGGCAGGACTGAGTATTATCTAGACCATCCCTGACACATTTGTCTAACCTGCTGTTAAAAATCTCCAATGACAGAGATTCCACAACCTCCTTAGGTAATTTGTTCCAGTGTTTAACTACCCCTACGGTTACCAAGTTTTTCCCTAATGTCCAATTTAAATCTCCCTTGCTGCAATTTAAGTCCAGTGCTTCTTGTCCTATCTTCAGTGAATAAGGAGAATAATTTATCACCTTCTTCTTTATAAAAAATCTCCACATACTTGAAGACTGCTGTCATGTCCCCCCTCAGACTTCTCTTCTCCAGACTAAACAAAGCCCGTGTTTTCAATCATTCTTTGTAGGTCTTGTTTTCTAGACTTTTTGTTGCTCTCCTCTGGATTTTCTCCAATTTGTCAACATCTTTCCTGAAATGTGGTGCCCAGAACGGGACACAGCACTCTAGCTGAGGCCTTATTAGTGCTGAGGAGAGAGTGGAAGAATTATTTCTCATGTCTTGCATGCAACACTCCTGCTGATACATTTGTCACTGGCCCTATGTGTGCCCCATCTCCCATAGGGGGCAGGTTATGGGCTTTGGGGCCCCACAGCCAGGCCCATCTGGCTGTTTGCAGCCTCTGGGTGGGCCAGCCTAGTGGCCAGACTTGGTGGCAGCCCTCAGATTCGGGGCCGGGCGGCCAGCCAAGGGGGCTGCCACCAAGTGGGGGGAGGCAGCAGCCAGGGTGGGAGATCCAGCCCCTCCCTGCTCTACCGGGTCCTGACCCGGGTCCTGTCGGTGACTCTTGGGTCTCACTGAGGCAGCAGGGGTCTGCCCAAAACACACTGCCTCTTCTCAGGCCACTTCCTACCCCTATTCCAGAAGCTCCGTCCAGGTGTCTCTCCAGGGCCTCCACTCTCTGTGGCAGGTGTAGCGGTCTGGCTTCCGCAGCACATCCATGGGCCCTTTTGATTCCCTGGCAGGAGCCTCCAGCATGTGCGTCCTTCCTGCTCAGCAGCCCACCCTAAGTGAGCCAGGGTTGCTCCCTTTTATACTGCAGCAACAGTTGGAGCATGCCTGGCAGGGACGGGTGCGTGGCTTCCGCAGCCAGGAATGTTGGCTTAACCCCTTCATCTCCAGTATGGGGTAAGTACACCTCGTCACAACATCCCAGAACAATGTTCGCTATTTTTGCAACAGCGTCACAGTGTTGACTCAACTTTAGTTTGTGATCCATTATAACCCCGAGGTCCTTTTCTGCAGTCATTTCCCATTTTGTATTTGTGCAATCCATTGTTTCTTCCTAAATGTAGTACTTTGCATTTGTCCTTATTGAATTCCAATCTATTAGTTTCAGACCATTTCTCCAATATGTCAAGATCATTTTGAATTCTAATCCTGTTCTCCACAGCGCTTGCAACCCCTACCAGCTTGATATCCTTTGCAAACTTTTTAATGAAGATATTGAATAGAACCAGACCCAAGGCAGATCCCTGCAGGACCCTCATACAATGTGCCCTACCAGCTTAACTGAACCATTGAGAATTACTTTCAATCAGTTGTGCACCCACTTTATAATAGGTTCTTCTAGGCTAGTTTGCTTATGAGGGTATATGAGACATTATCAAATTACTCATGTCCAGATATAGCAAACTGCTGCTTCCCACCTATCTGTAAGGCTTGTTATCCTGTCAAAGAAAGCTTTTAGGGTGGTTTGACATGATTTGTTCTTGACAAACCTATGTTGACTGTTACTTATTGCCTTATTATCTTCTAGGTGTTTATAAACGGATTGTTTGATTATTTGCTCCATTATCATTCCGGATTCTGAAGTTATACTCTATAATCAAGTCACCTCTCAACCTTCTTTCTGATAACATAAACAGCTTGAGCTCTTCAAGTTTCTCACCGGAAGATATTTTTTCCAGCCACCATAATTTTTGGGGCACTCTTTTCTACACCTTCTCCAATTTTTCAACTGCCTTTTGAAAATGTGGACACCAGAAGTGGATACAGTATTCCAGTATCAGCCTCACCAATGTAAGATAAAGAGGTAAAAATCACTTCTCTACTGACTACTCTCTTGTTTGTACATCCAAGGATTACACTGGCCCTTTTTGCTCCAGCATTACACTGGCAACTCATGTTCAATTGCTTGTCCATATGACCCCTAGGTACATTTCAGAGTCACAGCTTTCCAGAACACAGACCCCCCCTTCTGTAGGTATGGCCTGTATTCCTTGTTCCTAGATGTATAACTTTGCATCTGACTGCATAAAAATGTGTTTTGTTTGAATGGGACCAGTTTATCAAGTGATCCATAGCCCTCTGTATGTCTGCCTTCTCCTCTGCATTGTTTACCACTCTGTCAATCTTCGTGTCAGCTGCAAATTTTCCAACTAGAGAACAAAAATATTTGTTGAATCCTTCTGCCGTTTCTGCCTCATGAACATTTTGCTCTGTCATTTAGTAATGGGTTGGCACTATTGCTAGGATTGCTTTTGTTTCTAATTTATTTTAAAAACTGCTTCATCTTGTCCTTAGCCCTGCTAGCCAGGGATTTTTCCCTGATGTGTTTAGTTTCCATATATCAATTTTCTACATTTCATAACTTCTAATTTATATCAGTCACTTTCTATTTCCCCCTTATCCATTGGCTATAAATTGCTTCTCCCTCCCCGCCCCTGATTGCTGCCTTCACTTTGTCAGTGAACCAAGATGGCTTTTAGCCAACGTTGTCCTCTTTCTCGATTGTGGAATTGTGGCTTTTTGGCCATCTAATAACATCTTCTTAGAGAACTTCCAGTTTCCACTCACATTTTCTGTCTAAATATTTGTTCCCAATCAATTTTGCTCATAATTTTCCTAGCTTTGGGAAATTAGCCGTTTTTGAAGCATCAGGTAAATACATATTACTGGTTGGAATGATCTCTGTTAGTCCATATTGAGTGCAGTCAGATCACGCTCACTTGTTCCTAGGCGATCAACTTCCAGGCAAGGGATTAATTCATCTTTCCCAACATAACAAAGTCCAAGATAAAGTTACCTCATGTTGCTGCAACACCTTTTGTTAGAAAATCATCATCCATAATTTTTAGAAATTCTAATGGGGCTTACCATTGGCTGCCTGAGAACTCCAACATATGGCTCCCAAACTGAAGCCCCCCCATGACAACACAATGTCTCTTTCCATAGCGTATTTAAGGAGAAACTCAAGCTATTCTTTGGTTTGCTTCTGTCATCTGTGACAGACAGCTCCCCCCCCTCCCATCAGTACAGCCTCCTTGACTTTGTTAAAATCCCTGGCAAAACTTCAGCTGATTTCAATGAGACCAGCATTCAGCCTTCAACATGTTATTGGAAAAGAAACCTGCTGCCCCTGTTTGACACATTCAGTTCTTGGGCACACATTGAAATGTTGTGGGCCAACGAAACGGATGGTGCCTTACAGCCCCTACAGTCAACAGGAGCTGAATGTGGCTCAGCACCTTCCAGGATCTGGCCTAAGCACCCTGATTCAGGCTAAGCCTGTATAATTAGGTGTCATATAGGTGCAGATTGGCTCCTTGTTTCAGACCATCACATAGCAACTGCAGTGGGCCCGGGGTGGGTTCCATCTTTAGGATTCCTAGTTTAACGCTAATGACTTTTCACATAGAATACCGGCTTTTGTGCCTCCACAGACAAATAGGCCGTCCTAACGAACTGCTTGTTTGAAGGATGGAAACCATTCTTTGGAAGGAAATGAATGAAGGTAGGAGAGAGGGAGGGAGGAAGAGAGAGAGGGCGAACAAGTGAGCTGTACGATTCTCAGCCTACAATAGCATTAATCAAAGACACAAGAACTCGCAAAGTTTTAAAATGCATTGCAGAAATTCTTCAGTGTGACTAGGCATTCAGCAAACCTGTGCTGAGTTATTGGCTGTACATCTTGGGCAGAGGGTTTTGCTGCCTTTCGCTAGTGTGGAAATGGCAAAGCATAAATAAAAAGTTATTCCAATGTGTTTGAAAGTGCACAGATGGGATTTGTATTTTGATTAGGAGGTTAAGGCTGAACGTACTAACCTAAGGTGCAAGGAGGAAGAGGCTACACAGAGCCTCTCCCCATGCTACCACCCAAGCAACTGGGTGAGATCATTCCACAGCACTAAGACTAGGAGAGAAAGCGCCACCCCATACATCATGTCTCCTAAGCTGCAGTCTGCCTGGTAGGTAATGTGTGCAGTCACCCAGCACACTGACACTACAAGCAGAAGGCACACACTGCTACTGCTGAGAGCAGCAAAATGGGCTCTAGAGTACATCTCCTCAGCACACCAACATTACCCTCTTTGGTAGGTTCTTCCAGCACAGGACACGTTGGTGTTGGCAATATCTACCTGTTTAGTTACTTATATGGTCTTCATCACTATAGCATGAGCATTGAGGACCTTGCTTTTTTCTGCTCCTCCTTCCATCACAATCCAAGGAAGGATTTGGCTGTTAATTCTATTTTATGCAGTATAGTTGTAGCTAAGTTGGCCCCAGGATATTAGTGAGACAAGATGGATGCGGTAATATCTTTTATGGGACAAACTTCTGTTGGTGAGAGACACGCTTTCAAGCTACAAGGAGCTCTTCTTCAGGCACACATACACGCACATGCGCATGCCCACATGCACAACCCCCACTAATTTGCATGATCAAGTGCAACATTACAGTCTATGGGCCAAATTAATCTCTGGTGTCATTCTATCAAGGATACACTTAGCTCTAAATGCAATGTGTATATTGATTCAATAAAATATCTAATCATCTTAAACCCATGTTATAACTTCTGTTGGGAACTGAACAATTCTGTGGGACCTATTTTTTTTTAATTTCTCTCCAGTAACTGTCATGGTATTTTTCCTTTAAATTCAAAGGCTGCTGAATTAAAAAAGACTACAGAACGGATGGAGCCATCTTGTGGAGAACCCCTCCAAAGAAGAACCATAGAACACGGCATACCGTAAACTAGGGGGCACCTGCTGAGATTTTGCAAAACTCTCAAACTACGTTCAGGTGCACAAAACTCGTGAGTTTTCCCTGGCTTTTCCAGGATGGTTTCATTTAACAAGTAAGATATTTTTTTCTACATAAAGGGAATGCTGTGCTATGTAACCCATAAGAGTAAAGCGCACAAAACACTACCAACCACATACAAAAAGACAACAAAAACAATTAATCTGGCACAAAGGGGTATATTATCACCTGTATTTTTTCCCTGCATTGGGTTGCTTCTCTGTCCCTTGTTCTGCTTCCTCTTTCAACCTCTCCATATTTGGGCCTCAGTCCTGGAAAGACTTCCACACTCCTTTAACTTTACCCAGTGTGAGCAGTATCATTGAAGTTAATGGGGCTATTCAGCATGGGTGAAATCCTGGCCCCAGTGTAGTCGAGGGGTTTTGCCATTGACTTCAGTGAAACCAGGAGTTCCCACAATAGGTGTAAAGTTAAACACATGCACAAGTCTTTTCTGGACAAGGGCCTTGATTTTGCACCCTGCTGTGTTTTACTCTGCATTTACACACTGGCTTTTTTTCCCATTAGAATTACACTCTCTCCTTTCTCTGCTCTGTTGCCCCTGCATAGTCTCTCCTGTGCCAAATACAAGAATCTGCTCTCATTTGCAATCAAGCTGAGCTTACAAACCCATGAGAGTGATGGAAGACTGCCATTAGACAAAACGAATTCTTCAATGTCCACTTGCTGAGGAGCCTGATGTCCTGTATTGAAGTTTCCCACCACAGAATGGAATTATGAACATTTAATTGTGGATAATTGTGCAAGCAAGGGTAAATATTTTAAAAAGCAAAATAAAACTTGTTCTTAAACAGAGCTGAATGATACTTTAACATACCGAGGAGCTGCTCAGGCATTTAATAACCAAACAGAAGAAAAAAAAAGCAAAGTCTAGAATTCAGAATCTGCAAATTGTACTGTAATAAAATGGATGATCAGGCTTCATAATGGAGCTCACTTACTCTCTTCCCACAGAGTACCTGGTATTTTTAGTGTCTAATGTTAATTATCTTTGTGTATTGCTAACTAATTTAATACAAAGATGAACCTAACCCTATAAGCAGAGGAAACACATGTGAACGGGGCTGTTGCCTTTCATTAGGGCACCAGCACCGGGTCTATGCATGGAAAGATTCATCAGAAGAATGTAGCTAGGATGATGTTGCTTAATGAGCTGCCTGAGCCACAATGCAAAACATTACGGGCCAAATTCTGCTTTCCTAGGTGCATACACTGAAGACGGAACACTGGAAGTGGTGTAAATGGGAATTTCCAGGTACTGATCTGGAAGGAGGTTGAGAGACCCATGACGCTCTTCTTTGTGTAATTATTTTGGTCTTTCCTAACAAAGGTGTTTGCAGGAGAACAAAACCTTTGTTTCAACGCCATCTGCTCCTGCTACTTACTCCCCGTTGGGGGGCACGATCCTGCTGCTGTTCCCCACAAAGAGCTCTGCTTGGCTTGTAGCTTCCATGGGAATTCCATTGATGAGGTCATAACCGCGAGTGACATCATAATCAGCTGCTGTGGCAGTAACTGTGATGTCACACAAAGATGATCTCAGCATCACGTGGAGAACAAGCAGGAAAGGAAAACGAGGCCTTAAAAACAAAGAGAAAGATTCTGTGCGCGGCCCCTGGAGTTGAAGCACAGAATGCGCAGCCGAGGGGGAGGTGATTTGTAAGCCATCCTTGTTCCCTTGCTATTCCAGTTTGACAGATAGGGCCGGTGTGAAGTTTCTAAATGCTCTAATTTCCAGCAGCCTCCTGAGGGAAGCCTACAAGGTGCTTGGCAGCTCAAAATTTCCATCGTGCAGTAATCTGCTCCAACAAGTCTCCTCCCACTCCCAGCCTTCCCCCCATGCCAATGCTAGAAAGTAGGGGAAGGAACAGTGTCGGACAATTTATGGTAGCCCTGTGCAGGAGTTGCAGGGGTTTATATGGCCCCAAGCTGCCACTGTAGCAGTGCATAGAGTCCAGAATGGAGTGGAGAATGGCCCCCAGAAATTCTATTTGCATGCAAATGTCCTTATTGGTTAAAGATCAAAGAAAGAAAAACACCAAAAATACACCTTATACACAAGCATGCAGTAAAGCTCCTGGGTTTCAGAGATTTCTGTAAAGTGTTAATGGCATTTTCCAAGAGAAGCACATTTCTCGGGCTGTAAAGCCTGTGACTCAAAGGCATACGTTTAGAAGTAGCAGTTTCAGGTGTCTGACACGATTCTAGATAATTTATTCTATGGCTGGGTTCCCCCTCCCTCCCCATGATGTTATTTTTAAAGTGGATTCCACAACCATGAAGTCATTCCAGCCCCCAGCATGTGGAAGAGCCTTAGACTGACTTTCTCATCACTCTATATAATTAAAACAATACTTCAAAGTAGACTTCCACACTGGAGAAAGAGGCTATGTAAACAGCATATGTTCAGCCATGTGCTGGAGGTAATAATTAAGGAGAATTATCTCTGTAAGTATTGAGACAATGTCAGTGGTAAGGAATTAAATGTGCAGATTAAAGAGAATCGGATGATCTCTTGCTTAGGAAACGTATGTCAAAGGGAACTAGCCTAGAAGAACCTCGAGCTTAACTGTTTCCACAGTGGATTGGAAAATCATGTTTGCACTTAAACACTAAACAAAATGAAAAGGTAACCAGAAATAGAACTATTACAATCTTTTATGCTTTAACACAAGAATTCAGGCATTGCTCTTAAACAGTTCTTTCAAGCCTACTTGTGGAGTCCCATCAAGTGCTGGCTTCTGAAGAGATTAGTTTGTAGGACTTGTGTAGGACTGGCTGTAGGAAGTCCAATGGTAGAGGCACTAGCTTAGGACATGGGAGACCCAGATTTGAGTCCTTGCTCTGCCTCAGACTTCCTGGGTGACCTTGGGCAAGTCACTTAGCCGCTCCATGCCTCAGTTCCCCACCAGTAAAATGGGGATAACAGCACTTCCTTGCATCACAGGAGTGTTATAAGGATAAATACATTAAAGATTGTGAAGTGCTTTGAGATCTAAAGAAAAGTACTGTATAAGAGCTTGGTATTAGCATAATTTCAGCTACAAGAACAAACTCATAGTGCACTTTCAAACCGAGAAGGGGGGGATCACTGCACCAGTGTAAACTGGGCATGCTAGGGATCTGCACTGGTGTAATTACACTAGGGACTTAAATCACATTGTAGACCAAGCCAGCGTGTGTATGTAATGTATATGACTGCGTTACCCACCAGTGTCTAGCCTACAGAGCACAAGAACCTCCCTCCTATAAATTCATGAATAGCTTCCTTTAGCTCAGGGAGTAAAGGGCTGTTTGGTGTTCTGAAGGTTCTGCGTTCTATGGGCATAGTGCACACCTTGTACGGATTTCCTCTCAGCTGGAGGAAAGGAAATCCAGGCAAACAGCTAGATTGAGAGAGGAAACAAGAGAGCAATAAGAGTAACGTTATTTATTAACAGATTTACAACTGCATCATACATTTTATTTAAAAACCTATAAATCTTCCATAATGGATCACTCAGTAAATAAACCCCATACCCTTAGATTACAACAGAAAACCCCTGGTCTAATGATCACTGCTTAAATTAGATGCACGTATTAAAAGTCTGATTAATGAGAAAGCTCTGAAACTAGAGCTGGCTGACACTGCACCAATTCCAAGTTTTCAGCTGAATTCTTCATTATTATTTTTTATTTTCAAAGGGGGGAAAAACTTGTCAACAAAAATTTTAGCTGAAATTTTCTTATATTTTCCAACCAGCTGGGTGAAATTTTTTGAAAACTGGAAAAAAAAAATCAACAATTTTGACAGATTTCAAAATTTTAAAAAAGGTTACAAAATCCCAGTAATCTTCCAAAATATTTTTAAAAGCTTTTCCCCTCAGTTAGTTCCACTAACAAAAAGCCCTGAAGAGCACCAAATCCTGTTTCTCAATAAGGGCACATTCCAAAAACAAGGGTTTTCAACTCAAGACTTTTCGATCCTTTTACTAACCTGATCCACAAGCATATCTCCTCTTAGAAAGAAATAATATCCATTTGCAAGATGCACATAAATACAAAAGATGATGGGTTAGGTCTCTCTGCAGTGCAATAATGTTAGAGAGAAAACAATTTTCATGAAACCATAAATTATCACAAAGAGTCTTATCTTCTGCAAATCTCTGTTGCCAATCAAATGGTTGTTATAAAAAACTAACTGCTCTTCATTCACTCTGGGTTATTTCAATACTTGATGTTGAATATTTGTTTCCAAAAAGGAAAATTATAAACAGTGGAAGTGAAATCCTGGCTTCACTGAAGTCAATGGCAAAATGCCCATTGATTCAATGGGGCCAGGATTTCATCCCAGGATTTTTACTGTATTGCTGTTTCCCTTGCAGTCCCATTGAATGCACAAGAATTTAACAGAGCAATGAACTACACATCTGCAAGTGAAAAGACTGCAAGCAGGTGAACAAACACTCAGACACCATGGGAATGAGCACATTATAAATACCCACTGTAGACAAAACAGAGCTGAATGCACACTGCTCTGTCACAATACACAGACCCCTCCAAAAGAACCAGACTAATTCTCATGCTCCAGCCGCCTCTTTCCAGCGAAGCCTTTTTTCTCATTTGGACTTTTGTTTATTCAAGAGTTTTCAGTTTGGTCGCACTCACCCAGCGACTGAGGGAAACACAGGCAATGTCCACAGCTATGTACAGGCCCCAGCTTCAAGGAATTGTTTACATCTCCCTCTTCAATTTGTTTTAAACAGAGTATAGTCATGAAATTTCTCTTCACATGACGAGCAGCCTAGACCTGCAATTCTTACACCAGCTATGGTTAAGAGGTACTTCAGTCTTCATTTCAGCTCAGTCACCCTTGGCTGATGAGGGTGCCACATATGAGAGTTATTTTTGCAATGCAGATGCCTTTCCACCCATTGGTGGCCCAAGAGACCACCATCACCTCATATCATATAGGCCACCAAACACTCAAGATGGCAACAACTTTAGTCTGGACTGACCTGGGCTGAGTACAAAAAAAACGGTTACCTACCTTTCATAACTGTTGTTCTTCAACGTGTGGCTCATGTCCATTCCAAGTAAGTGCGTGCGCACCATGTGCACAGATGCCAGAAGGTTTTTCCCCCAGCAGCACCCGTTGGATCAATGCAGGCGCCCCCTGGAATGATGCTGACCCACCACCTCTTCAGTTCCTTCTTGCTGGAAGGCTCTGAAAGAAGGGAAGGCGGGTGGGTCTTGGAATGGACATGAGCAACACATCTCGAAGAACAGTTACAAAAGGTACAAAACTATTTTTTTTCTTTGAATGCTTGCTCATGTCGATTCCAAGTAGGTGACTTCCTAGCTGACCAAAGGAGGCAGGGGTCACAGAATCGCTGACTAAAGCACAGCTCTGCCAAATGCTGCATCATCTCTGGCCTGCTGAGTAATGGCGTAATGTGAAGTGAACCTGTGGATCGATGACCATGTTGCGGCCCTGCAGATTTCCTGTGCCAAGAAAGCTGCTGAGGAAGGTTGCACACCCACATGGAGTGTGCTTTTAGTGCTGGGGCTGGACCCTAAACCAGGTTATAGCAGATCCTGTTACAAGAGGTGATCCACAACAAGATCCTCTGGTATGATACTGGGAGACCCTTCATCCTATCTGCTGTAGCAATGAAGAGTTGGTTTGATTTATGAAAAAGTCTAGTCCTTTCTATATAGAAGGCTAGTATCCTCTTGACATCTAGGGAATAGAGGCTTCATTCCCTGTTATTAGAATGTGGCTTCAGTAAGAATACAGGGCGGCAGATGTTCTGGTTCATGTGAAACTGGGACACCACCTTAGGAAGGAAGGCTGGGTGGGGTCGCAACTGAACCTTGTTTTTGTAAAACACTTTGTACAGAGGGTCGGATGTCAAAGCCTTGAGCTTTCTGGCTGAGGTAATCGTGACCAGTATTTCCACCTTCCACAAGAGGTACAGGAGCAAAAATGTTGCTCAGGGCTCAAATGGAGGTGCCATTAATCTGATGAGCATCAAATTTAGGTCCCATCCTGGTCTCAGATGGCAAACCTGAGGGTAGAGTCTGTCAGGTCCTTAAGAAAACTGGTCACCACTGGATCAGCAACTGGATCGTCCACGTGCTCCCAGGTGGAATGCAGAGACCGCCGCCAGGTGTACCTTTATGGATGATATTGTCAGCCCGAGTTGTTTCAAGTGCAGTAGATAATCCAAGATGAAGAGCAGTGATACTTGCACTGGAGGAGTGCCCTTTTGTGTTGCCCAAATGGAAAACCACTTCTACTTGGCCAAGAATGTAGCCCTGGTGGACGGCTTCCTCTGCCGAGGAGGACCTCCCTAACAGGCCCAGAGCATGCAGATTCCATAGGGCTCAGCCATGAAGCTTCCCCACCATGAGGTGGAGAGACTCACAGTTGGGATGTTGCAGGCGGCCATGGTCCCATGTGATTAGGTCCAGCACCAATGGCTGGGCAATTGAAGCTAACAACAGCTCCGGCAGCGTCGTATATCAATGGGGCTATCAGTATAATGGACACCCTGTCCCTTCTGATCTTGAGTAGGATCCTGTGAATGAGTGGAAAAGAGGTGGGGGGGAGAATGCGTAAAGCAGATGGTGCCTCCAGAAGAAGACGCGCATCTGAGATTGAGCCCAGGCTGTGGCTGAGGAAGGAACAAAACTGCTGACACTTCCCGTTGAGTCGAGTCGCAAACGGATCTACTTGGGGAACTCCCCACTGCTGGAAGACGTTATTCAGGATATCCAGGCAAATGGACCATTTGCAGTTGTGGAAGAACCTGCTGAGATGGTCTGCAGGCTCGTTCTGGGATCGCTGAGCCTCGACCCTGATTAAACAGGGGTTGGAGCATCTTGCACCTGTTATTCCCGCCCCTCTTTCTAGAGCAACCCTGCCTCTCTTGTGCAGAACAAAAAGGTGGGGCAGGCTGGGGCTTGAAGCGCTTCCTCTGGGCACTTGGTGTGTGTAGACCTAAGGATTTCAACATAGCCCTGCAATCCTTCAGGCTGTGAGGTATGGAGCCCCTTTGCTGAGAAAACAAGGCTGAGCCCTCAAATGGCAGGTCTTGGGTTGTTTGTTGGGCCTCTGGGGGAAGGCCCGACCCCTGTAGCCACGAGCTCCTTCTCACGGCAATCTCCCAAGACATTGTCCTTGTGGGTGAGTCCACACTGACTAATATTAATATTGGCCAGAGGTCAACATGCTTTGACATCCCCAGCGGCTGCACCGACCCCAGCTCAGGCTGGCCAGCGGCTGAAAGCTTTCACTGCGGGGGGGAAGCAAGTATCTTTCCAGCCCCTCTGCCCCCATGCTGGGTTCAAGGAGGAAGCTACCGGGGGAGGAAAGGGGTGGACAGGCAGCCACAGGTGGGGCTCTGGGGCAGAGCCCATCACGCTGCCCCCCACTGCCACCGTGTGGCCCAGGGTATTGGCCCGTCACTCCTGCTCCCTGCCACCCTGACAGCAGGGGGTGGGAGAGCAGGAAATGGGCCCGCAGAACCCTCCCCCACCCCTGGCGGGGTGCTGCCGCTGATGGAGGGGTGTGCAAATGTAAGTGTCAGCCCCAGGAGCCAGAGTCTCCTGGAGACCCACGGTAGGTCACTGGAACAACTTCCCCTTAAAAGTGGCTCTTCCCTCCTGCCATGTACTGTTGCCCATAGTAAACCATTTTTACTAACAAGTGCTAGCCCTCCTCTGTAGTTTTGTTGACAAAATTTAGAGCCCAGTCATGTAAACCCTAATACAAATAATTAGCCCTTCCTCAAAACAGTCCTATCGACTTTAACAGTATTACTGACATGGAAGGGGTTTTAGATTGGGTTCTTTGGTCAAAGTCATTGTCCTAGAGTACCATGGAGTTTATTTTACACACTTCCCCCAACCCAGTTGTGTCTCAGCTGATTGTCTGGGAAAACAACACCTCTTCCCCCACCAAACACAACAGAACTGAAAAAGGAAGATGAGGGATGTCATTTGCATGTGTCTGTCCTCACTTCCCTTTATTCCTTGTTCCTCTTTCAGTCTCAGATGGTCTTTGAAAAAACACCAGATATCACAAGAAGGATTTGATGCTCTAGCTACCTCTTGTTCCCTCTCCCTGCAGCCAGTCCTGAAATCCTGAGTCAGGGAAAACACCCACGGCTGCAGAGAAACTCTGGGAACTCTTCTGTGCTTCTTCTCGAGTTAGTGGGAGTGCTGCTTGAATAAAGACTTCAGCAATAGGCCCTTATGGCCAAACCTTGGCAGGTGCTCAGAATCCAACTGTTCTCAATGGGCTTCAAGGACACCAACTCGCCCACAGAATAAAATAACTGCACAACGTATTCTCATCTGAGATACGCCACCTCTGGGGTAAGGAACTGAAGCTTGTTACCAGCTGAGGCGTGTGCAGTGACCTATGTGAAATGACTTGAGGATTTCAGTCAACATTCAAGGGGATCGGCCTCAACATCACAAAAACCCATGTAACCACTTGCGGGCAGTCGCAGCAGAGAGGCTAAGGACTGAAGAGATATGGAATCTTTACTCTCATCCTTGCCTTAGCATTGTTCATTGTAGCTCAGGGCTCAGGTCTCCTAGCAAGGCAGCATATGAGGACCTTGCACTGCTGATGTTCGTGGTACCTGGAAATTATGCCCAGCTTTTTGTGAATGCACAAATGAAGGCTTTTTTATAGTCAATATTGGGAGATGAGAAGGAAAGAAGGCAGAGATATCACTGAAATGTTGCTGGAGCATGTTGTAAAAGCAGCACATGGAGATGGGCCAATCCCAGCTGTTGGACCATGGGATCAGGAACAGGTGGGGTTGAGGAAAGGTGAGCAGTTTCTCTGATGCACCTTAAATTTGCATAATTAACTCCTGCTAAATGGCTGTTCACGCAAGTCCTAAGGTAAAACATTCCAATGTTTTAGAAGCCTAAGTCTCATTGTGACACATTCAGTGGAAAACATTTCTTCAATGTAACATTCCCCCCCCAATAGTTCTTCCCACAGTCATGTTCACTTACACATGCACACACCCCAACACCGGGCCCCTGCCTGCCCACTCTACATCTTCAAATTTTACTCCTGCAGGTGGAGGAAGATGAGATTTTTTTTAAGTGAGTTGGGATAGTCTCAGTGAGCAGCGACAAGGATCATGCAGGTATTAGCCCGTACCTTTTGTACTTTATCTGACTTTGCAATATTTAGTGTAATTGAAAATAACATCCCAGAAAACAAGAATTGTGATACAGAGATAAATGCTATTTTAATTACATCTAGTCCCAGGTTTAGCATACGACATTGAAAGCTGTTTTCTTTTGAGGCAGCGAACAAAATTCATCAGGAATAAAGGAGCTACACAAATCCAATTTCTGGTTTAGTTTTCATTATTTAAAACAAAACCAACAAAACCCCAAAGGATCTTGCCCCACTCCCCCAGTAACAGATTTAGAAAGGAGTTTCATGATACTGTTGAATAACCACACTTTAAGCCTAAAATGTAGAAAGGGTAAAAATTATCTAAACTCATTTAAAGCACTTTGATACAAAGCCTGTCATTAGGATTTATCAAGGGTTCATTGTGTCAAAAGTGGTAGGATTGTAGCCCCTCGATTATACTTTTAAGCACCATCTCCCTCAGACCCAAAGACATGTTTTCTATTCCATTGTTATTTCCTAAAACGATAGGTTTGAATAGAAATGCTCTCCAAACACAGCCCTATTTGCATGACTCTGCCACTTCAGAATGAAGATTTTTGCAAGTTGCCAGGCTGATTTACTTATTTACATTTTGGCTGCCACACGAGCAGATGTCATTCCCCTCCAGCGAGAAAAGACGAAGTTGTTTCAGCATGTGAAAGGGACCCAACTTAAATGTGTACTAAGGAAGCAAATTCTATTTTTATCTATGTTTTGCCCATTTCCCCTCTACCAATGATGCCAGTGCTGATGGCTTGTCCCCTCCTCCTACAAAGATCCCTGCTTTCCTCTGCTGTGCCTTACACATGGAACTGATCTGTAGAGCTTTCACCCTCTCCTCTAAGCACACTTTTTGCTGCTAACGTCTACAAGAATCCCCCAAGGATGGGTATAGCTGAGAGGCAGTTGGGAAAGATGGTATTTATAAAATACAAAACAGTAAGTGCATGCACATGTATGCAGGACATATGTCCCCCTCTCTCCCATCCTTTGTAAGATGACAAGCAATACAGATGCTCTTTGTTTCCAGAGCATCACACGTAATAGGGCCCTGACCCTCTGTGTGCTACTCTAAAAAGTATTTAATAGTAAAAATGCTACCCAAGGTCTCAATACATGCAAAGGGTCTGACAGATACCCTCTGTACCTACCAAAAGAGCCTTTACACAGTGACGAATTAGGAGATACCACATGCTTTAGGATGTCAATGCAACAGGCCAATTAAAGGCTGTGTTGTGGCTTTTAGCCTAATGTCTATATTCGCACTTAACTGTGTTTCATTGGGTTCCAACTATGCTTACTATGGTGTCCTGGGTCAGCCATACATGGGCACAGAAAGATATGTGGAAGATTTATACAAACAGAGTGCCTGACTGAGAATGTCAGATATGCTCATGAGGATAACTTTATGGCCATATAAGGTGACTAGAGTCCAACAGGTGGTATACATTTTGCCAGAGAAGGTGGTACAGTGGGGAGAATACGTCCTTCATTCATAATTCCCTTTCCAGACTAGCACACACAGAAGTGAGATCAGCAAATCTGAATGTAAAACACTGTACAGAGCAAGGTGGTTTTTCTGGGGCAGTTCTATATTATTTTTGCTGTTTCTTCTGATGTTGAGATTAATCAAACAATTGGATTGGTGGGATTGGGAAAGATGAGGGGGATATTAGGAAAGCAAACGAGCCAAGACAACTACAAGAGACCCCCCCATAACACGGGGGAAGTAGTAAGGCTACATTCATCAGAACCCTCTTCATTAAATAGGTATGCCTTGATAGGGGGTAACCACTCTTGGGCATTTTTTAAAAGATGTGATGTTTTTAATGGAGCTCAGTGGAATACTGTTCAGACTGCTATCTAGTCAAGAAATTAAACACAGCTGCTACTGACTGAGGTGTCGGGGGGATTTTCTTTAGCACTCTAGGAAGAACTGCAATCAAAGAATCAAGACTGTCCCACAGAGACGATGTATAGCTCAGACACTGAGCAAGTCCCACCATCTTACAGAATGTTACTAGTTGGCACGGTGTCTTTGGACAGTCTGTACAACTATCTCGCATGCACCTACTTCCATTCTCTAGTAATTTCCTTATACTTACTATATACTTCAAAGTTAAAATAATGTTTGCTTAAGTTTGTAATTGTATAATGTAAGAACCTGATCCTATAGCCCTCATTCACAGGGATAGTCAATGGGATTATTCACTCATGAACATGGGCTTGATGAACCAGATTCTTGTATTTCAGTAATTGTCATGGTTCTGTGTAGCAATTCATCCCACTATGACATGACCTAAGACTAACAGAGCAGTTACATGTGAAGTAGACAGTATATATTCAAACAGAGGATCAGTGGATTAAATTGTTTTAGGGCAGCTTTATGAAATGTTACTGACACTCGCCCATCTTTGTCCAACCAAAACAAGAATGATCGTTAATTTTTCCTCATGGTCTGTAAGTACCTTCAGAAGAATGTTATAACCCTCCCTTTTGAGTGTTACAAGACAGCTTCTGAGCATAGAGCTCTTCAATCTAGTAGAAAAAGTTATAACAAGATCCAATAGCTGGAAGCTGAAGACAAATAGTGAGGGTAATTAATCATGGGCATTTACGAAGAGTTGGGGGATGGATTTCTAGTACTTGAGGTCTTTAAGTCAACGTTGGTGTCTTTCTTAAAAGCATGCTCAAATACAACCACCTTAATGTAAGAATTTTTGGGTGAAATTCTATGGTTTGTGTTATTCAGATGGTCTTCCTGGAATGATCACACTAGCCCTTTCTGGCCTTAAAATGTATGAATTTTTCTGAGCATCTCCTTCAACTTTTTTTTTTAAAGTGATTCCTACCTGACTTAACAATATTTGATGCTTAAATGGCAACTCCTATACCGGCACATAAGCGTGCCACTGCAGAGGGTGCTAGAGCCGACCCTAAAGACACCACTGAAGGAAAAATCTCTGGCACCGGTGAATATGGTGCACACGCACTTGACATGGAATGAACGTGAGCAAGCACTCAAAAAAGAAGAAATGCATTTTGTAATTTCAGATTGCAAGAGCCGTTGTCTGTTACTTTCTCCAAATCAAAGACAGCAAGCTTCAAGATGCCTGTGTGATAAGCGTATCTATGGTAGAACAGGATGTATAATCTGTATGGCCTTATGTGACAAGTAGTGTTCATTCAAAATTAAGACCACACAGGGATAAGTAGTGACCAGTTTTCTAAGTATTATCCCCATTTTAGAGAAAACCTGAGGGACAGCGAAGCAAAGGATTAAACTTATTTTAAAAGTTGCTGATTTTTGGATGGCCAGTTTGAGACAAATTAGGATCAGATATTCAGAGTCAACAAGCATCTGCAGTTCCTGTGCCCATCAACTGGAGAGGAGTACGCTGTGCACTTCTGAAGATAAGGCCCCACCTATCAAGCGGGATACCCAAAAATGGAGTTAGCCCGATTATTTGACGTTTTGGCAAATTGGTAAAGCTGGGAAAAGAATCCAGGTTTTCCAGCTCCATAGCCACTGCATCAAGCTGCCTCCTATCACTAGAGGGGGCTGAAGTGCCAAATGAATCTAAATCCATCATAATTTACATGGCCAATCCTTTTTCCATCCAGGTCAGAGATTTTGGCCACTGGATGCAATAAGAGCAGAACTGAGTCCACACTTAAAAACCACAGGTTGACTTTTTTGTATGAAGCCACAGCTGATTGCTTGAGATTTACACTGAGTCTTGAGGCTCGCAGCGCTTTCAGGGTTTCAAAACCCACATTTGTTGCTAAATTGTTTAGCAAACATTAATGGGTTAAATCTATGTTTTCTTTAAAATGAAATACACTATTGGTGATCTTTACTGAGAAAAAAATGTAATTTTCCCTCAAACTTCTCTTCTATAAAAAGCAACAAAAGTGCTCTCAAAACAAATTAAATTTACAATTTAAAAATCATTACACAGGAGAACACAGGAATTGTCTTTGTTTCCTAGAACCAGACTGTGCTTTAAAATAGCCAGTGTCTAAGCAGCAGGGATACTTGATATTTTGACTGCACAAGAGTTAAATCTGAAGGATATACTGGCATATGAGTGGAAGTCTTACAATTTCAGTACACCTGAAAGTGCACACGATCTTGAAGACTGGGGACTCAATTACTTAGCTGTAGGCAGACCCTGACTTGCTTACACTGGGACATTTGTACAAGCATCTGACTTTGAACATAAAGAGGATGGATCATACAACACAGGCGCGTATACTACGTCACCATAATGAAATAGTTTCCTAAAATTTGTATTTATTAAGCCAATACACACATTGGATCTGCATCTCCTTCAGTTGTTTCAGATGAATATAAACAGCAGGTAACTCTTGAAATTGATGGCTGTCGAAAAGCTTTCTATTATGTGGCCTTAATTAGCTGAATTTCTTGTTTTAACTTTCAACTTATACTTCATGGTTCCTCACTCATCATCTTGCTGATTTCTTTTCTGTCAAGGAAAGATGAAAATTAATATCAGTGTTAGATACAGTTATCTTAAATAAGGGAACAACTAACTGAGCATCCCAGTAAAAACGCTTCCCTAAATAAGAACTCTGGAAACCTGAGAATTACAGCCAGGGTAACACCAATATCCACCATCAAAGAAAAATCTCACCACGCAGGTGCATCTTGCATTGCATCCTGAAACTGGAAAGTCTCTAGGTTTGACAAGCTGCTGGTGGCACCACATTACAAAGTAGATCTACCACCAAGAATCCGGGCTTCCATAAGTCTCATCATTATGGTATCTAGGTACCTCAATGCAAAATCTTCCCATGCTGACTTTCACGCCTGAGAGAGATAGACTTCAGAAATAGGTGCACTGCAAAACCAATACATAAAAACCTAAGAATGGCCATACTGGGTCAGACCAATGGTCCATCTAGCCCAGTATCCTGTCGTCTGACAGTGGCCAATGCCAGGTGCTTCAGAGAATGAACAGAACAGGTCATCACCACATCATCCATCCCATCGCCCATTCGCAGCTTCTCGCAGAGGCTAGGGATACTTCAGAGCATGGTTTTGCATCCCTGCCCATCCTGGCTAACAGCCATTGCTGGGACCTATCCGCCATGAACTTATCTAGCTCTTGTTTTAACCCCATTAGAGTCTTGGCCTTCACAACACCCTCTAGCAAGGAGCTCCACAGGTTGACTTTGTGTTGTGATAGTGCATCAATCGGATTAATGGGCTTGGCTTGTTGCTTAGTCTTTGGGGCAGGCTGCACTTGCATATTTTTCATAATGCAACCCCTCCCCACTCCATAATGTATCTAATAAAGGTTTCCTTCTGGTCCTAGGCCATCACAATCTATTCTTTCCTCGTAACTCTTTTTAGGGTACCTAAGGTTGGGACAGCAATGGGTTCTGCAGTCCCTCCACCAAGCTTCTCAGCTGGCAGCCCAAAATGCCTGTATCATAGGCTAGTACTGCAAACTTCAGTTAACCCTCAATATTACTGATTCTAGATGCAAATATCTGAGCCTTCTAGATCATAGCTGAACATCACAATATATGTTATTAGCAGACGTTAAGGCAAGAGAGTCATTGTTAGGCCACTACTACAGCACCTAACACTGCCACCCTCCCTGGCTACGAACTTTTCTGTGAACTGAAGTTATTCCATTTTACACTCCTATACAATCAGGACTTGTAAGGATGCATAGCTGGAGAGGTGACTTCAAGTGTTAATCTTTAGTTCTGGCTTGGGTAATATAACTGTGCTCTTCAAAGCCACACTAGAAAGTGCCATTCAACTCATGGCTCCTCAATTATATTTCTCTATTGAGAGGATTCACAACAATTAAATACTTAGCTAAATGAGACTTCAATCTATACCATGCTGAGGGCCTATTTAGCCCTATCAGTGTGCCCAAGGGCCAATGACTAATTAATCTTCATCAGAAGGTCAGACCAGAGATTTATTCTTTTTCAGGGAAATCCTGGGCTGTCTAGAGATTGACATGCCCAGGGACTAGGGCATACATTGAGCACTGAGCAAAGCTATTGGGAATTTTCCATCAAAAATGTGCTTTAAGGATAAATGTTGATTGGTAATATTGAAGATACTTGAGTCTTACAGTTGGCTGATGCCAAACAAATCCTTGGACTTTGCTTGCCCTCAATATGTCGAAGAGAGAGTTAAATACCTTCACAATTGGTAAGGAAGAAGAGAGAAGATTTTTGTTGATACAAAAGGAGTGCAATTAGAAGTAATAGGATGAAAGTGAAAAGGGGGAAGTTACAATGGATGTAAAAAGATTTCTGTTAGCAAGTACTGTTGGACGGTCAATTAGTCTTCCAATGGAAGTGGTAGAACATTGCAAACTAGACTGGAAAAGCACCCTTTTTTATTATATATAAGCATCCAGAGAATAGAGACAATCCCTGCCCTCAGAGACTTACAGTCTAAGACAAGTAACATATAAAAAGTGCATCTCATACAGCACATTACACTAGTGTTCTGTCGCCTGCAGCTTTTGAGTGGAATTTGTATTGTTTGTGTTGACCTACAAAGCTGAGAGCAGTTGGGGACCTTGTTGTATTGAACTGTTCTTGTATGGAACCTTGTTTTTGGTTCAAATCTTTCAATTGCCCCAAGTTTGAATGGTGGCAGAAAGATCATTTTAGACTATAAACAAGTCATGTAGTATATTTCTTGTAAAAAGAACTGGGAAACTTAAGTTTGTCTTAACTAAAAACTGCTAACAGTGTTCAAAGCTTTTTGTGACGTTACAGAATTATTTTAGTATTAAACTTCAGATCTAACTTTCAGCCACTTAAACTGCACATTCCCATTTAGCCTATATTTATCTTTAAACAAAAAACTGTGCATGTGTTCCAGTAACACTTTCATATTCTAGATAATGTAGAAGCTTTGCTTAAGGTAAGGCAATAATAAAGTCATAGTTGGTTCTTGGTTATTACAAGTAAAATCAGTAACTCAGTACTTTCACGCTCACCTCTCTCTCATTTTTATGTATGTGTACACACATGCACACGAATCTGAAAGGTTTTTTTTTAAACCAGCTGAATACTTGAATCCTTTTATATCAGAATATCATAATTCCATGTGCTTTTAGTGCTCCTGTTTTCCAGACTCCGTGAGCGGAAATCTCTTCATTGCAGTTTGCTTACCAGTTTGAGAAAATCAATTAATTTGTGAACATCTTCTCCAGTAGAAAGATCTACAAAATCCTTGGGCAGTCGGTAGCTCAGGTAAGGGCTAGGCTGGACAGTAACTTCGCTGTTTGTACAGCGGAATGCTGGAGAGTCCTTAGAGAAACACAGGTTAAAAAAACCTTAACATAAAGTGTCTAGATTCAGTTAAACACACTCATGTCCTTAAACTACAGGACAGACTGTTTCAATTGCTCTGCTACGGAGTTTATTCAGTATACTAACAATGAAGTTATAACAGGGTGACATTGGAGCTTTAAAATGGAGTAGGGCCAGTGCACCCGTGACTCATCAGCTGCCTCCTAACTGGGCTTAAAAGAAGGCACTTGAGCCCTAGAGGGGAGAGAGGCTTGGTGAGTCAGAGCTGCCAGAGAGCCTGACAACAGAGTGTGTCACTCAGCGAAATGGGCAGGTGACACCCTCTTGGTCCAGTGGCAAAAAGGGCTGGTGTCAGCTGCCTGGGAATTGGAGACTGGAAGAGGTCCCTGGGGAAAACCACAGAAAGCAAAAAGCTCTCTGCAGGTCCTCCCTGAAAATAGGGAGGAATTATCATGGAAGCCAGTGGAAGGCTAGCCCGCCTACGTTCCTGAGCCAGAGAAGGCTGGAGAGCACCTATGACAGAGCAGCAGAGGAAAATACCTGCTGGCTCTGTGAGCCAGAGAGGCCTGAAAGCTGGGAGTGAGAAGTAGTGAGACACACGGGGCTGAACTTGGTGTGCTGTCTGTACTATGCTGGAGAAATGGACTATGTTTCAGGACTTTTGTTAAGGGCTATTTTTCCACTATGTTTTTGTAATAAATAGCCCAACGGAGAGGTATACTGAGGCAAGAAGGCTTCCAGTGGAGCTACACGGGACTCAAAGGGAAACTGAGGCAGGTGCAACTACTGTGCCATGACCTGCTGCAGGAGGACATTCCAGGCAGGGGTTCCCCCGTGGCAGGAGCCTTCAAAGATACTAAGGTTCCCTATAGAAAAACCAAACCCTGACCATTTCTGAGCAGAAATTAAAATGCTATTAAATAGTCAGATAAAGGTCTTTTGCACACTTCAAGCCTCCAGGAGGATACTCATTGTATTAATATATTATGTAAATAAGAAGTAACAGTGCCATGACGGTTGGACTCCCCCTCTGATGATAAACTTTAGATAAGGCTGTTGGGCCCTCAAATAAAAAGCCTATCTGAACACAGGGATAAAGCATATAACCTCTAGCAACAAGAGCCTTAAATCCCTCTTTAGTAAGGTTTCTGATTTAAACCCATATTTACAAGTAAAATCCTGCCAAAGTTAAGGTCAAGACTTATCCAGCAAATATTTGTTGAAATTTTTTTTTAAAAAAATGTAAGCTTCCACTGCTAGCCATAAATTCTGGGTAGCCCACATCACTTTTAGTTGAACAGTTTGTGTAAAAAGTATGCAACGCTTTATAGCACATTATATCTTCAAAGTGTTCTATGCGTGGCAGTCTGCATGACACCTGATGAGGTAGGTAAGTTGTCTCATTTTACACATGGAGGCAGAGAGATTCAGCAATTTACCCAGAATCAGTAGGTCTAGTCGCTGAGCTGGAATGTGAACAAGATAAACCATTCTACTTTTCATTCCAGTGTACACTTGGAAGCTGCACAAAGCATTTGGTGCGCGCGCACACACACGAGATAGACAATTTTGCGGGGTTTCACCTAATATCTAAACCACATCTCCTTGGACACAATGTACTCCAAATTATTCAGATAATAAAAAAACAAGGAGTCCTATCCTTTAACACAGCTGCTCTCCAACCTTTTCATATCATGTGGGCCACATCTTAATGTATTGCTTCCACCGCCAGCTTAAAGGCTCCTTCCGCAAGTTGCATTGGTGTTGGATGAACTGAGCCTTAAGTTTTACTCACATGGGAAAGACACCAAAGCACCAATAAATGAAGAGGGTTTTTCCTGCTAACAGAATTTTGGTTTTACAGAGGAATTGCTACATGGAGCAGGAAGATGAGAGCCCCTCTGTACAGTTCTAGTGAGGCTGCACTTGCAATATTAGACTTAGGTGTCAGCTCCTCAGTACAAGGAAGAGAGACAAGTTAGTGGGAGGCTTAGAGAAAAACAAATATTGTTATGGAGCTAGGGTGATTAAATTAAACACACTGGGAAAGAAGATGAGGTTGGTTAAATGATGACAAAAATGGACACATATTTGAAGGGTAAATACTAAGGAATAAAAAGAAATTGTTTAAGGTGCAACAAGTAAAAATAACTAGCAATAATGGGACAAAAGTGAACAAAGGGAAATATTAGGAAAATTTCTTATCTCCTAAGACAAAGCTGCAGAATAGAAGCCCCATTTTTGCATTTAAAACTGAACAAAATTATTTGTTGAGCTTGAACAGTGTACAGACAATGAGGAGATTGACCTCGCTCTGAAGGCGTTTACAACACATGAGGCTGATATAAAGCTCACTGAAGTCAATGGAAATGCATCCACTGACTTTAGCGGGCTTTGGATCACATCCTAAATACACTGAAAAAAAAAAGTCAGAGGCTAGACCACTTGTTGAGTTACCTAAGCCCACCTCTCTGACACTGCAGTCTTCACCATATTTCCTCACCTGTTCCATAGGCTCCCCTTCACCATGGTCACCTTTCAAGTTCTTCCCAGATGTCAATTCTTCCCAGGTAAACAGCAGCGAGTCAGTTACTTCCCCAAAGGGGTTAAAATCAACTAACCATACTTTGCCCTGCAGAACAACAATGAAGGAAATAAAGTATCAACAAATGAGAGTGTGTGAAATAAGAACAGAGGAAAAGTTATCATCTGCTTAAAGGTGGAAACAAAAAACACTTCCTAGGCCATTAGAGTTATTGTCAGAAAAGGTCAAACAGGTCAAGAAAACTGAGCTAAATTTTATGCAGTTTCCTACAGGATATTTCAGATTAGACTTTACAGGGATTCTCTCTGCTCTGCATGGATCTTAGAGATCTCTTAGCACTTTGGATGACAATAGAGATTTGACCTAAGTGTCTTTTGCCAGAAGTTCACTAGTCTTGTGACAGTGCTGTAAAGTGGCATTCTGCATGATGGCTACTTTCCACCCCAGAGATGGCTGCATTTCAGGAATACTGCATTATAAAATAATTTGGGACCCTTCAAGTTGAAAGGCATTTAGTGTTATAGATTCTAAGACCAGGAGGGATCTTTGTGACCATCTAGTCTGACCTCTTCCATAGCACAAGAAATAGAACTCCACTGAAATAATTCCCGCTTGAACTAGATCTTTTAGAAAAAAACCAAACATCCAATCTTGATTTTAAAATTGCCACTGATAGAGAATCCACCGGGATCTTTGGTAATTTGTTCCACTGATGAATTATCCTCACTTATTTCCAGAATCTAGCGCTTCACTGGGTGGGAATCAAACCCTGATCAAGCACTTGGAAGGCATCTTTGTCACCACGATCCCATCTGGCAGAAAATTCAACTGAAGAACAAACTATTATCTAAGCTATGTATATGTAGCCATGATTATAGTATCTGAGTGTTTCAGTCTTAGTGTATTTATCCTCACAACACCCTGTGAGGTAGAGACATACTATTAGCCCCATGGTATAGACAGGGAATGGAAGCACAGAGACGAAGGCGACTTGCCCAAGGTCACACAGGAATTCTGTGGAGGGAACTGAATCTGGGTCTCTCAGGTCTCAATCTAGCACCATGAGCACTCCTTCCTTTTCAGTAAAATCTTACCTACTCTGATATTTACGACAAATTGGATTGTAATGAAGCATGATTTCGCTCAGATTAGTCATCATATACAAACCTAGATTTACCAAATAGAAGAAATGTTGTATGCACCATATTTGAGGGGCCAAGGTGGTTGTTTTTTTTTAAATTCACCAGAGCCATAATTCAATGCAATTTGAAACACAGACCACATAGGTACTTAGGTCATGGCACATTTAATTTTCTGTTCCTTCCCTCCACTTCGGCAGGGTCCTCTTTCTTTAGGACTATCAGGAGATCCTCTCAGACCCCATCTACTCTGCAGGTGCTACAGCGGCACAGCACGGTGCTGTAGATATGCCGTTGTAATCCCATAGCGTCAGCACACACTACAGCGACAGAAGGGGGACGAGATAACAAGTGTGAAAAATTGGGATGGGGGATGATAGGCACCTATATAAGACAAAGCCCCAAATACTGAGATTGTCCCTATAAAATCAGGATATCTGGTTACTCTGGAAGATGGAAGGGGTTTCTCCATCACTGTAGCAACTCCACCTCTCTGAGTGAGTCACTAGGTTGATGGGAGCATTCTTCTACTGATGTGTCTACATCAAGGGTTAGTCAGTATAGCTGTAGCTCTCAGAAGTGTGGATTTTTCACTCCCCTGCGTGCAGTAGCTATGCTGATCTAAGCGTATGTGCAAATCAGGCCTCAATCTCCTTGATACATTTGACAGCTTCCGCCTTTAATGCTTTGCCCTGCAGCTATCCATTTCCTTCAAAATCCCTTCTGAAGCTGTGAGCCCTATCCTTGTTGGTGAGCAACATGACATTTCCTCTCCCACTCCCTCCCAGCTACAAATTTAATATACTGTCCATGCAGCCCCTGTAGGCCTGGAAAATAGGAGAGAGAAATGGAACCCATTTCTCACAGCTTTTCATGAGTCTCCCCCGTTGTAAGATCATGACATATATCATCACATGACAAGTAAATGAAGCTTCAAGAAGCTGGTGCACAAGCTCACTATGGCAAATGCTAGCACTGAAACCATAACACTCAGAGAACTAAAGTTTATTGACGAGAAACGCAAACTGTAGAGACATACACTTCACCCTTCTACAAGAAATAACAGCCAAAAAACAGAGGGGTTTTGCATTGTTGAGCTGCGACACTGGTGTAGCAGCGTTACTATCACCACAGCAGCACTCCAGAAGCAGACTATTTGCATCACCTTGGCTACCATTTTCAACCCCTCTGCCTCTCTTCCCAAACAGCCACCTATTCTAATTATAACCATGTTTTGCTTTTGCTATCATCAGGCATCTTGTCAATTACGTGACATCAGGAAGAGGAATTTATCATTCGGATTCCCACCAGGTTGGAAAACAAGCTAATGAACCAGTTTGCTTCTTACAGGCAGGCAATGGCTGGTAAAGTGCACTCTGTGGCTCAGAGTATCTTTCCCCCACCTCTGAGATTTTTCAGCCTGTTAAAAGGGTGAGCCTTCATGGGGATTTTTTTGTTAAACATATGTAAAATGCATACGAAAAGTTAAGTTGCAATCAGTTCATTAGGGAGTTTTACATTGCAGAGGTTTTAATCTCAGAAGATAAATGGTGGCATGGTGAAAAGCAAGAACTGGGGTCACACCATAACAGCACTTTGCTCTTCTTGTAGAGACAGGGAAGAGCCAGTATGCCTTCCACAACCTCTAACAGTTCCCACGTCTTCTCCTTTAGTTGTTCTCATATCCCCACTGAACTTGGGTAATTGCAAGCTGGTGGGAGAAGACATAAAAAATGAACAGATTGAAAACACTGCCCTTCGGTCTCTCTGAAGATTTAGTAGAAGTAATGCATCTGTCTCTGGGTCAGTCACCGAACTGTCTTCAGATGAAGAGGGAAAAACAAGACTTTAGGAAACCCAAAGTAAAGCCGAAGGCCCTAAAACATAATCCAATACAAACTTTCCCCTGCAGCTATAGAGCAAACATAAAGCTATTTAACTGCAGGCTTCCAGTATTAGCAATCTCTTGTCATTTAACTGCTTGTATGTCTGAGTTTTATGCAATTGTTTTTTTATAAAAACCATTTATGAGCATCTGCATACATGCTAGGTGTGTCCCTCTGCCTCCTGGTAAGTTGCTAAGGAGATCTTTGGTGTCCCAGAGTTTGGGTGCCTCAATATTGAGTAGTTACGAGGCAATCATATATACATTTTCCCTCAAAGATAGCCTCATCTTCTATGTTCTCAAACAATGTAGCTTCAAGACTATACCTGACAGCTTTCTGAAGATCCATTTTTGTAGCAAAGACACCGCCACAAGAGTGAAATGAACATAAGCAATATTTTGTATATGGTGAGGAGAAACAAACAACAACATGTATTTAGTACCCCAAAATGTACACCAATAGGTCTATTATAACATGGTAATGTTCATTTTATTTTAACAAAAAGCATACCGCTTTAAGGAAGTAGCTGTAACAGGAACATTTAAAGGAAGTTACAAGATAGATAAGAAGTGCCACGTTAATAAAGATAACCGGCAAAGTCAATTGTCAGGTTTCCCTAATTTCATGAGTTTATGGCCACAGTGACAGTATACATGGGGCAATGACGCCCAAGTATTAGTTTAAAATTTAAAAAGCAGAGTCATGAACTAACAATGGTCTGAAATATCTTCATTTCAACACTTTGCAGTTCTGCAGTAACTTTTATCTAAGGATCATAAAGTGCTTTACACATACTTGAGACTTAAGAAAGCATAGCCTCTCCAGTGCCTGGCTCTGGAAACCCCCTGGCTTTAAAGATGGTGTTAGAACGGGTATCCCTTAAATCTGAAGGGCCTGCAGAGCCAGGTAACGTTGCCAACTTTCTAATTGCTGAAAACCCAACACCCCCGTCCCACCTTGCATCTTCTCCCCAAAGCCCCGCCTCTTCCCCCAAGGCCCTGCCCCCTGGTCTTTCCTCTCCCCCCTCCCTCCCATTTCTTCTCCCCTCCAAAACCGCTCACCCTCCCCTACCCCGAGACTCACCTGCTCCCTACAGAGCCAGGCTAGGACGAGATGACACAGTCTACCTGCCTGCCTGCCCGCCCAATCGGGGCATGGCAGGGGTCGGTCCCCAGAGCAAGGGGGCAGGGCCAGGGCAATTGGAGCACAGGGAGGGGATGAGAAGGGAGCAGAAGTGGGGGAAGACAGGATCCCCCGCCCTCCAGTGGCAGCTCTGGTACCTACCTCTTGGAGCCGCGTCCAGAAACCCAGCACTGCTCTCAGTCAGGTGTTAACACTGCAGCTGAGCAAAGAGCAGTTCCTCTAGGCTCCAGCAGCTGCTGCTGCTCTTCCCACCCTCCCAGTGGCAGAGGTTGGTTACTGCAGGTTACAGAAGTGTTGCCAGGTTTCCTTTTCGACCGGACTTTCTGATCGAAAACTTGACCCCTGCCAAACCTAGCCAAGAACTGACAAGACTGAGCTCAGGGAAGCCAGAGCACAGCAGAGAATATCAGTACTGTAAGGTCTGAGGCCTTTTTCTGCAGTAAAAACAGCATTTGAATTCAGAGACAGCAGCCATGAGCTAAATTGCAGGGAGTCCCATCCTGACATTCATCTAAATAGCATCAAAACTATGTAATATCGGGCTGTTAAGGAGATGCTCTGTCCTAATAGTGCCCGCCATCAGATAAAGAAACACATCTTAAGATGTTTAAAGAACACTTTCTTTGTTAGCATTCTGTCTGGCAAGGAATCACTTATCAACAGTTGTGATTGTGAAATCAATACTTTATTGCTTTGCCTTTATGATCCCTATGTCTTTATTGTTTATCTTTATGGTATCTGATTCTTTGTTTCTTTCAGCTGCATAACTAATTTTGAAAGATTTAAATTAACTACGGTGGTGGTTAAAAAATTGGTTAAAGAATTGTTTAGTAATGGGCTAGGATTGGTGAAAAATACTCTCTTGCAGTACTTTTGCTTAAAATGATTGGTTAAGATATATCTAAGTAGGACCCAAGTTTTAACTATATAAACTGGGGTCCAAAAGGAAGTTCTTTGGAATCTAACTCCAGGATACAGCCCAAGAATCAGAGCTGCCAGACCTCAACAGCCTGCCGATTATCCTGCAGAAGCAAGAGCTCCAGATGATGTGATCCTGGCTGGCCAACAGGAAAAGCTAATCTGCCTGATGAGGAGTGGTGGGCGTTGTATGCTTAGCATGTGCATTCCATTTTGGTAACTGTTAATAGATAGAGGTTCAGGATATTACTGTGTAAGGTTCTTTCACTGGTAAAAGGCTCTGTAAACCCACAGATTATACCTTGAGCTCTAGGAAGTGGGTATGGGTAGGTGCCTTTCGCCCCAAGTCCTAGGAACTGGGAAAGGGTGGGGGTGCCTAAATTAACTGGGTTACATTTTAAGCCCATGGAAGGGTAAAGATGGGGTGCCCTAGAGTGAGCGGGTAACAGTATCAGTAGAGAATATAAGCAGAGGGACTGTACTGAGTTTACATATGTTGCATTAGAAGACATACAAAAGCTTGCCTAGAACAGATACATTCAAGTTGCTCACGTCCTACACATATCTACTGACGCACGAATGCCAGCCTCCTACCAAATGACTAAGACTTGCGGCAGCTCTCCACTGTTTTCAATCATGCTACAGAAAACCTACAAGGTTCTTGCTCTTCCAAATGTTGCAACCCTTGCAAAAAAATAAACACATGCCCAAGGGATATTTACAGTTGAAAGAGCTGTAAGTAGGGAGAAGCTGGGCACTTCTCTCATTCTACAGGTGAGGTTGCCATGCAACCACGTTGATGGGAGCACAAACTTCGGAAACTGATTGAACTACACAACACTCAACACCATTTCAGCACCTATAATTCACACACTAAAGAGACACTGAATAATACATTGGCAAACCAAAAGGTGTGTGCACAAGCAGGGGTGATGAAGGCGGATTTGATACACCAAGGAATTAACTGACAGTTTGCCAGGAGCATGAGGTCTGCATGTAATTTGCACAAATAATTAAGAGATACATGCAACACAGCTATATCAACTTGACAGAGGAAGGAAAAAATGCTTTTTGTCCAAGATCAGCAGGATTAAAATCTTTCACTTATATAATCTTGGTCTTCACCCTGCAAGTTATAAGACAAGGTAGCTACAGGCTGAATTTGGTCAGACTTGAAAAATTCTTCTCATTGACTTGGCTGTGGTAAGTAAAATTTCCCTTTTCTCTCCCCCATCTTAATTAGGTTGGGTAACTAAGTTTTACATCTGAACTGTGTTTAGCTTTTAGGCTGACTTCAGGCACCTGTGTCATAAACGTAACTGGTGTTGACTGGATGCCTTGATACAAGAATGATACAAAAATTACTTCCATCCAGACATAAACATCTCTTTAGATCCTATTTTTGGCACTGTTATTGTATAAATATAAAACCCAGAAACTCACTCTACCTATCAGCTGAGAATCAGGAATCAGTATTTAAAATCACCAGTGCCAACTCCATTTGCTGGAACATTGAGAGTCAAGCTCTTTCTTCCTCGCAAAATCACAACTGTTCAAATGAGATTTTTAAAAGGGTCCTTTTTTGTTTGCTTTCTAGTTTCTGAACCGTTAGGGTGCATGTTTTCAAGCTTTTCTCCACAACTGTAAGGGACGCACACTTGTACAATTCAGAATATAATTTCTAGATTGCAGCAAAAGGCAGAGTCCTTCAAATAATATCAGTTCAAGTGAAGTTCAGTGAAATCTAACCAATTCCATTCTCTTCTATTAGGAACTTCTCATCGCTGGTAGTTTCTATTACACACAAACAATTAAGGCTCCAAAGCTAAGCACAAAGAAGTTAGAAAATGCCAGATTAAAGTTGCCTGTGCAATCTGACCTCAGCCTCGTTGTGTGTAAGCAATGAGATAACGTCTTTGGGCTGATCCGCACAATGGGGTAATGTGCTCTACTGGGGTGTGATTTTTAAGGTCATCCCCTGCCAGCTTCAGGGTGGCCTGGCCTGGGGGATCCCATGAAGAGATGTAGCCAATTCAGAGGTGTGTGGGGGTCACCGCTGCAAGTAATAACTAAGATTGGTGGAAACCAGGGTGAGACTGTTGTGTCGTAAGCAGGTTACTGGGGTTCAGCCCTGAACCAGGGCTGCACAGTACACACTCAGGATACTAGTGCTTGCCTGCTTCCTGCCTGTTGGTGCCCGGGCTGTGAGCCACAGCAACAGAGCATTCAAATTACCTAAGATTACAGGGCAAGTGATGACAACCCCACACTGGTCTGGATTGCACTCCAGAACATGGCAGATACCATTAGACATCAATTTTTTATTATTATTACTTTAAGTCTGATCAAAGATTCTGTTAAAGGCTACGTATGTCAGACAAATACAGCTGAAACTGCAGGTACATTTTTTTAAAGATAAACTTCTTATTTGGTGGAGAAAATTATTTGCAAAAGAATTACAAACATTATTAGCATATGACATACATGCACACCGCACCCGTCTGACTTTCCTACCTGAACGGTGTCTAACCTAAGAAAATTTAAGAGGAAAAAGGGGTTCAGGAGAGCTGGCAGTTTTTCAAAGAGATGATGTTAAAGGCACAAAAGAAAACTATCCCAAAGCAAAGGAAATAGAGGAAGAATACTATGAGGCAAATATAGCTCCATTAGGAGCTCTTTTAATGACCTGAACAGCAAAAAGAAATCCTACAAAGGATGGAAACATGGACAAATTGCTAAGGAGCAGTACAAAAGTAAACAAGCATGTACAGACAAAATAAGAAAAGCTAAGGCACAAAATGGTTCTATAAATACAATAGGAACAGAGAAAGAGATAGGCATGTATAGGTCCACTTAACAGGAAAGGTGTGCTAATAACAGATGAGATCAAGAAAGCTAAAGTGTAATGCCCACTTTGCTTCAGTCTTCACTACGAAGTTTAATGGTGACCAAATACAAAGCACAATGTTAACAACTAGAGGGAAGGAACACAAGCCAAAATAGGAAAGAATGTATTAAAGTCTATTTAGATCCGTTAGATACTCAAGTCAACAGGACCTGATAACATAAGAGAAGAATTGTAGAATGGAAAGCTAAATCACAATTCTAGATACTTTGAATTCACCCGTCATCACAGTATTTCCCAGGAAGTTGAAGCCAACATGCATTTCACTTCTGTAGTACTTAGGAAGTATCAGAATTTCCATAGAATATAAATTATAAATCAAAGAATATGCCAATAATATAAGCCATCATTCACTTACCATGCTGTCTCTGTACACATCAAAAACAACTGAAAAGAAGAAAAATTGATGTTAGTTTCAAAACATATGCGGTTACATGTAAGATGGCTAAGCTTACATAGATAAACAAGTGTGTATAGCACAATCCAAGATATTTCCACCCCAAAACATGTTATTAGCTCTTCAAAATAGAGGACCGCTTAACTTCAATATTATTGTTTGTATTGTAGTAGCACTTACAGGCCTCAATCAGGGATCAAGGCCCCACCGTGCTAGTTGTGGCACACAATAATAAAGAAGAGTCCTTGCCCCAAAGAGATTACCATCTCAGCACCTGATGAGACAAAACAGGTAGTGAAAACCAACAGGGGTGGGTGGTTGAGACAAGCAGTGAAATGATCATGTTGGGTACACAATGCAGTAGTCACAGCACATCTACTGTCTAGCAATGTCTATTTTAATACAAGCACTTCACTATTCAGAGATTTCAACAAAATAGTGGTCTTATGTAGTTTCCTTGTTTCTCCTTCCAGGGGTTTAAGTAAACATAAATCTGTGTATATATCTTTCATAGTTAACTTTTTTGAATTGTTAAACAAATCCATGTATTTACTGCATCTTAGAGCAGCTTGTCAAGGAACCCACAACAGGCAGTTCTTGATTTAGTCCTAAGTGGAACACAGGATCTGGTCCAAAAGATGAATATAGCTAAATCATCCATTAATAGTGACCATAATGTAATTAAAGTTAACATCCTTATAAGGGGGAAAATGCCAAAGAAACCCACAATAGTAGCATTTAATTTAAAAGAGGAGACCTACACAGAAATGAGGAAGCTAATTAAATGGAAATTAAAAAGAACTGTAACAAGGGTGAAATGCCTGCAAACTGCATGGAGCCGATTTAAAAACCCCATAATAGAGGGTCAAGCTAAATGAATACCCTAAACTAAAAACAAAACAGTAAGAGGACCAAAAAAATGCCACTATGGCTAACCAGAAGAAAAAGAGGCAGTTAGAGGCAAAAAGGCATCCTTTAAAAATTGGAAGTCAAATCCTAGTGATGAAAACAGACAGGAGCATAAACTTGCAAGTCAAGTGTACAAATATATATTAGGGCAAGGCAAGAAAGAATTTGAAGAGCAACTGGCTAAAGACACAAAACTACCAGCAATTTTATTTGTATTTTTTTTTAAGTACATCAGAAGCAGGAAGCCAGCCAGCCTGTTAGTGGGGCCACTGGAGGATCGAGGTGCTAAGGGAGCAAAAGTCATTGCGAAGAAGCTAAATGAATTCTTTGCATTGGCAGAGGACGTGAGTGAGTTCCCCACACCCAAGCCATTCTTTTTGGGTGACAAATCTGAGGAATTGTACCACACTTAGGTGTCAAAAGAAAAGGTTTTGGAACAAATTGATAAGTTAAACAATAAGAAGTCACAAGGCCAGATGGTATTCACCTCAGAGTTCTTAAAAGAACTAAAATATGAAATTGCAAAACTACTAATTGTTGTATGTAACCTATTGTTTAAATCAGACTTTGTGCCAGATGACTGGAGGGTAACTAACGAAAGGCCGATTTTTAAAAAAAGGGTCCAGAGGTGATCCTGGTAATTGCAGGCCGATTTCAGTACCAGGCAAATTGGTTGTGACTATAGCAAAGAACAGAATTATCAGACAAATAAATGAACACAATTTGTTGGGGAAAAAGTCAACATAGTTTTTGTAAAGGGAAATCCTGCCTCACCAATCTATTAGAATTGCTGCACACTGAGGATGTAAACAAGCATGTGGACAAAGGTGACCCAGTCGATATACTGTACTTAGACTTTCAGAAAATCTTCAATAAGGTCCCTCACCAAAGGCTCTTAAGCAAACCAAGTAGTCATGAGACAAAAGGTCCTCTCCTGGATCGGTTAAAAGATGGTTAAAAGATAGGAAAAAAGGGTAGGAATAAATGTTCAGTTTTCAAAATGGAAATAGCAGGGCCCCCCAAAGATTTGTACTGGAACCTGTACTGTTCAACATTGTCATAAATGATCGGCAGAAGGGGGTGAACTGTGAGGTGGCAAAATTTGTAAATGATGCAAAATTACCCATAATAGTCAAGTTCAACACAGACTGCGAAGGCTAACAAAGGGATCTCACTATACTGGGTGACTGGGCAACAAAATCGCAGATGAAATTCAGTTTGGATAAATGCAAAGTAATGCACATTGGAAAACAATCCCAACCATACATACAAAATGATGGGGTTTAAATTACCTGTTATCACTCAACAAAAAATCTTGGCATCACTGTGGATAGTTCTCTGAAAAAACCTGCTCAATGTGCAGCGGCAGTCAAAAAAAGCTAACAGAATGTTAAGAATCATTAAAAAAGGGTTAGATAATAAGACAGAAAATATCATAATGCCACTATATAAATCCGTGGTACATCCATACCTTGAACATCGTGTGCAGTTCTGGTTTCCCCATCTCACAAAAGACGTATTAGAATTGGAGAAGGTACAGAGAGAAGGGTCACAAAAATGATTAGGGATATAGAACAGTTTCCATATGAGGAAAGATTAAAAAGACTAGGACTGCTCAGTTTGGAAGAGAGACAACTAAAGGGAGATATGATAAAAGTCTATAAAGTTATGAATGGTATCGAGAAAGTGAATTAGGAAGTGTTATTTACCCCTTCACAAAAAACAAGAACTGGGGTCACCCGAAAAGTTAACAGGCAGCGGGTTTAACACAAATAAAAGGAAGTACTTCATACAACACACAGTCAACCTGTGGAACTCTTTGCCATGGTATGTTATGAAGACCAAAAATATAAAAGTAAAAAAAAGGTACATTCATAGAGAATAGGTCCGTGAATGGCTACTAGCCAAGATGAACAGAGACACAGCCCCATGCTCTGTGTCTCCTTGAACTTTCAACTGTCAGAAACTGGGGCTGGATCACTCAGTGATTGCCCTGTTCTGGTTATTCTTTCTGAATCATTTGGCACTGGCCACTGTTGGAAGACAGGATACTAGACTAGATCGACCACTGGTTTGACCGACTATGGTTATTCTTATGTCCTCCTACCAAGAGTTATACAAAGAGACTTTTGAAAACTCAGGCCATGTCTACACACAGCAGTTGCACCAGTTTAACTGAAGTCATTTTTTAAACTGATTTAATTTCGCTTAAACCAGTTCCCAATTGACTTTTGCTAAACTGAAATAAGGATGGCTTAAACTAAAATAAGTGTGGTCACACCTACTTTTGGACCCGTTTAGCTAAATCAGTTTAAAAATCACCTCCTAAGTTAAACCTATGCAACTTTCTCTGGTAGACAAATCCCCAGGCTGGCTGTTCATCTGTGCAAGGAAGAACATGTAATAGAAAAAGAAACCTAGCATCTTTGCTCAACCAAGCTTACTGATTAAAACAAATTTGCAATGTAAGCACACTCATTTCATGGACACAAAAACACAGGAATTCAGAGCAGAGTCATCTTTGTAGGTTTAGATCAGGCCTAAGGCAGTGATGACCGTAAGTTATTGCAATTTGATGGTAGTTTGGTGCTCTTAGTCAGTTGTCAGTGGACAGACATTCACATCACAAATAGTACTAATTGGCACATTGGTTGATAATCTTTGCACAATCCAAAACCTGAACAAGCAAGAGCACTTGAGCTATTCCCTCTCCCACAGAGGTCCCTCCAGGACAGAACTGATGTGTCTTGGTGGAGCTGAGAGAGAGAACTTGGTATGCTAATGCCCATGGTGTAGCATGCATTCATAACTAAACTGAAGGTTTCAGACTCCGATACCTTTCATAAAGGTAATTAAAAATGATGATTAAGGAAAAATCTTCCATATTCCTCTTCACTTTTGGGGATAATATTTGGAACATTATATTTTAAAGAAAAACTTTAAACATTCGTCCTTCTGCTCTCTAACTGCTATGAATTTGCAGGGCTCCAGCTGTAACCATTCAGTACTTCCATCCGGAGATGCTACCAGTCCATGTGGAAAAAGTTAAGAGCAAGCAACTTTCACTGTGAATAGCAGAAAGGCTAGGGAAGATTGCCAGAAAAACTAGAACACTACCACTTAAAAGAACAGAACAACATAAGAAGAACTTGACTATTTAATAAAATACTAAATCAATTTCCTACCCAACAGTGAATATTGTAACTGTCAAGGGACAAACAGGAAAAAAAAAGTCAATAGACAAACAAAAAACCCACTGTTGTGTGGCGCTTCCTGGAGACAGGCTTCCACAAAGAGGAGTTCAGCATTTATTAGTGCCTGAGCCCACAGATTTGCAAGACTTCATCAAGGAAGGTCACTCTGAGTCTTCTTTTCTCAAAAGGGAACTCAGAAGGCAGAGCTCTGTCTATTTGGCATCAAGGGAAAGACTAAAGAAAGCCAGATGGCAGCAACCAGTAAAGAATCTTCTTTTCCACAGACTGCATTTTAGGAGCCTATTTCTAGGCATCCATTTTTGAAAAGACAGGTCTCATTTCTTAAGTATCAATTAATGATGTATCATCTAAAACCGTGTTGTCAATAAAGTGGAGGGAAAAAGCAAGATGATCAGCAGAATGTCATGGTTTTTTTATGTTTGGATTTCTTACAGCTTCTGAGGTCTAAAAACACTATCACACTAGACACTGCTTTCAGGATCACTAGTCTTCTCCAGGGACAGTGATCACGGCAAACAAAATTCCAACCTCTGAGAACATCAAGATTCTTTCATAAGATACTGGTCTCTGCAAAATTAACAACAACAATTCAGTAAGACATAGGCTGCCATGAGAATATGTCACTTGAGAAAATCCAGAGGGAAGATCTATTTGGTCACTAAGATTGCAAAATCTGTGGGGCAGAGACCACCTTTGTTCTGTGTTTGTACAGAATCCAGCAGAATGAGGTCCTGGTCCATGACTACAGCTTCTAGGCACGATGGTAATACAAATAATAAGCTGATCCAGCAAGCCATTTAAATACATACAGGGTTAAGCATTTGACGAGGTTATTGGCCTAGCGGATGAGTAGAAGCATTAGATAGGATATAGCTTGATTTTAGTAAGGCTTTTGATTCAGTCCCACATGACATTTTCATAAGCAACCTAGGTAAATGGCATCTAAATAAAACTGAAATAAGATGGGTGCAAAACTGCTTGAAAGGCCGTACGCAGAGTACTGGGAGGGCATATCTTGTGGGGTCCTGAAGAGATCTGTCATGGGTCCAGTTCTAGTCAATATTTTCATTCATGACTTAGATGATGGAGTGGAGAGCATGCTTATAAAACGTGCGGATGATGTCAAGATGGGAGAGGTTGCAACATTTTGGAGGACGGGATTAGAATTCAGATTGACCTTGACACATTGGAAAAGCGAGCTGAAATCAACAAGATGAATTTCAATAAAGACAAGTGCAAAGTAGCAGTCTAGGAAGAAAATAAATCAAATGCCCAACTACAAAATGGGGAATAACTGTCTACGCAGTAGAAATGCTGAAAGAGAACTGAAGGTTAAATGAGAGTCAACAATGTGATGCAGTTGTGATAAAGGCTAATATTCTGGGGTGCATTAATAGGAATGTTGTGTGTAAGACATGGGATATAACTATCCTGCTCTACTCAGCACGAGGGAGGCCTCATTTGGGTACTATGTCCAGCTCTGAGCACCACACTTCAAAAATGATGTGGATAAATGGGAGAGAGTCCAGAGAAGGGTAACAAAAATGATAAAAGGTTTAGAAATCTGATTTATGAGGGAAGGTTAAAAAACTGGGCATATTCAGTTTCGAGAAAAAAGAGTGGGGGGGAGAAGGGAACACCTGATAATAGTCTTAAAATAAATTAAGGCTGTTACAAAGAGGATGGTGATTGACCGTTCTACATATTCACTGAAAGTAGGACAAGATGTAATTACTTTAATCTGCAGCATGGGAGAATTAGGTTAGATATTAGGAAAAACTACTTAATTACCCTTATAGTTAAATTCTGGACTAGGCTTCCGAGGGCGGTTGTGGATTCCCCATCACTGGACGTTTTTAAAGACAGGTTTCAGACAAATGCCGGTCAGGGATGGTCTGGGGCCCGGTCTACACTTACCTTTGTGATTCGGCCGCAGTCGATGGGAGATACACAAGTGACGTAAATCACTTGCGTATCTCCCGTCAACTTTGCAGTGTCTCCTCCACGTGCCGTCCACACTGTGCTGCGTCAAAGGAAACAGCGCACCCTTCGACGCAGTGCTCCGCCACTTACCGGGATGGTTTCCCTGCATCGCTTGCTGGACCGACTGAGCGCGTCTACACAGACCGCTCAGTTGATCCAAAGCAACTGATCTGACAGCAGCAAACTTGCTGCCATCAGTGTAGACCCAGCCTGTGCTGACTTGGACTTGCTTCAGTGCAGGGGACTGGACTAGATGACCTCTCGAGGTCCCTTCCAGCCCTGCATTTCTAAGATTCTATAACTTTAAGCGTATGAGTAACATCATTAAAGTCAGTGGGGCTACCTCCTAAAATCTGAGCAGCCCACTGATTGCAATAGGACAACTCACATGCTTAAAGTTATGTGCATGCCTCAGTGGTTTGCTGGATTGGGGCCACAATCCATCCCCTGCCAGTGTAAGACAGTTTCTTACAGTATCTCCATCAGGCTTTTGACTTGTCTTGAGCCACCACTCTAGAACTCTATCCCACAGACTAAAAAAATAACCATATCAAGAGATTGTTCGCACTGTGAAATGTTTTGCATTTTAGTTTTTAAAACCACAATGCTTTGCAAGTTACATCTACTATTGCAATAAAAATCTGTTAAATTACACTCCAGATTTGAACATGTCTGAGTAGCTAAAATGCTGAATGTCAATATTTAAAAATAAAAAAGATGTATATAACTTCTTGGAAACAGATTTCCAATTCTTTTTTTCAAAAGCTATCATAGATGTTCTACTGGCAAACATTTGGTAGCCACTTCTCAGAAATAATTTATCCATATATTTTCTTGTTATTAAATGTTCTTTCATATATATTTCCCATTCCCCATGTTCAGTTCTGAATGTTTTGTTGTTTGCTTTTTTTTTATTTTAAACTATTTCATTGATTTTTAAATTAACAAAAAAGCACCATCACCTTTTCTGAAGGTACTATTTAATCAATATTTTTACTGAAAGGACCCAGTTTATTCCTTTAGTCCTTATGGTTAGTGACTACCCATCATTTAAGATTCTGCATTGCTCTAGGCACTCATGCTACAGAACTGTTTTGGGTTTTTTTTGTTTTTTTGCAGTATTTATTTATTTAGAAAGTATTAACAGGTTTACAAACCTTTGTCATGTAAATATCAGAAATAAAACAATCATTACTACAGTGAACTTTTGTTTAAAAAGACATTAATATAGGAATATAGTAATCAGATCTCTCTATTTAACAGAGTACTACCATATTACAGAGTAAGCACCGTTACATCTATAGTGTGTCACTTCCAGTGATTTTATTACATTCAGTGAAATCTGATAAGACATATTTAACAGACCAGGCATATTTATCAGCTGTTGATATTCAAAAAAATTGGAGGTGTGCTTTTTTTTTTTTTGCTTTTTGCAGGTGAATGTACTTTGACTATTGAATAAAAGATATCTAAATACCTATTTGTCCTCTACCTATTTTATTGGACATAATTAGTGTGTAATTTTCCCATACTAACTGCTTTCCTTTTTTTTTTTTTTTTTTTAAACTAGTCCTCTGCAGTTAGGAGGACTGGCATTTTCAATGAATACAAAACTTTCCCGAATCAATGAACCAAATTTTATGCAAGCAGCAACTAACATTAGCATGTAGTCAGAGAACAGACATTACATAGCTTTGGAGTTAAGATATTGGCAATGTTAAATTACTATTTTTCACTGGTGTTTCGGAGTATACTGTAGGAAACAATCATCGGCTAGCAAGCAGCTACACAGAATAATTTAATAGGTTTCATTTCTACTTTCCTGGCCCTGCAAGCCTTTTTGAGCCCAGAACCTAATGAAGTCAGTGGGAGTTTCATGAAGAAACGTTTGAAGGATCAGGACCCTAGATTCTAAAGTTCATTTTTAATCGTAGGGCTAACAAACGATTTGGAACCTCCATAAAACATTTCTCCCTTCCCACAAACCTGTTTTCTAATCCAACCCTTAATTTAAAGAGATACTTACAATCTTCATCCAAGAATTTATATTGTATGTGTTTCTTGAAGAACTCCTGTATACATCTACAGATCTCTTCATTTTGTTTAGAGATATGCTCATAATATTGAGTGTAGTCTCTCTGGGATATACCTGTTTTGAATTTTAATGAATTAATGAATTACATATGTACATTTTATGGACTTTTCTTTAAGTTTTACTGAGATGCCATGAAGTTAGTGGGGCAGGATTCAATTATAGAAAGATACACTTTTAAGATCTATATTGCAGAATATCAGTTTGAAATGCAACAAAGTAACACTCCCAACTGCTTACTCTTTGGCTTCACTTTCCAGTGTTTGAAGATATTTCCCCCTATAGACACACACATGGTGGCTTGCCACTTTCACTATGATACATGGAGACACTCAATTTCCTGCTTTTTTAGTAACTTTCTTTCCCATGAAGAACCTAAAGCTGAGTTCCTACTGCATTACTAGCTTGACCTTCAGCCACCCCTCTGACAGACAAGCTACCTCAAGCTTAAAGTCCCATTTAACTGGAGCTAGGGATTTTTGTGTATGAATATGAGATGAGCTGGGGCAACAATTCAGTTAATATCTCTAGGTAACAATGACATGAAAACAAGACCTATGTCAAAGTCTGTCAGATCCACCCAAACGAGCTGAGCAAAACACATTTCAAACTCAATCCCATCATCCTGAATCAGAAGAGAGGAGTCATCGATGGCTACTGCATCCTGCTGCAGAACACTTATTTTGCTGTGTTGCAGAAGCCAACGTGGCTCTTTATTCCTCTCTGTACAGCCAGTGTCATTGAAGCTGAGCTGCTCGCAGCTCTGGAAGCAGTATTTGCTGCTGCACAAGACGAAATGGGGGCTCACTTAGCTCTTTCACGGATATATAACCTCTGTAGAAGAGCTCTTACAAGAATCATCATAAAAAATCCGAGCGGGAAGTAGCCTCTTTGAAAATCAAGTGCCATTCCGCTGGATTTCTACCTAAGTCTTTAAGGCAGGGGTTCCCAACCTTTTACTCAGCGTGAGCCCATTTAAACACTGAAAATTTTTGGCAATCCCAGCAGACAAGTCACGGCATTGCACTACTTATAGTGTTTATATTTTTCATTTAAAACATTTAAAATCATTCAAACATTTTTAAAGTAAAAAAATACAACATTGAATACAAAGCCTAACATAGCTATTAAATCCATTCATCTGACATTTATTACATTTACTTCAGCTGTGGATTATATTTACTGTGCGGTCACACTGTTAAACAACCCTAGATTTTATGGTTGCTAAACTGAGACTTAAAAGTGTGGGAAGGGGCACCCTGCAGAGATTCTGGGCACTGCTGCTATGTATGGGTATCCAGCGACAGACTACTGTAATCTAGGCTGTTTCTCGGTGCTGTCTCAGTTTTGCCATGGGTGGCTCTTGTTCCCAGATCAGCCCAGACACGGGAGGATACAAAATGACTTAAAGCCACTTTATCCTTTTCCCCCCGGGCTGCAAGTTTTGCTGTACTGCACCTCTTTAGTGCCTTGCAGTAATTGTCCTCATTCATCTCTCTTAGGCCCCATCCACAACATTGTGACCACAGCCCCTCCCTGCTCCCGTGGCAGCCCCGCCACACCGAGCACTGTGACACCCCCATCTTTCCTACCCTCCTGCACTGTGCCTCCCTCCTGCCCTAGTCCCTAGTAATGTCTCCCTCTATTCCAGGGCCGCTGCCCCAAGCCAGGCACTGCTGGGTGTCGTGATGCACCTGGGACTTACCACGGCGGGGAGGGCATGTGGGTGGGGAGGACACAAAATGAAAAGGGAGGAGTGAGGCCACATGCTTGTGACCTGGCTGGGCCGGCATTGCAGCCACCCTGAGTGGGCTGGAGTCCCGCCCAGCGCTGCCCAGAGCTCCCAGCTGGGAGCTGTCGAGCATCTTTGCGACCCCATTTTTTATTATTACGACCCCAAATGGGGTCACAGCCCCAAAGCTGGGAACCGCTGCCTTAAGGCAATAAGGCTGGATGTTCAGTCTATGTCCATCGTGTCTCAGCATTCCTTAGTTCACATGCTTTGTAATTCTTTCATTCCAATTATACGTCCATACCCAAGAAAGCCACCAAACCTGAACCAGCACTAATGGAGGTACTTGCTCGGCTTAGCTACAAATATCCTCATTTCTGATCTTGTCTTGCCACTTAATATTGATCAGCTGAAGACAAGAATCGAAAATGTCAATCTGCCACTCTTACTCCATCCTCAGTGCTCACATTTCATTGCCATACAACAGAGTTAGCACAGCTGTGGTTCTCTAGAGCCAAGCTTTGTAGCAAGCTTGACATCATGATGTTCCCACGGAGGCCACTGAAGGGTCTGAAACATGGTAGCAGCCGCTGCTGCTATACGAGTGTCCATATTTTTCGAGTCTGTGACACTGCCCACGTATTTTAAAGTGTCAGCCTGTCCAGATGGCACATCAAGCAGGTGACTACTGAATGGGAAGGGGTGGGGAGAAGAAAGGAAGAGGATAAGGCAGGGGGGAGAGAAGGGGATGACAGAGTGCTGCCACAAGGGGAAGTGCTGGGCACCTGCGCCAGAAGTGTCCGGAGCAATGGGATGGAGGGCATGTCCGTCCGTCCGTCCGTCGTCGTCCCCCCCTCCCCTGCCACAGCCACATGTTACCTCAGGGGGAAGGGGAGAGGGAGGAAATAAGCATGTCCCAATCTGCAGCATGCTCAGGGCTGCCTGCAGCAGACAGCGCCTGCCTACCCGTCCGTCCCCTGTTGGTCATTTCCAGACCCAGAGCTCACAGCCAGAGCAGGAGGCTGCCCTGTAAATCCTGTCTCTGGGGGAGAGCTGTGCAGAGTGGAAATTTGTCCCATGGGCTGCTTCCCAGCTAGGGTCCCCCATGGCTCAATGGGCGGGATCACTGCTGCCCCGACTGTCTGGGAGCAGGCATTGAGAGACATGTGCCCAACCAGGCAGCCACAGCAGGCAGGGTGGGGAAGAGCCCTCTCCCGTACAATCTCTGCTACAGGGCTCCAATGCCCTCTGCAGCAGTCACCCTCTCTGGCCAGGACAGTGCCCCACTGATTCACCCTCCCCCACCAAGTACTATGTATCATGGGCACTGGTAACGTCCGTCTCCTGTGACTCACACACAGTGGCTCTCTCTCTCTCACACACTTCCCATCTGTTTCACACTTTCACCTACACAGACACACACTCATTCACATACACATGCACACCCACTCAATCAAACCTGTACAGACCAAGGTGTGAATAGAAAAAACCCTGTATTTCAATAAACAGACTGGGCTATTTTTCGGCGAGTTTTTAAGCGACTTACAGTGATGTTAAATGATGTGCAGTGGTATACATTATATATTGTGTGAATGCAGCCCACATAACACACAGGGAGCTGCATATGCAGCCCCCAACTATCCTAGGAACACTATCCTAGGCGCTTACAAACTGATCGTTTATTTGTTCCATTATCTTTCCAGGTACCAAAGTTAAGCTGACTCGTCTATAATTCCCTGGGTAGTTTTTATTCCTCTTTTTATAGATAGGTACTATATTTGCCATTTCCCAATCCTCTGGGATCTCTCCCATCCTCCGTGAGTTCTCACAGATAATTGCTATTGGCGTAGAGATCTTTTCAGTCAGTTCTGTAAGTACTCTAGGATGCATTTCGTCAAGCCGCACCAACTTGAAGACATCTATTTTGTTTGAACATGCTTACTTGTTCCTTCCCTATTTTAGTCTCAGATCCTACCCTATTTGCACTGATGTTTATTATGTTAGTCGTCCGATCACTGCTAACTATTTCGGTGAAAAACAAAAATATTTAACGCTTCGACCATTACTACGTTTTCTGTTATTGTCCTTCCCTCATTTTGGAGTAGTGAACCTACCTTATCCTTGGTCTTCCCTGTTCTCATGTATTTGTAAAATATTTTCTTACTACCCTTTGTGTCCGTAGCTAGTTTCATCTAGTTTTTTTCCTTGGCCTTTCTAATTTTGTCCCTACATGCTTGGAGGTTTGTTTGGTTTTTTTATATTCATCCTTCATAATTTGACCTACCTTCCACTTTTTGCATGATTCTTCTTTGAGTTTCAGAGTGCTGAATATCTTCTGGTTAAGCCAGAGTGGTCTCTTACCATACTTCCCATCTTTCCTATGCACTGGGATAGTTTGGTCGTGCCCTTAGTAATGTCTCTTTAAAAATTGCCAATTCTCCTGAACTCTTTTTTCCCATTAGACTTGCTTCCCATGGGACCTTACCTACCAATTCTCTGAGTTTGCTACCTTCTTGAAGTCCATTGTTTTTATTCTGTTATATTCCCTCCTACCATCCCTTAGAACCACAAACTTTTATCATTTCATGTTCATTTTCACCTAAGCTGCCTTCCACCTTCAAATTCTCAACCAAGTTCCTCCCTATTTGTCAGAATCAAATCTAGAACAGCCTCTCCCCTAATTGTTTTCTCCACCTTATGTAATCGAAAGTTGTCTCCTATGCATTCCAAGAACTTGTTGGATAATCTGTGCCTTGCTTTATTAGTTTCCCAGCAGAAGTCTGGGTAGTAGAGTCCCCCATTTCTACGCTTGGATGATTTTATTTTTTTTCTTTTAAAAGAACTAAGCCTCATCCACCTCTTCTTCCTGGTGAGCTGGCCTATAGTAGACCACTAGGACAGCATCATTCTTGTTTTTTTCCCCCTTTTATCTTTACACAGAGATTTTCATCTGGTCTGCCTCCCACTTCTAATTCAACCTCAGTTCAAGTGTATACATCTTTGATATACAAGGCAACACCTCCTCCCTTCTCTCCCTGACTGTCCTTTCTGAACAAGCTATAGCCTTCTATACCGATGCTCCAGTCCTGTGAATTACCTCACCAAGTCTCTGTGATGCCAATTATGTCATAATTGCGATTATTCACTAGTATTTCTAGTTCTTCCTGTTTATTCCAATATTTCTTGCACTGGTATACAGACATCTAAAATGTTCATTAGTTTTCCCATCTATATTCCCCCATCTCTCATTGTTCCCCCTCAGATTATGACCCCTCATGCAGGTCTCCAAGCAGGTTAGGCCATATTCTGGATACACATATTCTGGTCCTGAAAACACATGCACTGATACAGCAGCTTTGTGTGACCAGCAGCACCTTGGCAAAATACCCTTTAACTACAGGATCATAGTCAGATTAGAGCCCTGAATATGTGAGCCACACCCCAATGAGCACTACAAAAACCCACCCCTTTGTGATTTCAAGGATATATACACCATACTACTGGGCACAAATATGTTGTCAGGCTATTGGATTTAATGCAGAACAGAATTTAACTCATCATGTCTAAAATGACAGAAACAAAAGGAAAAAAGTTGTAAGCCCAAAAGTAAAACAAATATAGATGGAAGCAAGAAGGAATAAGAATCCAAAGAAAACAGTGCTGTGGTAGGAGAATAAAGGTTTCCATATTCTACTGTTAAAGGAATAGGAGCAAATCTCAGATACCCCAGTGAATATTACAGAGTCTTTAAGAAGATCCTCACCTATAAGCTTGTTTTCCTTCACAAAGCATCTGAATTCTGCCCCAGGAATTAATTCACACCATTTTCGAAGCACGAGCTACAGAAGGAAAATATGACATATCAAAATATGATTTAAGAGAACTAATTGATTTTTTTTGGGGGGGGGGGGAGGTCAGACACACACATTTTGATCCTAAGACAGTACTTGTTGCTAAGAAAAATATCACAGGATACTCTTGACACAAGGGGAAAACCTCCCACAATTGTCATATGCGTCATTATCTCAGCAAATAGGCCAAATTTCTTATAAATCTTCTCTTGTACTTTTCACAGATAAAGAAAATAAGTGACATGTAAAAATAAAATTGCATCTCTAACAGACTAGTTTGGCACATTGGATCTCTCTCCCTGCACTCCACTAGCATGGCACAGAACTCAAATATGAAAAGCAATAAACATTTAAAGACAAGCACGGCATTTCACAGATACGTGCTTGAACACTGTTTTACGAAAATAGGCTCTGCCATGCGATTCAAAAGAATACATCAGGAACAATTTGTAAGGACTTGGACATTGTTCCAAAATAAGCCACTGTTAATGACTGAGTAAGAACCTACAGTCACCACAGTTTAATGCAAGATTTATTTATCTAGCTCTGTAGGTATTTGAAAAATATGCCCTTTCCCATCCCTTACTCCTACATTCCCTTTTAATTTTTTTAGCCAAGATACAACTACATGAATTACGAATACAGGTTTTCTTGAATTGGGAAGAATATATTTTCTTCAATAACCTAGCTAGCAACAAAGTAATTCTGGACTGGCTTATACCAAAATCAAGTCAACAATGAAATGCTACATTACCCAAACTGCTGTCTACTTTGGGCTGCATGTTGAACCCGCAAGGTCATTTATGAAGCAGAATTTCAAAGCTATGCTACAGATTAAGGCTGGGTCTACACTGACGGCGGGAAATTCGCCGCCGTCACATCGATTGCTCTGGATCGACTGAGTGGTCTGTATAGACGCGCTCAGTCGATCCAGGAAGCGACGCAGGAAAACCACTCCTGTAAGCGGAGTAGCTCTGCATCGAAGGGAGCGCTGTTCCCTTCGACGCAGCGCAGTATGGACGCCGCGCAGAGGCGACGCTGCAAAGTCGAAGGGAGATACGCAAGTGATTTACGTCACTTGCGTATCTCCCGTCGACTGCCGCCAAATCACAAAGGTAAGTGTAGACCGGGCCTTAGTTAGTTGGGAAAATGGAAGTAATCTGCTTTCTGCCCATGGCTTTGCATACCGAAAGATCAAACACTATGTTATTGCAGTACAATGACAAAATCATCTCTAAATTTGGCATGAATAACAGTTGCCATTCAAGAGTGATTACCAGACATTTAAGAAGTTAAATCAAATGTAAACTAACCATCCATTACACCAGGGTACACCAAACAGCACCCTGCAGTACCTTTAGTGTAAAGTCACAGCCTCTCAATCTACGGGTTTGTAATGAAAATATTAACCAACGCCATTATAGCTAAGAGGGAAGATTCTGAGAGTCAGGTGATCTGGCTTCTATTTCTGGCTACTTCATAAACTTCCTGTTAGGCACACATGAAACCGAAGCATGCAAAATTACTGGACCTGAGTGCTTATACACCTAGAGCCTGGTTTTCATAGGTACTGGGGACTTCCAACTGTAACTGACTGTACTTAGAATTATGGGAGTACAACACTGATGAAATTCAGGCTCCTGATGCCCTAAGGTAGGCAGCCAAAAACGAGACACCCACATTTCACAGACACTTGCAAATGAGGGCCTCTCTCTGTTTCAGTTATCAGATTTCCATCATTTCTCAATCACACTGGAGTGGTATTGGTTTTAAGCATGTTGTGACCAGTGGCTGATGACAGGCACTACACTTAAATACAAATTATTATTAGTGTCCTGACCAGTTGCTGCAATCAAGTAAAAAAAGTGACAATGCTGTCACAGTTCAGGGCAACTCCACCCGTATTTCCCCTTCTGTGGACCCTCAAGGGCATCCACTAGAGGTTCCTGGCTCCTCAGCCATCAGCTCTGTTGGTCAGAGACCTCTCTCCCCCTCTCTCCTGACTTGGGATTTTCCAGGTTGCATATTTCCTTATCTACACTGATATTTCCCAACAAACCAGACTAAACTGACCTGCAACTATGTTTTGCCTTCTCTTCACAGGTTATAATCAGCACAATTATTGTTAGTCAGAACTTACCACAGAGCCCTTTCAAAGCAAGCACGTTTATTTTTAAACTGAAAGCATTACAGAGAAAACTTCAAAAACCAATAAAAGACTCTGCACATGCCAATAAGCTTACCAGAGGGCACCCCCAACTCCAACAAGGGTAGGTGATCAGTCAATTCCCCCCACCAAGTGTTTTTCTGGGCTTACAAAGATATAACAGCTTTTGCTCAAAACAAGCATAACCATGAATAAGCCAGTCTCTTCTTCATACAATTCAGGTCTGATCTTCAGATTCTGGGAATAGGTAATCAGCAGACAATGGTTCTCTCCTAGGAGTGCAGCTTCCAAGGATGGATCTGGAGGTGGGAATTTGCATTCACTTCCCCCAAGATACTTCCTGGAAAACCCACTTAAGAAGGAACTTTTGGGACAAATAAAGTTGTGGCACATTGTTCAAAAGTGTATTTTAAGCTCATAACAATTCCCCAGGTTTACATTGGCCACATCTCCCCCCTACAAAAGTTACATCCAATCTCACGATAATACGTAAGATTTTCATTCAATACAATGGACTCCAAAGATACTTAAACTTAATTCAATAAGGGTTTGCAAGGATACTGCAGGAAAATTGCCCTGTCACAGACGCTAGCTGAACAACATAAAAGGATAACTAATGTACTTTGCCTAGATCAGTGGTTCAAATCCAGTACATTCAACAGTGACCAAGTCATCCTGATTACTCTGTGGCTCAGGCAAAAGGAATTGGTACCTCTGTCCTGTTCTCAGTGGACAGTGTAAAGGCACCGCAAGTGGCCTCCCTGTTGGCAGTCTCAGCAGTGAGGCTAAGGACTAAAACAGGTCATCTAGAGAATGAACAACTCTCTCAGTCATTCAAGTTTTTCCTCCTGGGTCAGAGTGGATACACACTGGGAGAGTATTGTGGGGAAGCTTGCAGTGTTACTGCTTGCAATGTATCTGGTGTGCGGATAAGCAGGGAGATGCTCGGTCTGTCTCCATAGCGATTAGTCTGCAATTTTTATTTATTTATTTTTACAAGCCCTGAAGTAATAAGTGTTTTATTGGTGTCGCCCCATGCATGAATGTCACTCATCTCAGGGGTAAGATATTTAAATTATCTAGAGCCAGGAGAGGAGTCTTACCTCATATTCCAAGCAAGGATCAGGGGTATCATCAGTACATTGAATAAACCTGGAAAAATAAATTATATCTGTTAAGATCTATTGTACATAAAACTGTTTTTTCTCAGCATAAGCATTACAAACTAGACCATGTACCACAAAGACCTTGTTAAACATGTCAAAGAGATTTTAACTCGAAGTAAAAACCAAAAAGGGGTAAAAATGCCACTGGCAAATGCCTCTTCCTTGGCTTACCTGGGTAGTTCCTCAAATGACCAACAAAGATTACTTATCACCAATTTATTTTACTGTATAAAAGGAAAGCCTTACTTGGGCATGAATTTCATAGACAAGTTAACTTAAGAAAGGATAGAGAAAAGAGAAAATTATTTTAAAAAGGAGACACTATCAAGTTACTTTTGGATCAAAGTTAAACTGTGTAAGAATAATCTTCAACCAACAGAAAGGTTTCTACAATTACACATAAAATTCTCATCAAAACTATTGCTTTTTAACCATTGATATTTCTCCAGAAATGTTTGGGATATCAACATGGTAGCACTAAGAACCTGAAAGTGAAACTGACATTCTTGAATTTTTGTTGACCACACTGAGAGAAACGCAAAAAGATAAAGAGCATAAAAAAAGTGACAAGTAATCGCAATGATTTAAGGATTTATTAATAACAGAGAAAAGTATTTATCATGTATGACTGTTGCATTGATGGTTTCCCTTCAGAGATACTTCTTCATTGCCAAGATGTTATTTGCTTGAAATAACTACACTTTACCTTCCTCTTAAACGGTTATCCTTGCATAACTGCACTGACACAGAAATAGCACACGCTTCGATGTTTTAGTTTAATTGAAGCAAATGTCTCTAAGTACCTTTCTCTGGTAACCGCCTTAAGCAACACACCCTGCAGCGAATCAAGCAATATCACCATGATTCTAACAGCAACAGTGTGGCTACTCTTCCTTTCCACCAGTGAAGGAAGTGAAGAACTATCACTTGCCACTGCCTACACCAGAGCATGATGTCCTTCTGAGTCGACAACAATCAATAATGCATTTCAGAGAATAGATCTTGAAAGACAGAAAATCAACCCCTCCCTCCTCCCAAAACCCTGCTCCCATGTTGTACATACACACTAGATATTTGTGGGCAGACACCAAAGCTTTTCCTCTTGAGTTAGACTTTTATTCCCTCATTCAGTAGCCGGTAAGAAGGGAAGCACTTATCCCACTGCCAACCATTGTAGTATCTCTGTTTTCACCACAGCAATTGTGACCATTACAATAAATCCTGTAACTTTTGAAGGGATGATAAAGGAATATAGATCCTCTTTCTAAAGGTAGCCCTCCCAATCTCATTTCTACTTGGGCTGTTAGCAAACTGCCTACTATTCAGAGAACGGCTCAGCTGTGAGGAGGAGTTGGTTAAAGGGTCACAGCTGAGTAATGCTCCCAAAAGTGGCAAGATTAAGCCAAGTTTAGTAGAGATTAAGTAAGTAAGAGAAGGTTGCTTACCTGTAACTGGAGGTTCTTCAAGATGTGTGGCCCCTATCTGTAGTCCACTGAGTAGGCTGAAAAACGCGTGCACCAATGGACACTACTTTTAAATTCTCTGGCTCTGGACGCATGGTGACACATGCATAAACCCTCAGTGGATTACAATAGGGACCATCACTTGAAGAACCCCAAGACTCTGATGAGACCCTGGAATCAACAGCATTCATCAAATGTGGCAGCTGGAGGCTCCCAACTGTCACTGGTCAGACAACAAGGTACAACCTCACAAAAGGGTAGCCTCCTCAAGTGAAGGTCAATGAAAGTAAATTAAGATCTCACTTTCACTCAGTGAATATATGATTTAACATTGACTACAGCACATGAAATACTAGTATGTGTATACTCAAGGAGTATTCCAGCTTCTCTCTTTTAAAACAGATAATTGGCAAACATAAGAAAGCTTGTGGCATCCACTGATTTATGGCTTATTTTCACAGGTATATAAAATTTGTTGAGGTGATAGAAATAAGTATCAAACTGGTGAGCAGTGTAATTTAACAATGAAACAGCAAGAATTCCTTGCTTTAATATTGTAGCAATTTACCATGCTTAGGAAAATCGAGAAGAGGGACTAGCACAAACTGTGTATACCAGAGGAGGCTGAAGTCCCCAGAGTTCTACAATGCAGCCCATGACTTCCCTCATTTTGCAAACTCTGATCTGTATTTGCTTCTGTGCATATCTGAATATTTGAGATTAGGGTACCTGCAAAGTGCTCCTTTCTATGTCAGTTTGGTGCAGTCCTTGGGGTCCTGGTAAGTTGGCAAGCAGAGTCCTAAAATGGATCAAGCTGAAGTGCGCCTTTGGTGCCTTTGGCAGAAGCTAATAGAGGTTACTGCCCCTCTCCCTTTAAGGCAGGAATAAAAAACCTTGCATCCCACCTCTAGGCCCTGTAAGCTGCCTTGAGTACAGGTGCCAAGTTCAGCAAAATACCTGATATGCAACAGAATGCAAGTAGGACACAGTGTCAAAGTCATCAGGAATGTTCACTAAGCCACACATTGAATACTGCATGCAGTTCTGGTCACCCCAACTCAAAAAAGATATATTGGCATTGGAAAAGGTACCTAGAAGGCAACGAATATGAGTAGGGGGATGAACAGTTTCCATATGAGGAGAGATTAAGAAGACTGGAACTGTTCAACTTGGAAAAGAGACAACTAAGGGGGGTATGGGAGAGGTCTATAAAATCATGAAAGGTTGTGGAGAAAAGTGAATAAGGAAGTGTTATGCACCCCTTCTCATAACACAAGAACCAGGGTTCACTTGATAATAGGAAGCAGATATGAAATAAACAAAAGGAAATGCTACTTCACACAACACACAGTCAACCTATGGAACACATTGCTAGGGCATGTTGTGAAGGCCAAAACTATAATGGGGCTCAAAAAAGAATTAGGTAAGTTCATGGAGGGTTATTTCATCAATGGCTGTTAGCCAAGATAGTCAGGGATGCAACCTCATGCTCTAAGCCTCTAGCTGCCAGAAGCTGGGAGGGAACGAAAGGGGATGGATCATTTGATAATTGCCCTGTTCTGTTCATTCCCTGTGAAGCATCTGGCATTGGCTGATGTCAGAAGACGGGATATTGAGCCAGATAGACCATTGGTCTCACCAGCATGGTCATTCTTATGTCCACGATGGAACATGACGGAGTCCAGTCAAACCTGAACTGGTAAAAATGTGTGTGGGGGGAATCTATGAATCCTCTCTCCTGCTGGAAATTGCCATGGATTTTTACCCACAAGATAATACGTCGCTAGCTCTGAAGGCCATCTTGAATTTATTCATTCAATTAAGTGTTAGAGCTGTATATTTCATACCAAATTTATTGTGCTACTGAGTGTTAACAGGCACAGCCAAAGCCCTCCAGTTACTCATCTGTGACAGACGAGGCTTTCCTTAAACACTAGGAGCAAGAGGCTGAGCAGAGCTCCTCTAACCCACACACTGTTTAGCTTTGAAAGCACTGGGAACAGCAGCAAATAATTTGCACACATGCACAATTAAGAGATGCCAGGGATCCTATTTCTGAAACAGTGTCAGAATTTACGTTTCAGACACTAGCAGGGGTTAAAGACCTAAACCCCACAGTTTACAGAGCATGCGTGAAACGTGGTTGGTCTCCATTTTATTCCTGGAACTCTTATTTATGGTAAAACAGGAGAAAGACCTATTTTTGTATATTTCAGAAGCATACGAATCTTCACTAGCACATACTTGTCACTATACGTCACTGAATTGAGCAGATATGCTGCTTAATTCCACTAACCCTATGCCCACAAAAAGGAATGAAGTGATTTACCAGGATTTACATGCATCACACTGAAGGGGCCATGAACTGATTTGCAAATCACTGTAATTACTCTTATGGATAATAAAACAAAGCATCGAAGTTGAAATGACAATTTTAACAGTTGTTTTGTATCTGAAGACTACAAAAAAGTGGTTACAGCCTTACAGTGTGATCCAAAGCCTCAACACAAGTCTTCCTGCTGACTTGAATGGGGTTTTGGATCAGGCCCTTTTTCCTCTTGCCTTGGACTTAATTGGTACAGAATTTTAGTTTAAGAACTTGAGGCAAGTTGGAGGAGGTAGTTCATATATCACTCAAAAAGAGCCTGACACCAAACAATCTTTTAAGTGCACAGAAATGATGAGAAACTCAACAGAAAGGTATCTCCAAATGTCTCAAATTATATGTGGTACACTTGAGTTAGGTTAACACAACACCTGTTTTAACAGTACATGCAGCAAGAGGCTGCTGATTACCAAGTCACAGCACTATAAGCCCAGCATCTCTCACATTCTAGCAGAGCACAGGCCATTATTTCTGTAGGACCTACAGAAACAGTGACTCTCAAAGATTTCACTTAAAATAGATATTTAGAAAAGGAAGGATATTTTCCACTTAATTGGGACAACTGTCACTGGGGGTAAGAGCAGTGTCAACTTTTGAACCTGAACTACTTGACAGTATCTCTTCAGCTTTATTTCTTTATTGTAGGGGGAAATATAAAGAAATCAGCAGAGGCACAATTCAGTCTTTAAATGCTGTGTTGCAGCATTCATGGAGTATAAATGATCTCCAAAGGTCTGCAGAATTCTTGGGTCTCCAATGACAAGCTTGAAATAAACATGAGCTTACCTTATGATTGAATAGATATCATCATGCCATTAGAGGTAAGTAATTATTATCTAGTTACATAATTGGCTGCTCAAGTCTTGTAAAAAAGTGTAGGCCATATTTTCAGACAACACTGGAAAAAAGGGTTATATACTGTAGCTGAAGCCTGGTTTGACATGAGTAATTAGCACATGGAGGAAGGCCTCATTTCTTGGAAGACAAAATTAGAGGTAAACAAATCATTAGGATGAAAACAACATTTGTGCTAAATAAAGTAAGGAAATAGGTCAGTAGGCTAAAGAAAATATGAGCCAGCTAAGGTAAGAGGGTGAAACCCATGGAACCATTCACTAACAATGGACAAAATAAGTTAGGAATGTAGAGGTGAGGTAAGAAGCAGGTCAAGAGTGGACAATGCATGGACACAGCATCCTGCACAGGGATTGGTTCCTACAAGGTGATCAAGCCAATCCAAAAATGCATGATGCAACAATAGTAAATGCAATGCAGTGTGCAAATGTATATAAAAGAAGAGGTTTTCTGTGCAACTTTGGATGTGTGGTACACTCTATCCCCTCCCCCTACGTTTGAGTCTGATCAACTCAGCTTAGCTTTGCTGTAGGCCAAATAAAGGAACCTGAGTGATGAAATCTGGAGTCTAATGGAGTTTTCTGGATCCCAGAGAACTGAATGTAGTGTTCTCCCAGAACTGGACAAGGTGTTCTGGGTAAACCGAGTGGAAAAGATCTCAGACGGAATCCAATATATGCTAAAAACACTTACTGAAAGGCAAATAAAAACAAAAAAAAAGTTGTGTTTACAGGACTTGATATAAACTCCAATTAAAAAGGGGGAGTTCTTACTGCCTATGCACTACATTAGGTTATTTAAAAAAAACCAAACTGGGTTAAGGCTCATGAGGCACACCAAATCCTGAATGACCTATTTTCTGTGAAGTCACTTAAGTAAAATACTATGCTTGCGTGAAAGAGTAACAACACTGTACTGTGTTCGAGTCCTTGTTACTCTATTCCTGTTCCTTGAGCGAAGTTCAATCATTTTAAAATTTTTAACTACAAGTGCCAGCTTCATTCAGAAGCCACATTTAAACATTAGAAATGTAGCCACTCATATTCAGTATGCTCTAATTAGACTGTATACTATTTATGATCTATGCTACAGTAACACCTTGATTGGGACCCCACTGTGCTAGAGCCTGTACAAACACAGAGACAACCCCATCATGACCTGATGAGCTTGATCTAAATAAACAAGACACGCAGAGTGTGGGAGGGGAGATAGGCACAGAGAAATGAGGCGATTTGCCCATGGTCACACATCCCTTGGCAAAGGGATAACTGGGATAAGACACCAAGTCTACCAATAGCCTGTTTAGGGTCTTTTCCGTTAGACCACATTACCAAACAACAGAGCTTCTTTTACTTGTGGGACAGTTCAGGAGCACAAAGGTAACAAAATGCAAACAAACTTGTATATTAAAAGTTTTTTGGCTGTTATTTATGTCTGAGCAAAAGCTGTTTCATTTCACTAAATACCATCAAATCTATTTCTCTCTCTTTTTTACAAGCCCCTCCAAGTGACAGGACACAATGTCTCCAGTTTTCACCTGTTCAGCATTTTACTTCCACGTGCTAGCTGCATTTCTAATTTCTGCTTGCCTAGGTCTATGGAGCTGGCATTTAATCAATAGCGTAATTAATAAAGACAACCTTGTGATTCAGCAAGTCTAATCATTTAGCCTGTTCGCTTGCCTATGTTCACATGAATAATTGAGCAGTTCAAGAATGCCAGAAACGGACTGGATTAAAAGCAGGATGTTTTATTCAAATGCCTAATATTTACACCAATTCATCTGGGAGGAGGCTGGTGCTTTACAGATTAGGGGCAAAATTCACCGCTCCTTAAACTCTCACTCAAATCAACAGAAATTGGCAAGGCTAAAGTCACCCATATTATCTACAGCTCTATGGAATAATTCGCTCCGTTACCAAAATAAAACCTGCTCTTGCAAAAACCACCACAGTATTTTACACGAACATTACAAAACAGCTTTTAGGAGGGAAAGTGAAGTGCAACTTTTCCCCAGCTGAAAACATGTCAGTCTTTAGATTAGATTGTAATTACCTACACCACAATTTGGGGATACAATTTCATCAATAGCATCCATGCCTTGGAGGCATCATACAAGAAGGCTGACACAATCAAATCTAAACTGGACTGAGATGCTAAAATGAAGTCCTTACTAAGAACAGTTAATGTGTACCCTTGAGCTAATGGAAAAAGCAAAGTGTACACCTCCCCTGCATGGTGAATGATGATGAAGAGGCCCCTGGGCTCACAAATGTCTCACTTTAATACAAGTCTGTTTACTTTGGCCAAAGCATCTTCCATCAGCCCTACCAGAATTGGCACTAAAATTTCAATGTTTGCATTTGCATAGTGGCGATAGAAGCAAACCCTCCATTGGATTATTAAGCCCTCTTTAGTAAATTGCACTGATATACTGCCCCCTCAGCCACCAAGGCATGGCACTATCTTAAAATGTAATAGAACAAGACTAAAATTAAATAGCTAAACCTAAGACAGAGAAGCATTACCAGTAAAGAAATATAGAGGGGTCCAACACAGGAATAGACTGAGAAAAAACAAATCACAGGAAACAGCCAGAAAAACTTCACTATGTGAAGCACCTGGTTGGCTGTAAAATAATGAGAGAACAGTGCAGGTTTTCACTGAATTGCATTACTGTTCCATTTCTTCTCTAATAAGATCCATTTGCTTAAATTTATTTATATGTCCTCTGAACTTTTCAACTTTACTTCCAGGTCCATAGAATTTTTCATCTGAGTACTTTGATGCTCCATAATTAAAATATGTCTCACCCAAGCCCACTCCAGGCTGGCAAAAATAAGTTTTTTGTAATTCAATTTGAAAAGTGTTTCAGGTCGTTTAAGACACACTTCAGCAAAAAGAGGCCACAAATCCTTTTAGAATGAGATAAGGCATTAAGATCAGTCAAATTCAAAGGTGTGATGATGCATTAATGCTGATAAGAGGTGCATCACAAGACCATCATAGCCCAAGACCACTAGTTTAAGGACTTATTATGTGTTTGTACGGCAACCTACATCTCAAACCCTGACTGGAACATCTGGATGCTATTTTAATACACAATTATACAACAATTCATTTGTGCGCCTGCAGCAATACAGAATGTATAAGGGGAAGATATATATAGCATTTCATTCACATACCGTACAGTTGGGTGGTTTACAGAATAAAGAATGTGTCCTGCAGGAGCAGTTTACAACCTAGTATTAAATACACAAACTATGCAATGTTGTCCTCCTGAGACCACAGACAGCTCATGTCTCTGCAACAGATTAAAACTTTGACAAACAGCAGTAATATCAAATTAACAAGGATCTCATCAGTTGCACTTGTGCGCTTTAGAAACCACACCAATTTATATTTTCCCAATGAGACCCATAGGAAGAGCTTAGAAACAGAGGATAGGTAGAGAAGCAGTCATTTATTTCCTTCTTCCCCCCCTCCCACACACACTGCAGGAGACTGAAGGGTGGAATAACAGAAATTCAGCCACGTAGGTTCTGTGAGGGGGGAGAGGACACAAGGCCCTTTTCCCAACAATTACAGAGGCGTGAAGCTTCATATTTATAAAGAGATACATATGCACTAGCTGGAGGTTCATTGGAAAGATTGACGCTGCCTGGGTACTTTAGGGACAGCACCCTGGTAGAAATACCAGAATCTTACCTCTTCTGAGCAACTGTGCTTCTCGTGAAAGTTCAAGTACTGGACCCTGCTAGTGGAGCTACTGCCATCCTTGCATTTCCTACCTCTGGCTAGTCGCTTTGGTCCTCCTGCTAGTAATTACCTGGCCCATTTCCCCAAATCTTACAAACAAACTAGTAGCAGCAAATTTTAAACAGCCAAAATTTCCAAGGACAGCACCTAAATTGCACCTGCAAAATCCGCACGCCCGAGGGACAACAATACGTGCGCTCAGTAGGCTTGGCAGCCTCCTTCCCTCATCTCTGCGGAACAGTCCCGAGGAGGATCTTGTTGGGAAGACTACGGAACCTTCCAGACCCCTACGTCTCATTCCCCAAAGCAACCAGCGCCCACCACAACAGAAGATAAGGGGTTAAGGCTGGACCTTCCAATTCCCTATGGACAGAGAAGAACATGCCTGAGACACCTCTCTAAGCCAGTGGTCCCAAACTGTGGGGTGTGCCCCCCCTTGAATGTTTGGGGCGGAGATGTGGTAGGGCCCGGGTCAGCCCCTGGGGGATAGGGAGGAAGTACCACCCAGGCAGGCTCAGCTTCCGGCCCTGTCCCCAGCTGCATCCTCAGCCGCAGCTCACTCTCCTAGTCCAACCTACTTCCCCCCTCCTCAGTTCCACCTCATTTCCATACAGTTCCCCCTTCTCTGTGCCATTTTCTCTTACTCTCACAGTTCTGTCCCCTCCCCCACCTCCTCCCATCAAAGTAAAGACAAAACTTAGGCCTTAGCACTAGCACTTTTGCCGGCAAGACATTTGTCACTCGGGTGTGAAAAACACTGCCTTCCAGAGCAACGTAAGTTCCACCGGGACACTGCTATGTTGGTGGGAGACTCTAGCTACTGCCACTCGTTTAGGTGGTTTTATTATGTGGCCCTTAACTATCATCTCAATGATCAGTTTGCATATATGTTATCACCTTTTCCTCCACCCTTTAACTTTTCAGCTTTTAGGAGGAGAAATGCTTCTGGGCAAGGACCATGTCCTAAGTTCTTGGCTAGAAGTTGAAGTTAGACAGATTCAGATTAGAACAGAAATGAAGACCACATTCTTAACAGTGAAGACAACTGGAACAATTTACCAAAAGTTATGGTGGATTCTCATCACTCCAAATCTAAATTAAGACTGGATTTTTTTCTGAAAGATAGGCTCTAATTCAGGGGTTCTAAACCTTTTTCTTTCTGGGCCCCATCTCCTCCCCACATGCTATAAAAACTCCACAACAGGGGCTCCAGCCAGGGGGAACCCTCCCTCAGTGCTCCGAACTTCAACCACTACGCTAGTGGGGCTCCATGCTTCAGTGCCACTCCTGGCTTCAGTCTCCCGGTGGGTGCCATAGCTAGGGTCCTCCCATGGTGTCTCTCCCGGTTTCAGCTCCACAGGGGCTCTGGGCTTCAGCCACAGGGCACCATAGCCCTCTGAAACCAGCTTGCAGCCCCCCAGTTGAGAACCGCTGCTCTAGTTCAACCACAGCTATTGGACTTGAACCGGGATTTTAACTGAGAGATGTGTTATGCAGGCCTGATCACAATGGTGCCTTCTGGCCTTAAAAAACTACCAATCTATGACTTTCAGTGTTTGGACAGTGTCTAGCAAGTTTCTAGGATAGGGCAATGCACATGGATAATATAATTCCCAGAGCTGCCTTGACTTCGCTACTGGACTGCAACCATTGCTAAGCTCTACAGAGAAATTTGGGGACCATGGAGAGAATTTTTTGCACCTTGATACATTGCAAGTTATGTTGCCACAGTCACAGGACCAGAAAAGAAAGCAGTTGCACAGCAACAGCACAATTAAGTTTTGTATTTTAGACAAGAAAAGGCCTGATTAGATTGTAAGCTCTCTGGGGCAGGGATGGTCTTCTTTGTTATCTGAGTAGACAGCACCTAGCACAACAGGGCCCTTATTCTTGACTGAAGTTCCTGGGCACTACCATACAATAAGTAAGTAGCCAACAACTACTGGACACAACTTCCTGCCAAATATCTTAGACCAGATTATCAAACTGGGGCTTTAGTTTAGTCATGGAAGGCTTTTCTCTCCCTCCTCCACAGAGCCTGATTTTCAAAAAAGCACTTTTAAAATTAGACAAACAGAAGTCCCAAGATGATTCTTAGCTGGGTAACAGCAACTGGAGTTAAACACTAACTAAGCTTCAATTAAAAAAAGGGGGGGGGGAGAGAAGAAGAAGAGTGGCCTCTTCATTAAACGCAACTTTCATTGCAAAGAAATACATTTAGGATGAGTCGCATGATTCAGAAGTCTAGAGGTCAGAGATGGTAAATGCTCTTACCCAATTGACTGTCCTCTCCTAATTGGAAGATTTTAAAGAAATACTTAATCACATTTTACTCTTATAATTTTATCTTTAACCACAGAAAGTCACAGTTCCTGGAAATAGCATTTGTCTAAATGCTTCAAAAGGAACTGGGATCAAGGCGTTCCAGAATAAAGAATGAGACAGACACAGAGGTGACAGTGGCAGAGGGCTCAATTTCCTCCCAGGCAGCAATACTGAAAGTATTAGAAGTTGAAAATGAAGTGACTGAAAGTGATGCCAGACTACAGTGAAGACAGGGAATAATAAAAACCCCCAGCAAAAAAGAAGTCACAGAAAATACTGAATCAACTCTGACTTGCAATCACTTAATCCAAAAAGGCTTTCACTGTATGTAGTTAAGATCAGACCCCATTACTTTAATAAATAAGATAATATTTTATTGCTTTTACCCGTTAGCACTGCAGAATCAGAACAGCTAGGCATGAAATTAAGATAGAGTCTATTTCCTTGTTATCTGATTGGAACCTAGTGAACAATCCTATTACCCTTGTATAGCAGTAGTCAGGTATCACTAAGGGGATAATTTGACCCAAAGGATTTTTTTTTTCATGCATCACGACGAGAAACAAAATCTGGTTTCACCCTCAGCTTAGAATCTGAATTTTTGCAGAGCTGGCAGTTTAAGTTGTATATGGAAGTCACAAACACAATGAATTTGGAACTCCACAGTGCCTTTTACAGTTACTTTTCAGAGCAGAACCACACAAAGATCTATTTATAGGAACTATTACTTTAGATTTGGTCAGATAAATACAATTTTCTGATATAACTATACTTACGGCTGAGTAAAGTCATGAGTAATGAAGTCTGAGCTTTTGAAGAGAAGGAAGATGTCGCTGAGGGTTTTACATTTCAAAGAACTATTCATTGCTATCCAGTAGGCATCCTAAACAAGAAAGAATAATATAATTTGTAATGCACCTTTACATGCCTTATCAATAGTTGACAACGAACCACTGCATACCATTTTGAAATGTAAATTGACAGGCAGGACTACAAAACTGGATTGCTGATTTTGGAAGGAGTGTCTCCTCTCATCAAGAACACATAGCTCAATGAAGCTATTGTTCTATGCATGGAACCCTACTGAAATCAAGGCAAATCATGGTAGGAACAAGCCTTTTCTTCAGCTTTTCCAAGCAATGTCCTGGGTCCTTTGGGCAGAAACTCCCTTTAAGAATCTGACAGGAAAACTTTGGGATATGCTAACCTTCAGAGTCAAAGTTTTAGATAGGTTTTAAACTAAAAATGACAGAATGAAGAACCTATTTTATACCCTGATAAAGTAAATTTAAACAGGCAGCTAAGGTTTTTTTAAATCTTTTTCGAGGGAGGGGCTGGGGGGGAAAGAAGAAGAAATTTTTTAAAAGATTGATTTTTCTCTAAGCAAAAAAACACTCAAGTGTGTGAATCACATGGAGAAACCACAATAACCAAAGTAGGGGCTGTTACCTATCAGTAAAAACGTATTTAGATTACTACGTTTAAAACAATCCTTACATTAACCCGGATTTTAATCTCATAACACTTTGTTTTGTCAAAGACAAGCAATTAAATTAACTACAGATCTCAGAATTGTCTGGTCAAATTAGAGCTAAAGTTCTTGCCAAGTTGTATAGATTCTAGACATTTTTATTTTCTCTTCCGTAACAACCCCCCCCACTAATAAGTGCTTGTTAAATGAAGAGAACAGCTGACTGTTTGAGGACATACATACTGCACTGTACCTCTTCCCATAGAAATTCCAGCGCATGAAGCAGTAGCAGGGTGATGCAATGCTGTACTACATCATTCAGGAAAGGGCATGCAACCTGACTGCACCAAAATGTACTGCAGTGGCACTCCACTAAGAACTCTGCTACTGCACTAGGCTCCATCAGCGCACTTACTGTCCTCCCATCTCCGAGACACATCAAAGAATTGATGGCAATAACGTCCATTAAAACAGTTAGGACATAATTAGCGTTCTTACTCTTGGAGCACTCCAATTGAGTTTAGGGAAGACGCTGCCCCCCAGGGAACTGATAGCTTCTTGGACTTTAAGTGCAAACTCAGGGAATTCCGGTGCCTAAATGAAGAACAGAAGGTAATTTAAATTCATTTAATCAGGAAAAAGGTTAGTTTTAGAAACATAATTTGGAATACAAATGACAGTTGCAGTAGATTTATATGCAAATCCAGTATTACCATTCAGCAATCATGGGGCAGGCTCCAAAATATCATGAGATTTTAAACACATTTTTGTTTTCTCATTCTTGAACCTTTAGACTTCATGTTTTCAACCTTTTCTCTGCAATAGTGAGGGCTAGAAACTTACTTGTTTTTTAAAATGAAAACAGATTCCTGGGGCTTTAGGAAAAAAATGTATCGTAACATTGATGATAAAATCATGAGAATTGGCCACAGTGCAAGTCAAACAAATAAGAAACTATTAAAAGAGACGCCTGTAGGTTAGGACTAGACTCTAGATTATAAGCAAACAACATTTGACAAGATTAGAATTTTATTCATACTAGTTTTAGACATTACAAACAAATGATCTTTTTGTCTGGCTTTCGACATTCCCTTGCAAAATTTGCAACCCAAACATTGTAGCATTATGCCAAGGTTTGAAAGCTAAAAAAATAAAACAAGCAAAACTGACAGCTCTAATTTCAGTGTTGAAACGGATACAAATGCAAAAGTAAACCCATTAAATAACAAGACATGCATCAGGTCTTAACACCTCAAAAAACTAAAACTATGTATTAGTAAACACGATATAGACAAATATAGACAGAGAGAGATGCATATATTTTAATATTTATCACTTAATAGGACATCTCCTCTTCGGAGAAGAGAAAAATCTTAAAATATCAATATATACAATCCCAGACTCCGATCTCCAAGCTGTTCTGCATCTGAAGTTAATAGGGTTTCATGTAATATGGCTCTTCATGATGGGGAACAGCTTGCAGGACTAGGACCTTGAAAAAGCTCTTCAATAATGCATGTATTGTTAACTTGCACCAAGAGAATAGACTGTGCTGGAAATCTTTGGATTAGAAAAAGAATGTGATGCTTGTTTAAAAGTAAGTGATTTACTGCGTAGTGTAACACCAAGAATAGAAAACAAAATCCCTCATGATGATGCAAGCACTACTAGTGCGGGTGGCTGGCACAGAGGAAGGAATAAATTTCAACCCTTCATAAAAATATCAAAGGCTTCTGGACATTTGCCAAAGATTTTTCATCCCAAAGAATAAATAAATGATGTCACAGTAAGCAGTGTTTAGAAAACGCTATTTCCATCAGTTTTTAAAATAAAATGCATCTCAAAAATAACATCTGGGTTAAAGCTAAAACTGGTCTCTCTCTCCTCCCCCTGCACTCCTAGACCACAAATAAATTCTCACATCCACAAACATATTTTATAAATTCAGAGACCTTTTTTCATTTTCTCCACATAAGATTTCCCACCATTTCACTTTACAAAAATCCCAGACTCCCATATCCCCAGGCCTGGCTCTTCAGGTCTCTACATTCCAACCAAGCTGCTTCCTTCTCTTCCTCACTGCCTGGGTGCCAACTGCAGTCACAGAAGAGGTTATGTCCCTATTTAGTTCCCGGCATCACAGCAGCAATTACAGGGACAGTCCTGATCAGCCTCTGCAGCCCTACGATGGCGTATACTCAGCAGGGCTGCCAATTTTAGTGAATCTGTCACTAGATCTGGCAACTTTTTACAACTGCTGACGATTTTTCAATCCTTGCTGTGACAAGTCACTACCCTGAGACTTCTAACTCAATCAGTCGACATTCTGGTCATTTCAGGAAGGGGCTCCCAAATAGGTCAGGCAGGCCAACTGCTGGAGCAGGCGCAAAGGGCAGCTTTGCTGAGAGGTGTCTGTGCGTAAGTGCTCGTCAGGGTGCCAGATTAGGCAGGAAGGAGAAGGCTGCTTAACTGTGGAATGTGGCTGACACTGTTGGAAAACGGTCACACAGAAAAGGTGGAGCCTCTCAGGTGGCTGCAAATGGTCTCACTAGGGCTTGGTAAATAGAGGTGAGAGTGATTGGGCATACCTGGTACCGACTCTTGACAGAGGTGTGTGCAGGGAAGAGGATGAGTGAACCAGGGCGTCCCTGCCTCCCCATCTCCTGCAGGCACCCAGCATCCACTACTGTAAGCCCTTACATGCCCCAGCACCCAATGCTCCCAAATCCTCTGCATCTCCAAAACCCAGCCTCTTATATCCTCCAGACACCCAGCACCCGCTGCTCTTATTTCTGCATTTCCCAGTACACATCAGCTCTCCTCAGACATTCATTACCTACAGCCCTTTACTGAGCCCCTGGCACAAGTGTCTTAACACTCTTAACCAAGGCTCCCACACAGCGCATCTTGCATATCCTTTGGCCATCCAGCACCCATAACGGCTCCAAAGAGCTCTGTCCACCACCCCAACACTTAACCCAGAACACTTCAATCTTTTTGCGGTGTATTTAAAAGGAGAAACACCTGCAATAGTACAGTCAATAGTCCCTTTCACTAAAAGGACCTATCTTTGCATCCCCGCAGAAGATAAATAATTGGTAGTCTTGAAATTTGTACCACTTAATTTAAAATTCAGCTTTAGTTATGTGAAAACTTCAATGAACTACTTCTTCAGCTGTCCTAATGTTTATCACATGTCAAAGAAGCAAATTTTCCTTTTTAGTTTTCATATTTTCAGATTTTTATTTCAAACTGCATGCTACAACAATATTCAAATGTATGACACTTACAAAGGATGCTACCACAATGTGAGTAAAACGCTTGCTGAATAATTCAGGGTTATACTGAGATAGGTCATATGTTTACTGTGTTTCCCCAAAAATAAAGAAAAAAAAACAAGGAGAAAGTCTTTCATTAAAATGTGTCCCTGCAAATAATTGTACAAAGATTTACAAAATATTCTATGAAGCTTTACCAAAGATCATAGCTTTATCAGTTGGCTGCACACTCATAATCTCTCTCTGAAGAGAAGCAATTTTTTGCACCATCAAGCTACTTTTCAAGGTCCCCTGTGGTGACTTTTACTGAGTGGTTGCTGGCAACACTGATGCTCCATCACTTTCTGGGGATTGTGCATGCAGCCTGATCAGCATGAAGGTGCTGGGAGGTGACGGGCATGCTCAGTGTAGATGGCATCTTCTTGGCATTTAGCTGCCAAACTAACAAATCTCTACTAAACATGAAAAACTACGATTTTCAGAGAGTCAGAACTTGGCCAAATTCAGGGAGGAAAGGCCGTATCCTGGAAGTAGGATAAAACTTGTCAAATTTCATGTCCCTGCTCCAGTGCATGGTGATGTTAGAGATTTTGAATAAAAATGGTTGTACACATTTTATTTAACATGAGCAAAACATATTTGTCCCTAATCTTGTGAGAAATGACTGAGCAGTTTTTGCTGAAGTTCCCCACTCCCCCGTCCACACAAAGTCAACCTAAGTTAGCATCTGCCACGCAAAACTTCATCCCAAACGTTTGAAGTTTGCAAAGTTCTAAGCAGCTGAAAATAGGTACTATAATAGAAAGTGTCAGGCAACCTTAATGATAGGTGTTGCTACCTGTACTACCTCTAACAATTATTTCTATTATTAGCTCATACGAATCCCAAACAGGGACTTGAGCCTTATTATACGAGGCACCAAACAAACAGTCTTTGCCCTAGAGAGCTCACAATCTAGGACAAAATTAGATAATCCAGAATCTTTAAAAAAAACTGAAGCTGGTTTCAGTCCATCAGTTTCTAAAAAATCAACTTTGCAAGATCACCTCTTTCTGCAGAACAGGTATTGTAGAAAAATCAGAACAATGCTGCTGTGTCACAAAAACGTCATCCCACTCACTCATGTTGTGAACTAGTCAGAGACCCCAGAAAAGTCTTTTAAACCCATTTTTCCTGTGTTTTCTCAATGTCAGAGCACTCACACTGTACTCTTACTTTACAACCAGTAGTAGAGCATCACTGGCTTGGTCATGGAGTCATAGAATTTTAGGCCAGAAGGGACCACTGGATCATCTAGTCTGACCTGCTGTATATCACAGGCCACCATCAAACACCCACACCCTAAACCAATCACTGATTTTAGTTGTACATCCCTCAGAGGACTAACCTATTACGAAGTATTACATCCCTCAGGGGACCAAATTATGATGTGCCACAGGCAGAGAAAAGGCATGACATTCCTGACATGACAGGGAATTAAGTGGGATATGTGTCCAAATGATCCTGACAAGTGACCCGAAACCACACACTGTAGAGAAAGGCAAAAACACCCCAAGGTCACTGCCAACTTGACTTAAAGAAAAATTCCTTCCTGACCCCTCATATGGTGAGCAAGAAACAGCCAGTCAAGCACACGAGAGAGAGAGAATGCTCTGTACAACCTCAGATGCTTAACCAGCCACAACCAATGTCCCATCTACAGCTGTGGCCATTTCTGATGCTTCAGAAGAAGGAGATAAAAAACCAAAAACAAACAACGAGGAAAAATAAATCTCTTCCTGACCCCTGGACATGACCACCTGAAGCATGAGATTTTAGGAATATCAGACATAAACCAGAAAGGAAATTCAGGGCTGCTGAGCCTCTCCCACACTATCACAAGCAACCCCACCATACAATTCCAAAATTAATTATTTTTAAGAGCGAGCTGGACAAATTTAAGGTGTTTACTCCCACAACTCTTAACAAGAACAGGTTCCAAAATATAGAGATGGGGGCATTCAACCTTTGGAATACTGATGGCTATACTGGCAACTTGTCAGAAGTCCAAAGGGACTTTACACATATGCAAATAATCAAATTTTTCTTGTACTTTCATCTTGCTTGAAAGACTGATAGAGAGGGCTTGTTAAAAGTTCACCCTCAGTAGGAATTTGCAGCTGACTAGCATTACCCTCACTCGGTAGTAACAGCAATAGGCTTATGAAATTGGTAATTGGAGTCTTTTGCCTGAAGCTTGATGGTCAAAGTTGTTACCACCTGCTGGCAGTTCAGCAGTCTATGTGAAATGATTATGGCAGTGGTGTTCATCAGGATCCAAACCACGTGTCCACATTACAAGCCACCACCATAATTAGCATCCTTGAAACTTGATCCAAAGTGCACTGAGGTCAATAAGCATCTTACCATTGACTTCAATAGGTCACTGGCTCAGGTCCTGGCTGAAAAGCTCAGCTGAGATACTAGGAATGGACGACCTTGGTAATTGGCCCCTCCAATGAGGCAGAATGACAGGCCAGCGCTGGAGAAGCTTGTGCTGACAGTGTGCTTGTGCTGCATAGTGCCTGGTCTATGGATAGAGGACTGAATTCTATCGGGCTGTCACCAGCACTCAATTTGATCTTTACGGTCATTAAGTACGTGAGATGTCTGTCTCGATCCTTTCCATTTTCATACATTCCCTGCTCTCCTCATCCCTGCACAAATGGATGTCTTGGTGAGATTTATACAGCTTGCTTTTCTATGTAGTTGAATTCTGTGCCATGCATTTCTTAAGTGCTCATAGTGGCCTTGACAGCCACTGTTGCAGGGCATAAAGTATGGTTCAGAATGCAGATTATGAGCCAAATAAAGAAACTATTTTCATTGAATCTGGAAAACATGGTACATGTTATGAATTTTCTTAGTAGTTTTTCTATTAAAATACTTTGAAATTTGAGAAGGCACTTTGTATTCTACACAGACACTTCATTTTATCTTTGCTTTTTAACAAACAGACATTATTTCAACACTGTAATTACACCAGATAGATATATTTAAGAAAGGGCATACGAGCATATAAAAATCAATGATTTGTTCAAGAGAAATAAATCCCATGGAGCACAGAGGAAAAACAAAAGTATACACATAAGAGGTGAAATCCTGGTCTCACAGAGTTCAATGGGAGAATTGCCATTGACTTTGACTGGGCACAGATATTACTCATTAAGTCTCCATATAGCTCTGATCTTGAACATCCTTAATAAATGCATAAAAATTAATCAGTTTTACTTTTAGTAGCATATAGAATCAAAACATTTTAATTAATATTGAAACAGATAAAGCAACATTCAAACCATTAACCACACTTTCTCATATTTCCAGTCTAGGAAAGCTTGCCCTTTGCCAAAAATCAGAACACATATAGCTTGACCTTTATATAAGCTTTTCTACAAATATTAATCCACTAACTTATTCTGATAGAGTCTCCTATAACTGTAACCTACCAGAGCAACTAAAATGGTGAACTCCAATCCATACCCTGGGCACAATGCTAAGCTGGCGTAAACTGGCATAGTTACAGTGAAGTCAGTGGAGTTACTCCAATTTACACCCCTTTAACTGCTGGATACAGCACTTTTTGACTGTACTTTTTTCTGATTGGAATTATGAGATCTGATTCAACAGCCAGACACTATTTACAAAGCACTGTAAACAAAACACGATACTTTACAAAGATAAAATATAATGAACAAAACAGAAAATCCCTGTTGTGAATGTAAGACACCAATCTGAAAAAGACTTAGGTGTGTAAGTAGTTCCACTGAAATCAGACACTATTCTCAGTGTAAAGTTAAGCACATTTGTAAGCCTTTATAGGGTCAGAACCCAAGGCTTTAAACTGTAAGTGAGCATATAATCTATTGACAGTAGGGACCGTGACTTCTTATGTGTTTGTACAGTGCTTTGTATCATGGAGCCGCAAAAACTGATTAAAACACTTTGGCTCTACCACAACATTAATAAGTTGGATGTGTATGGTAGAGATGACATGCAAAAAAGGGTGCAAGTATATTTGTGGAATAGATGGGCTTTTCAGAAGTATTTGGAAGAGAAGAGGGAGGGGGCTTGGTTCGTAATAGTCAGGGTCCTGTTTCAAGAACAGGGACTGTATGAAAAGGGTACAAAGATAGGAGAAGGAAAAGACGACAATTTGAGCAGGTAATAGGAAAGGGATGTAGGAGGAAATAATGGCAAAGGTGTAGGAGATTGGGGTTGCGGAGAGTTCTGTAAGCAGGAAGTGGCAGAGCCTTCATCTCTTCTGCCTAAGGTTTGATTACGTAATTAGGGAGACATGGGGAAAGCGGAAAGAAAGAAAGATGGCTATATTTAGTGCTGAACTTCAGCTTATTTCCCATAGTCTGGTGTGTGTGAGATCCTTAAACACTGGCCCATTTTTATTTTTGGTTATACTCAAAGGAAGCAACAACTTGTTTTTCATATTACAATTTAAATAAGTTACCGGTCTGGTGTGTTTTGGACAAAAAGTGAGATTCCAACAGATTATATAATAAAATCTGGAATGGCCTGATTGTTCATTGTAACAATGGGTAAATTTAATCCTTAGAAAATAAACTTAATTCTGGGGTTACAGAAATAATGCTATGTACAAAATACTATGTTTTTAGGTAAACAAAGCATCCTTACCGTAAGTGTTGTGGTATTTTCATCATCTGACCACTAAGTGAAAGAGAAATAGAACAATTTTTAAAGGTTTCTTGAAATGTCCTAAGATGTTTTTATTGATATAACACCATAAATCTACATAACATTGTGCCAAACAAATCCAGTCCCGGTCCTGGACATCTTGTACCATAAAGACAAGAGTGGATACGATATAGAGAGGGGTGCGGTTATTACAGATATAACACTTCCCATAAATGAGATAGTAAAAAAGGGCCTGTCTACATGGTAAGTTAGCCTGCAGCAAGCCACTGTGAATTTACAGTACGCTGGTGTGTGGCACGCTAACCTATTCTGTAGACCTTGCTACAGAAAGTCCCAGAATGTGCTGGACTTCTAAGCCACATGCTGAAACTTTCACTGCACTGTAATAGAATCCACACGGCAAGTTAGTGCACAGGAAGGTGGCACGTTGTAAATTCATACCCTGGCTTGCCACACCCATACTCACTGCATAGACAAGCCCTAATGAAAATAATGATCTAAATGAAAAAGGAGAGCCAGAACAGTTCAGGGATCACTGGGCTACAAAAAACCATGCACAGCACAAAACCTTGGGTTCAGCATCAGTATCACTATTCTTAACTGTAGAAATAAATCCTGAACTCATCTTTGCAAATTGCAATCAGAATATGACAAAGAAGCAAGCCAAGGAGATGGGCAGTGCAAGGCTTGACACAGCTCTGTCCCTGCCTAAATCTTGTCTCAATTTCCACCACTTCTCAGCATTAGACCAATGGTTCTCCAACTTCACTTCAATTATTTTTCTCATCAAGACCTTATCCTGTTTTTCTCAGGGTGCCTCCTTTGCCTGGAATGTCCTCCCTGATCACGTAGGGCACACAGCCTTCAAATGCCCCACGTAAAACCCACTTCTTTCCACAGTCATTCCACTGTTTCCTTCTGAGCCTAACAAAACTAATCAATAAAGAAACTATTAAGATACGTGCCTTGTGAGAAACAGAACTATCACAGCAATATCTTACGCAAACTTTCCTCCCTCCCTGAAGTCAGGATGTATCTAACCTAGGTTGTAAGCTCCTTGCAGCAGGGACCATATTTTTATTATTCAGTAAAGTGCTATGCCTCCCATGGATCTCCACAGATGTGGTAAGTCTTAATACATTTATTTTGTAAGAGATGTCACAAGATATTACATTTTGTACCCACCTGTATTTCCTCTGCCTGGTCTTCATCACTGTCTTCCTGAGAACATGTTGGGGGATCATCCCTGAATAAAAGGGGGGGGGAAATAAAAAAATAAACCTCTTAGAAATCTTGAGTCCTGAGAGTTTGATTTTGGCAGAACACTTTGGACTTCCAGCGTACCTGCCAACCAGGGATCTCAAAGTGCTTTTTTAAGTGGATGAATTACCTCTCACAAAATACTGTGATGCAGTTATAGTGAGACAGTGTCAAAGCCAAGAATAGAAGACATGTCCCAATCCGGTGCCCTAGCCACTAGATCATTCCATTTTTTGGCAGTGTATCACTTTCACTTCTGAAACCATTCACTCATTGCATATTTTGTGAATCGTTTTATTCAGACATTTATACCACACCCATCAACATGGTGTGCAAACATCTCCCAGTAGTGCATTAAGTGAGGTAACTAGAAAACCACAAGACAGATGCTCCTCTGCCTACAGGGGAAACTGGGAGCTTTTAACTTTGCCTGATGTTCCATGTGTTTTTGTAGGCAAGATCAAAGTAGCAGGCCTTACATATGGAAGAAAAGTTGAGGTATTTGATGGTTCTTAGATCCAACCGGAGTTGATTCTAGTTTCAGATCACCCCCTGAGAAAGTTCTGTCTCCTTACAAACAAGCTGGACTGTTGGTGCTCAGTTGTGCCAGGGAAGTGGAGTGGTTAACCACCATCATCGTCTTGGAGCGTTAGGTAATTTCTTAGGTTCCTTGGCCCATATGACTGAGCACCTCAAGGGCAAAGACCAAGTCCATGATTCCGTATTCTGTGGGAAGTTAGTGTAGCACGTGGGACTGGTCCGATGTATATCATGTTGCTAAAGAGACAGTGTTATTGGACAGTAAATACTTTAAGCAGCTAAGTCCTGATCTACACCTAAAACGTAGGTCTATCTAAATACGTCACCTCAGGCCTCTGATTTTTCACACCCCAAGAGATGTAGTTAAGCTGACCTAAGCCCTGGTATAGACATTTATGTCAATGGAAGAATTCTTCTGTTGACCTCGCCCTCACCTCTCAAGAGAGTGGATTTACTACAGCAATGGAAAAACAGCTTCCATTGCTGTAGCAAATATCTACATTGCAGCTGTGCCATGTAATGTTTGTAGTCATAGCCAGAGTCTCTGCTATTCATCAAAAGTCAGTGACAATGGAGCAAACTACAATTCAGCTCTACAGATCTAAGATTCAGATAAGGATGACAAGCAAGACTGATAGTGATTGACAGATGATATCTAGGACGTGTGTGTTTGCTTTTTAACTAAGAAAATTCACCTTCCAGAAAAACTGGACTTTATACAAGATTGTATGTTGAAAAACACTTAAAAATCAGATCATACAGCAGCAGTATGTGTCAACACTGCAGAAACTGCTCCTGTCTAGTAACTGCATAATCAGACCTTGAGTCTTAGTTTTTTCAGAAACTTGACCACAAATTGAATACTGGCTGCTAAGTTGATTTACTTAATGATGCAGGACCAGAGGCAAGATGCAGGCCCTTCAAGTCATAAAACTTGGATAAAATTCTAATTTCCTACACACATCCTATGGAAAACATTTCAAATTTGAAAAAGCCCACAGTATGGTGCCAGCTCTTTAAAATATTTTAATTCTCGCTCCCTCACTCTGACTTTCTAGAAATGCATCACAACTTTCTGATTTGCATCTCAATCAACAAGTCCGTAACAAAGGCAAAGGACTAACTAGGAAATTACACAGCAAGGACTGACTTCTGAATGTAGGCGTTACCAAGATTTATACATACAACAAATCACTTTGCAAAGCAGCAGCAAGGAGAGACGAACAGGAAACCAAGAAGCAAAATGTGCATCTTTGCCCACTGTTTCCCTAATCTACTTGACCCATACTATTCTACTGTTAGATCATCAGCATCACGGTACTTGACAAAGGAGGCTTAGCCTGGTCCATATGCATTTGCAGCACTGCTTAAAGTCAGCCTTAATCAGAAAGCAACCTAAATAGTCTTAATCTTTGTGAACTCTCATCTCAATTCTACCAAGTGCAACTCCTAGGCCTACCAGATGTCCTACTCAGGGTATGTCTACATTAAAAACTTACATCAACCTATGTTAGGTCGCCTTACAGCCACCTTGGTTCATATCAGCACTGCCTTTGTTCTGTCAGTGGTGTGCATCCTCACCATGCATCCTTCCATGGAGTTACCAGGGGCAGTGTTGGGGGCTGAGAGCCCAGGTGCTGACCTGAGGCTCTCGCTCCCTGCTGGGTGGCCGCTGTGCTCCCGGTGGGGGAGCTGAGAGGCACGGGGGGGGGGAAGGCAGGCTCCCAGCGTGGCATGGGGAACCTTGGAGCAGTACCTGGCCTCCCTAGCAGGGAGCAGGAAGCAAAGAGCTTGGAAGGGGAAGCCCCGGGCTCTTGATGCGGAGCCTTGGAGCAGTTGGGCTCCAAGCAGGGAATTGGGAGCTGGGAACCCAGGCAGCAGCCTGGCTAGGAACAGGGCTGGTCACAAGCAGGGTGCGGGAAGCCTGAGCAGCCCCCAGTTTCCCAGCAGGGAGCCAGGAGCCTTGGGGTAGTACCTGTGTTCTCAGAGGGGACCCAGGAGACCAGGCAACAGCCCAGCTGGGAGTGGGAAGCCAGGATCCCAGCAGGAAGGAGGAAGCCCAGTTCACCACATGGAGCCTAGGCAGCAGCCCGTCGGGGAGCAGGAAGCGCAGGGGCAGCTGGGCTCTAGCTGGAGCCCCACCACTCATCCAGCTTCCTTGTCAATTTCACAGTTCCCTGCTAAGAGCCTTGACATTGAGAAGACTGACAGCCAACAGCCGACATGAGTAACCAGTGTTCACACAGACACCGGTGCTCTAACTACACCGGCATAAGCCCTATGCCTCTCATGGAGGTGGAGCTATGTCAGTGTAGAAGGCCACTTACATCAGTGGGAGCAAGGTTGTATTGTGTACACTGACATAATTAAGTCAACATGAGCTGCCATTAGGTCAACCTAATGCTGTTGTGTAGACCAAATCTTAATCTGAGGGCCAGAGGGGTAACAGCTTCATGACCTGATTTCCCCTCTTCCACATGCTTCCCACCATTTGTGGAACTATGGCTGGCTGTCTACTTAATGGATTCTCGAGCCTTCTCCTCCTTCCAAATACAACTATGTTACTGGATTTCATTATTTTGAATACAGCATTCTTGGATTAACCCAAAGGCTCAGTTGGAAGAGCAATGAACTGCTCTATGGAAAACTCATTCTTGTACCTTAAGAGAGGCAGCATTCCCAATTTGTTCAGGGGATGGTAGCACCCTTTGTTACTCCATTCCAGTGTAGAATTTAAATTACAGCAATTTAAATGATTGATTTTAATCCTGATTTAAATCAGCAAGCAAAAAACTTTAATGAAATCATTGATTATAACTGTGTTTTGTGTTTGAAATTTTAAGTTATTTTCCTAAAGAAAGGTTGATTGTCATTAGTTGGTAACCATTAAGACACGTAATCTGCAACTAGCCTTAACACAAACATGGTACTTTGTGCTTATCAGGAGTATACACTATATCTATGGAGATTTATTTAAGCAACTATATATCTTAACTTACATTTACTGATATTCTTAATTTTTATATTTTTATTATGTTAGCAAACGGTAAATTATACATTTCTTATTTATTAGATGATTGACTCAAATCACAAGTGAAAAACCAATCTTAGTTTGGATGGACATTCAAATTTAATTCAGAATGCAAAAAACAGCATTTAATTTTTGTGTTTGATACCCAAGGAAAAAATAAAAAATGTTTTGCATTTAAAATCAACTGGTTTATTAAACAAAGGAATTAGGATCTGTAATTAGTGAATTTAACTGTTCCTGGTCACTATTCAAGATTTTAGAACTAGATGTTATCCTCTCAATCCTAATTTTTATTTATAGACCAGAAGAGGAAAAACAAGCTTCCCCGCTTTTTGCAACTCATAATTGGTTTCTAAATTTTGACTGAATCAACAAGTCATTTAACTAAATTAGTTGAATAAACTAAACTGAAGAAAATATTCTCTGTACATTTGCAAAAAAGGCTACTGTTGTCAAAAGTTGGTTTAGCATGTCAAATTCTGGTTCCAGGAGCATGGCCAGTAACTTCCACTAGTTCAGTGGTCTGACTTTCATTAAAACTTGACAGCAAACGAATACTACTTAATTTTTTAATGTAATGTAAAATGATTTTAATACATTATATAATAAGTTTAGGCCTTAATATAGGCTGTCAATTTCAAATTTAATTTTAAAAGATTTTATTTAAAAAATAAACACGTATTTAATTTAAATTTAAAAAAATTAATTTAAATTAAAAATGGGTTTGAGTCTTTTTTATATCACTGATTTTCATCCAGTATGTGTTATACAAATATATGTATACGTATTAAGAATAGGAAGACAGAATTTAATATTTGAAAAATACTTATTTTTACCTTCCTGAAACTACCAGAGTTCCATCATCCAGCAAATAATCCTTCACATTCTGTGGCAGTGGAAGTATAGCACTGAATAAACAAAAGGCATTAAAATGTGTTAGAATAATTAAGGCTAAAGAAACTAAAAAATCCCAGTAACATTCCATGTCCCTTTAGTTCTGTAGAAGAGACATGAACACACACAGGGACATGGACACAGTTTTGTTCTAACCCAAACCGTACACTCCTGCCCCATAAAACAAAAAATATGAACCAAAAAGTGCTCTTTCTTTGGGGTAAAAGGGGGCAAGGAGAAGGAGGATAAAAGTGTATTAAAAAAAAGTGATAAAAAGATTTTTTTTTAAATGAAACATTTGCTATGCAATTCACTTTATAACTGTATTTATTCCTCAACAATGAAAGGGTGTAAACTTTCCACATGGCAGCACCTCCATGCCCGGCTCCCACGCCCCTCAGCCCAGCCCAGCCCCACATCCTCCAGCCCAGCCCAGCCCCCTCTACTCTCCCTCAACAGTAGCCTCTCTCCTGTCTCCAGTCCACGTATCCCTAAACCTCTAACCGCCAGATGCAGAGACAGGATAGCAGGCGATGGATCACTTGATAAATTGCCCTGTTCTGAAGCATTGGGCAGCAGCCACTGTCAGAAGCCAGGAGACCAGGCTAGACGGACCACTGGCCTGGCCCAGCATGGATGGCCATACTTATGTTCATGCCTTCCCCACCTGCCCCAGCCCAGCTCCTCCACACCCATGCCCTGCCCCCACACTCACAGCCCAGCCATGCCATGGCCCTCACCGCCCGCTCAGCCCCTCCATGCCCCCCTGGCCCTCAGCCAGCTGGCTCCTCCCATCCACCCCCGCCCGGGCCTACTTCCTCTCCAGGGGCTACCCTCCCTCGCCCCCCAGCTCAGCCCCTCCGGTCCCTCCTCCTGCCGCCCCTCAGCCCAGCCCCGCCTCTCCCTGAAAGCCCCGCCCCGGCCGCGCTCCCACCTGCGGATGGTGAGGGCCCGGAAGCGCGGGTACCACGCCGAGAACTGGCAGTGCAGCACCTGCTCCTTCTTCATCGCGCCCCGCCCGGAACCCTCGGCCCGGCCCCGCGGAGCCGCCCGGACTCGCTGCCCTTGCACGCGGCGGGCGCCTGGGCCGGCGGCACGAGCCGCCCTCAGACGCCGAGGGGCAGGGGGACGGAGCCGTGCGGCAGCCGCCGGGACCCGGAAGTGAAACCTGCGCGGGCGGAAGGTCGGGGCAGGGGGCGAGCCCGCGAGCGCGCGCTGCGCGAGGAGGAGGCTACGCGGGCAGCGAGCGCAGGAGCCGCCGGCGAGAGCGCCCCGGCCAGCAGCCAGTCACCGCGCGCAGGGCAAGGGTCAGAAGCGGTTGAAGGGAGGGGCCTCGCCGCGCGGGGTGCGGCGCAGGGGGGCGGGGTGCGGGCGCAGGGCGTCACTCGCGGCGGGGGTGGGGCGGGAAGTGAGGGGGGGG
>ML675616.1:11361550-11398060 GCA_007922155.1 Mesoclemmys tuberculata | reverse complement strand
GGGGGGGCACCTGGCAAGGAGGGCGGGATTCTCTCCGTGAGGACAGCAGGGTGCTGACCCGGAGGGGGCAGGGCTAGACGCACGGTCTGGAGCTGGGAGGTGATAGTGGAACAAACGAGGAAGATCTCCATTTGAGATTCCCTGTCCTGCCTTGGCACTGCAGCCCTGTTCTCCCCCTCATCTTGGCTTGCAGCTCTTGCGTTATTTTTCGCTTTTCTGGGTAGGGCTCGAGAAATACACTCACTTTCTAGCGAGGGAAGGGATTTGCAACATCAGTTCCTGCAGAAAATGAGCTCTCGCTTGATTTTAAAAAAATAACCCAAAGAACTTTAAGACAGAGGATCTCAAAACTGTGGGGTGCATCCCCCCGAAAGGGCCACAACAGAACATTGAAGGGGCACAGCCAGGCCAGCACCTATGGGTGCAGAGAGGAAACACCACACTGCTCCACTCTGCCCCCTGTCTTCACTCCCGCTCTGCCTTCTGGCTGCAACCCCAAATCCTACTCCTGGCTGTGTCCTGGGCCCTACTCCTGGCTGTGACCTGCACTTAGGCTCCATGCCCCACTTGCCTCTGGTCCCTGGCTTTTGCCCTGCTCCTGGCCCTGATTGCAGTTCCTAGGGGTGGGGTGCAGACTAGTTTGGGGACCACTGCTTTAGGACTTGTGGTTATAAAGGATCAGCATATACTTAGTCCCTAGGTGGGACAACTGTTTTTTTTCTTGAATCTGCAGACAAAAATCACCTCCCTTTCCTCCTATTTCCCAAATAACAGCTGGTGGAAATTAAGACATTTTACTGCAACTGCCCATTTTGGTTTTTGTGGGTTTTGCTTTGAAGAACCCTGAACAGCAAGTAGAACAGGGAATATTTGCTATTAAAGAAAACTTTGAAATGGAGGTGCTCTTCTCCTTTCCCCAGCCCCTTTTGCTGTAGTATCTACAAGGGTGGGGTGTAGAGTTTGGAGACTCTCTCCTTGTAGCATCCATGAGACCTGCCTTAACAGCAGCCATGAGGTTCTGGAAGGGAGAAAAGAGTTGGACAGCTTTCTCTGTTTCTGAACCTTGAGTTTTAAAGAGGCGGCACTTCAAATTAAAAAAATACCTACTAGTTAGAGACCAATATAAAAAATTGAGCCCCCAGACAAGGTAGAAGGATAGCACCTTGAGAAAATCCCAGCATGCTCACTTTTCCTAGAAGCTGATGTCAGGGATGTTAGACTTCCCACCAGGACATCACCCCTGAAGCTCACTTAAGTCCCATTTCTACACTCATCTTTTAATATCTGTTTCTAGCTAATAGGTTGACTAGTAGATGTCTGATACATTTTTAAAACCAGACATTTTTCCTCTTCTCTCCCAGGCTCTTGCCAAATCTGGTCTTTTCTTTTTTCTTGGTGTCTCAAGAATCTGTACCTCCCTATATCTGCACAGCTACATCACTGGATCGGGTCTCAACTTGATAGCTTCAGCCTGTGCTGCTCTGGTCTCCCTGATTCCTGCATTCAGTGTCTCTAAAATGCTACTGCTAAAATCCTTTTCCTTACAATTACTCAGGTCAGGTCACTCCCTTTTTCAGTTGTTTCTTACCACTCATATCCATATCAAGCTTCTCTTTCCAGGCTCTGCACAACTCTTTGCTGTGTTATGCAGGAGATCAGGCTAGATGGTCTAATGATCCTTTCTGTCTTTAAGAATCTGTGAAATTGTCTAGTTTGCCTGGATTATTATATGGCTCCGTCACTTTTTTTTTTAGGCCTCCCAAAAATTATTAAATGGTCATATAAAGGTATATTTTCCTCTTGTCTTACTCTAGTCAGCAGAATGTGATGTTATGGGCAGGCTAGATTGAAGAACTGTCTGCTCCCCTTCCTACCACTTTCCTTCTTCCCACTATTCTTTCATTGCCTTTTTTGTCTCTCTCATTGTGCCTTTTACACCATAGCCTCCTGCACTCAGAGCTCCCTTGTGGGAGGTGCACAAGATGATTACACTCTTAATTCAGACTCTTCTAAATGGAGCTAACACCTAAATTCTCACCTTAATTGAAAGTGTAACAATAATTGCAATTTTCTGATAACTGCCCTCTGGCTATCCAAAGCAGTTTGTGTCTTTTGTTTTGTCTCTCCACTTAGAACATAACCCAGGTGAGGCAAGGACCATTTATTCCTCCAGATCCTGTACAGTGCACAGCTGTAGTGCTTTAAGTGTAGACAGGCCTTAAGCCTCATTAGCTATGTTAGCACAGCTCACCAAATGAAGTTGAACTTGTGCTGCTAGCTTCTTCTAGTAGCAAAGCCAGATGCACTGGTGCAATGCAGAGGCTATTGGTTACGGATCAGTGGATTAAAAAGATATTTAGAATCTGGAGGACAATTCATCTCAAATACACACACCAAGGTACTCTAGGTAAAATTCTGCATTTCTTCAACTACTTGACAGTGTTCCCTAGAGCATTTTTTGAAAGACACCCTAGAGTAGTAAGAAACCTGGATGTTGTGTTTAGTCTTGAGCTTGTTTCTGAACAGCATACTCAAGTTGCTGTTAAAGCTGGTTGCTATCAATTGGGAAGCAGCTGGGATCAGCTCCTGCCTTTTTAAGACTGATTTAGGGAAGCTAATCCATGTTTTTATCACTTCTTGAGTAGTTTATTGTAATGTTCTTGCAGCAGGGCTAACCTCTAACATGATTTGTAGGCTTCAGTTGGCTCAAGATTCTGAATTGCTTCAAGGATAAGTTTAAAAATTGACCAGGGTGGGGTCACTTTCAAGGGACATCTGATCACAGTGTGGAATAAACAGTGGAACCAGACTCACTCATTGTAAGCAGGTCTGAATTGAGCCCCAGGAAAGGCGAGTGGAACATGACAAATTTAGTGTCCTCTCTAGGCATAACAGGCAAGTGGACAGGACTAGGTAGACCTAAGCTTCAGTCTACATTTAAAAGTAGGTATCAGTTGTTAGGCTGAGAATGCAAGCTAAACCTGATTCACTTTTTTTTGGTTGAATTCAGGATTTTAAAATGGCAGTGCTACCTGTAAATACATTAGTGGAATTCATCTAATCCTGATGCAGAACTGCACATTTTTGTAGGTGATAGGACAGGAGAACACCCTGTTTTAGGGCTTCGGCATGTGTGTCCATAGAGCTGAAACAAATTTGGTGCAGGCTGTTACAATGCAGATTTAGACCAATTTATTTTCCATTGCAGTTAATTTTATTAATCTTTAACTGTGTTCTACTTTCAAAGTACAACTCACATGAGTGCATGAATTGTAATCTTCAATGAGCCAGATAATATTTTAGTGTTTTGACACCAGAAAGTCCTGGTTCCATGCCATCTACAGAGTGTGGAACTTTGACACTTCTTTAAAAGACCTTCTCTAAATGTCACTTGGAGTTATTGTACCAGCTAGTGGAGAAGATCAAAGCTGCTGAAACTGGGACACTGACCTGAAGAAAAGCTCTGTGTAAGCTTGTCTCACCAACAGAAGTTGGTCTAGTAAAATACATTACCTCACCCATCTTCTCTTTTCAATATTCTGCAACTGATGCTAGAGATTTAGATATATGCCATCTTGCTGAAGCTGCTTTTTCTCTTTCTGAAACATGAAAGAGAAAGGTATGCATCTATTCTGGATTCTGATATTACCAACCATTCAAACTTAACTTTTATGGTTTACTACAGAACCTATGTGGCAAATTTTCCTTGTATTTTTTCCTGCAGATCTAGCTTGACTATAACTTTAAAGTCAGTGTCTTTTATGAAAGATACTTTAGCTTCATCCAGCAGTCATTAAGCTGGCAAGGATCTTGTGATACGGTACATTCACTGCTAGTATGGTGCCGCCACCTGGCTACTCTGAGAATTAGCTTCATCCAGCTCTCACCACTGCTCCACTCACTGCATGGAAGTCCATGTAACTTCTCTTTGTAACTCAGCCCTCTGCCCATGCCACTACATAGTCCTCCCTTTCCAGGGTAACAAAGTCTCTCCAGATCAGGGCTGTCAAACATGGGGCCCGTGGGGTTAATTTTTGTGGCCCACACACTCTTAAGCACCACTAGCCTAGGGCCCCCAGCCCTTGAAGCACCACTGGCCTGGCCCGCCCCTGGTACACAGCTAGCCCGAGTGTTCTAGCCCACCCCAGTGCCAGTCCATGTCCAGCACCAAGCACCAGTTCACCCTGCTCACAGAGCACCACCCACCTGAGTGCTCCCAGCCTCCAGGGTATTAAGCAGGTATGGAAAATAAGTAAAAACTGCACCATTGTGCTGCCTCTAATTTTTTTCCCTTTTTAAGCAGTGCAACTCACCAAGTGAACAATTGTCTTAAATGGCCCTTGTGGCCAGATAATCTGAAGTAGGGGTGTTGTCAAAGTTAACTGTCCAGTTGCCTTTCCAGGCTATCCTCTAATCTAAGACTATGCACTCTGAGCAGTAGGTAGAGGAACCCCCCACCCTCCAGTTCCAGCCCAGCAACCCTCTGTCCCATGGTCTACTTACACCAAGACCCCTTTGCACTATACTATTTTTTCCCCTCTGTGTTCTGGTCCTTTCATAGGGTTCAGCTCAAGTACCCAACACCCAGGAAGAGACTGTAGTCTACTTCTTCTGCAAGCCACTTCTGTTCTCAGCTTTGTACAGGCCCAGTCTATGCTTGCTCAGGTGAGCTTCATCTTCTATTAGGGCTTGCTTAGCCAGTCTAATTCTTCCCCAGGTGCAGCCTGTTAGGTTAATTAGCCCCTTCACAACTACCTTAATCCTTTCTGGTGAAGTGTGGCATGAACAACCCTTTACACCTGAGAAGAGACCCCTAGCTGAGTATGGACTGTAGTTTTGGTCCTGAAATAAGTTAGTTGTGTTACTGTAAATATTGTATAGTGTCCTCAAGAATATGTAACATTACTTGTCTTTGTAGGACTGTGTTAGGGGAGATGTGCCACAGTGCATATACCTGAGAAGGCGGAGATAAACATATGTTCAAGTACTTTAAAAATATAGAGTGGATTTTGTGAAAGAACAAGAAAGAGATGAAAAGCACCAGCTAAAGTCAGATGTACAGCAGGCAAGTGCTGTGCAAGTTTCCTCACCCCTCGGTCACTGCTTAGTATCACAGAATCTGTAGGGCTTTATCCAGTACGCCATAAAGTTGGCAGAAAGACTCCTATTGGCTTCAGTGAGAATTGGTTTAGGCTCATAATAAACTCTAAACAAAAAGCTATTAGGTCATCTCTTCCACCTCACTGCCAATGCTGGATTGTTCCCTAGTGTTTTCAGCCTGCCCCCCTTCTGCTTTTTCCAGTCTGTTTTTAAACAGGCTTCCACAACTGCAGTCATCTCACTCCAATAGTAATCCTTTGAATAGCAGCTTCTGTACTGAACTATTGTGGTAGTTTTGTGCTGCAGGTTGACAGCACCAAACATATTTCACTGACTTGAACCCAAGATTTTAGTGGTAAAAATGTAATAATCATTAAGCTGTCTGGTATGTCTTCTCTTTAGAACTAGATAGGACAAATTCATTAAAAAATGGATATTCCTGCATTGCCTCTTGAGTGGGAAAGGGACAATGACCTAAATGACTCTTCCCGCTACCCCCATCTCAGAAATTCCTCATTTTCAATAGTGATGGTTTTCACTCTGAATTCCATTTGATTTTGGGGGTTCATTCCTGAATCTTACCTGTATCATGTTTTGTTCTCCAGTCCAACTCACATGCTGTGACAATATCCTATTGCACTAACATGCCATTGAGTGCAAAATAGCATTTGTAACTTATATGGGGCGACACTGGTAGTACAACATGCCTGCCATACATGGCCTATAAATACCATGGGGCAACTCCTCAGCAGGTGTAAATTGTCCTAGCTCTTTTGCAATCAGTGTGGCCATGAGAATTTACTACAGCCGAGGATCTAGCCCCCCATCTCCATTGAATTACTTGTCTCTTAGCAGCATCCATGAGTTTTGCAAGCTGAGGATTGTGTTTGACCTTCAGTATTAATGAAGACTTTTCTGGAGAGATGATTTGTAAATTCAGATTGCAAGGATGAATGGATTGACTTTACTCTGAAGGTAAATATTGACTCTCTATGTTGTAGTAGTGTGGAGTTTGTGCAGGAGGTCCAAGAGATATCCCTGAAAATGGAAAGCCAAGCAACCACAGATGGTCTAAAATCTACCAGAGAATCCATCCTTAAAGAAGAGGTATAAATCATTTATTATTGACATGTTTATATTTTTTAATTAACTAATGTAGTATTTATTTAAGGCTGTTATTGAAATGTTTGAAAATATTACATCTGTGCAGAATGAGTAATTCTTAAACTATGTAATGTGTTAGATGTATGAAAACTGGGTTTCTGTCTTGAAGTCATTACAGTCAGAGTTAGTGACATGTAGGTGAAGGATGAGGAACTATCACCATAAAACAATCATAGAATTATAGATGTTACAGAGAGGGAGAATAATATACATTATTAAGTTATCTTGTTCATCTCTCCCTCACCTTCCCAGGCACAGTTGTTATTGACCATACTTTTTCGGCTGTTCAGGCTAGTTTTGAATGTCTGAAGTAATGGGGCTTCCACCATTCCCCCAGGAGAGATCATTGCACTGTAACAGAACTCACTGCTTTCTGATATGCAGTCTACATTTTCCTTTCCTTAAAGATGACCTGCAAAGGATTATTTAAAAATTGTGTCGTCCTCCCACCCCCTGCAGCTTTATGGTATTTTATGGTATTTCCTATCCTAGCGGTATTGGAAATATCAGATCTCATCCTCTCTGGTTATGGTGGTAGTATCCTGAGAGTATTGTGGATATTTACTGTGAGCTTGCTCACCTTAACTGAAGTTGCAGGAGCATTGAGTCTTTTAACAATGAAATCCTTTCTCTAAAGTGTGTGTTAGCCATTGCAATTAAATGGTTGTATAAAAAAGGACTTTTAAACTTTTTTATTAAAAACGTCTTCCTCTTTCAGTTGCTCAGTTTTCATTCTCTTGATGCTTATGGTTTCATAATCTCATTAAATCGCAAGTCACTGTAGTTTTCCAGGGCAGACAAGAATCAAACCTCTTGTGTAAATAAGCAAGTAGGAAAACTTTAACATTTAAAGGGGTTCTGTTTTTCAGTGAAGCAAAACTTGGCACAAACCTTCTCGGGTCACTTTAATTTAATCATATTACTCCTCAATCCCTTTTAGTATTCTAAATTCTTCTTCTGCTTTGGCTTTTACACCCTCCAAAAAGTGGTAGCAGGTTGTAGCCAACTCTAATATATTTCAGGTCATTTGTGTCTCCCTATGTCATGCTGGTTTTCACCAGACTTCTTGTGGCATTGTTCGAGAATAGAAGTCACAGCCCCTCTGCTCATGATCTTCTACTAAAGCAGTTGTGTACTTCTGATTCTGGGTCACGCAACACTGGAATATGGCTTCTCTCTAAGGCACTTGCTGATTGTGCCCTCTAACCGTTTCTGCAGTCCTGTGTGGGACAGGAGCAGATTTCATTGGCATAACTCAGCAGTGGAGAGAGAAGTCACAAATAGAAGGTGATTCAAACTGAACATGCTTAGCTGAAGGATTTGTCTTAAGGTCTAAGCAAAGGATTTGTCTCTTGCAGCATAAAGCTTTGTCTCTCTATCAGTTGGCAGTTTGACCACACATCCAGCCAGGCATGGAACAGCAAAGTTTCTTTTCCGTTATAGGTAACATTCAGGGCTTTGTGGTTCTAACTCTGAGTAGTATGTAATTCACCTGGCTTTGGGGTGGATTCTGAAACATTTAAATAACAACCACTCACCCGAGGTGCTGGGTACCTGAACACTATTAACTGTTATATTGGAATGCCTCTTAATTGCAGCTTTTAGCCTCTGTTGGTTTACCAAGCATTCTTATGACCGGTATCCTGTTTCTGTTACACGCATGGCATCCCCTTTTGCCTTCTTTTTTCTAGAGTTTGGAAGTGGTTCAATTCCTGGTAAACTTAGGCATTCTTCCCCTCTCATTCTTTCTTGGAGCAGACTGATATGGGTCTGACGTCTGCCTTTGCTATTTAGCAACACTGAGATGGCTACTGAGATGATTTGCCAGTTTTGGGCCACAATCATTAATCCAGGCCTTTATAGCTTCTGCAATGTTTAAAAATAATGGCTCAATCTCCATTAACTCAAAAGCTTCACTTGGTGTAGAAATCTTGGGGTTTTTTAAATTAAAAAATATAAATTCCTTCTTGGTTTGGGCTGCAACTACAACATAATTTGTCTCTCTTCCTATTTTGGGTCTCATGCAGTTTACTTCCTGCATGTTTTAGGAGTTCATTTAAAGCAACAGACTATACCTGGATGCTTGCAATCACAGACTTATATAAATCTACTTGCTTCCTATGTGTTATGCTTTGGTAAAGGAATTAGAAACATCATCTCCATTCCTGCTATGTTATTGAGACCACAAATCATCCAAAAGCCCTTGGAAAGCATCTCTCTCTTCCTGTAATCCAGGAATAATTTAGAACAGTCTTGCAAAATAACCATGAAAATTTCTAGGCACAAAATCTACTTGGTCACCTTTACCATGGTGATGGAAAAGCTGTTGATAATTTGTTTGCCCCTCAAAATAACTGACTTGTCCCAGGCAAGTGGACAAGTAGAATTCTGTAAGGTAGACTTTAGAATTGGTTTTAGAGATTAAGTGAGATGGTCCATTTCTATTGCCAGTTGCTAAACTGTTAAGTTATTGCTGGCTCAGTCCCTTCATCCTGTGCTTCTCTCAACATGCTCTAAATGTTGCTGCTCCTTGTGCTGCATTCTTTTTCTCTTTGTAGCACGAGTTTCTCCCATTTAAACTCATGATCTTTGTGACTGAATGTGTCATTTGCTCCCTGGCCTGGTCTGCACTAGAGAAATTTGATGTACTAACTATGTGAGACTACACTTGCCTCTAGAGTTTCTTCCTGTTCATCCTCCACCACCGTTCCCCGCTTCTGTCAGGTTATCTCTCTTCTCACTGGTTGTGAATGATCCTGGTTCCCAGTGGCTAGTTTGGCTATTCTCCTCTGTGGTTGCCAGTCTCCTTCTCTCTGATCTCTTGTTGTTCCCAGTGCCACTGGTCTGGCATCGCCCTGCTGATGTAGCCTATCACGAAATCTCGCAATCCTCTGCAGGGTTTCAGAAACGAGTCTTTTGTCTGCCCTCCCAGACATTTAATTAGTAAAGACTACTCTGCCATTCCAGTGCATGACACAATAACCGAGAGACATGACAAAACCAGCATCTAGTTCCACCTCTCCACAAAGGAACACACACTAATGGGCAAAATAGTAGGTGGACAGAAATTGAGAATATTTCTACTTAGCTATGAAAAGCCCAGCAGGCATATGGGTGGCCTTGCGGGGGTGATAGAAATGCCTAGAGCTTTTGATTGGTAGATCTCCAAAGGCCTTCAAATCAGGTAAGTGTTGCAATCCCTGTGTTACAGAAAGAGAGTGGTGACTATCCCAAAGTGAGTCAGTGGCAGAGTGGGGAATAGAACCAGTTCGCCTGACACCCAGATCTCAGATAACTGGACAGTCATAACCCTCATCATGGCTAAAGCCCAAACAGGCAAATTCTTCTTACCCCTTTTACACACAGCTGAAACCAGCCCCCTGCTAGGAGCAAGGCACTGCCTTCATGTTTTATTTTAAAGATTAGGGCTGAGACTTTTTCAAAGGAGCCCAATGGAGATGGGCACCCAAATCCAACTAAATTTCATTGAAACTTGGGTGTCCAATTAATCTAACTCCTTTGAAAATCCCAGCCTACCTATACATAATTATGTCAGTTATTTTCAATTCCTGTTTCAAGAACTCCTCAATACATGCACTTACATACTAGTATTACAGTGTCCCACAAAATACACTGAATTTAAGACTTTCCAAAACAACAAAAAGTTGCCCCACAGATCTCCATGGGGACAGTATCCCAACTTGTTTGTTATTCTTTGTCAGGTAATTGCTGAAAGAAAATGGGTGAAGCTTGAACAGACGACCTATGTTGATCCCTCAGGTAAAACCAGGTAATTTTCTTCTTGTGACATTTTAAAATTCTTGCAGTTCTTGCCAGTTTCTCTATCTGAACCGGCCAAAGGCTATGTATGGAATGTGAACACCTATAAACCAATTACTTGGCATACTGGGCTAGATTACTCCTTTGACATTAATGCAGTTACTCTGAGGAAGAATTTGACCTATTTTGTAGTTGTTGTTGGACTATGTGTTAGCAGATATACTTTATCCTGTAGTTAATACCTTGGATTTGGTCCATGGGCTTATCTTGCACTTCGTCATTTGCAAAGATGCTGTGCAGAACTAATGCTGCGTGGTTTTAACATGCAAGCAGATGGTGATTAGCAAGAGTTCCTTTTGTTTTTTCTGGTCCTTCCCAAAGAATTTCCTTTCCCTATTGGTGGCATGATGCCAGAGACTCTGAAGGGTCTTGCCTATTGTTGGGGTGCTATTGTTTGGAGAAGGGGCAGTCTTGTCCGCTCCATACCCTCTCATTCATATTCTCGGGCCTGTCTAATTCTCTTCATGTGTCAGATAAACCTCTCTATCTTTCAGCTTAGTCATGACAATGGGAAATGACAGTTACCTTATTTTCATTCTTCCTAGTTCATTGGGGTCCTTTCTGATTACTCTCTCTAGAGTCTCCCTCCCCTTTAAGAGTAGCCTCAAGAAGTGGCAGTGAAAGGTTGATTTTTTTCTGTGTCAGTCCCATCACTTTTGAGTTGCAAGAAAGGCTTGTATTGTTTTTGACACAGTTACTAACAGGAATGGGTAACTGAACTAGGATCCTTAACAGTAACCTGCTTTATTTTCACATAATTATTGTCATGCATGAGGTAGATGGAATGTAGTACGTGTTCATTGCTTTTTCTAGGCAAAAAATGTGTCTGGAATTTTCCAGGCCAAATTTGCCTGTCCATAAAATCTGTCTCTTTTTATGTTGCATCTCTGCAGAACAACCATTCTAAATACATTGACCTGCAGTCTTAATTGCAGCTCGGTGCTTCAGTTTCCCCATCTGTAAAATGGGGATAATGATCCTTGCTTTTCTTCGTAAAGTGCTGTGATATCTGTGGCTGCAAAGTGCTATATAAGAGCTAAATATTTATTTATTTATTTATTGTCCTAAGCGACCAGCAGAAATCACCTGCTAGTGAGACTGTCTAACTAAAGGTGAAATAGAAATTGAGTTGGAGACCTTACAGATACTACTTGCCTCTTGGCAGTGGCACTCACTGTATGTCGCATGTTTTGCTTTTGAATGAAGGTGGCAAAGTTCCTAGTTGGCTATTTGTGTGAAAAGCATGTATATTTAGTACACTTCCTTTTTACAAATAACACATTCACTTTTTCTTCTTCTCCTTACCCCACAGAATTTGGGAAACTGTAAAACGTACTACCAGGAAAGAGGGCATTTCAGCTGATGGTATGGCACTAGTTAAATTTTTGTGCATAACTACTTCTTCTGATATTAATAATCATGAGGTAGGAAAAGGAGTAAAATAAAATAAGTAGTATAAATCATGTATATAATGCCATAGGTGTATGGTGCTTTACTGTTGATCAAATGTATCCTAGAAGGAATAGAGCCCCTTCCCAAAGAACTTACAAATTAATGTCCTGATTTTTGTGAGTAACCACATTTATGTCATTGTTTGCATGACTAAGAATTGCAGGATCAGGTCTTAGAGCAAAATTTTGCCAAAAAATGGGTCCGTGTCTGGGAGAAAGGAGTATGCGAACAAATGTTTGGGTTGATCACTTTTTTTCCAGTGGGAAGTCAATCAAGGTCCCAGGCAGTCAAAGGAACTGCAGCTTCTGCTTTGGAACCTGTGATTTGGACAAGAATGTGGAGGACCAAATTAAGTGGAAAAACTGTTGCTGTAGTAGCAGAGGGAAAACTCTAGGGTACTTGATTGGAGCTGTTGCTTTCAGACCCAGAGTTCTTGATGATTATTCGGATCTAATTGGAGATGAGGTCATCTGGCAGAGAGCAATAAACTAGTCCTCTTTATCCCTTTCAGTGCAGTTTTATTTTTCAAAGTCACTGGAATTTGAGGGTGCTACAAGACTAAAGCTTCAACATTTGAACTACTCATATTCTGTGTTTTCATTGCTCTTTCCTTTATGCTGGCAGGTGTAGCAGTTATACCTGTGTTACTAAGAACTCTCCACTATGACTGCATTGTCCTAGTGAAACAATTCAGGCCTCCGATGGGAGGATATTGCTTGGAATTCCCTGCAGGTAGGTAAAACACATATGAAGATGAAATATACAAAATACATGTGTAGTTTACTTTGTCCATCTTGCTTAGGCTTGCAGATTTCCATGTCCTCTGAACTTCCAATTCCGAGATCTGTGGTGTTTTCTGTGCTAGAATACATGCTGTTGCAAAAGAGGGATATATATAATAGGAAAGAATGCGAAATAACAATGTCAAATTTGATTTATAGAATTTCTTCAACCCAGTTTTTTCCCCCTTTTCCTCCCATCTTCCACCTACAAAAGAGGAAAAGCCTTTGTGAGCTTGGCTTTGACATACCTATTGTGAAGGATCAAATTCCTTTTGGAGGGAGGCAGCGTGGCGTGGTGGATTGGAGGCAGGAGTCCTGGTTTCTGTTCCTTGATCTGACACTGGTTGTGACCTCCTAGTGCCTTAGTTCTCCCATATGTGAAATGGGGAGGATGATACTTCGCCCTCCTCTGTAAAGCTTTTAGATCTAGGGATGAACAATGCTGTAAACAAGCTCAATTTTAACTTATTTTTAATGTAACATTTACACCACAGGCCTCATTGAGGGAAATGAAAGCCCAGAAAATGCCGCCTTGCGAGAGTTGGAGGAAGAAACGGGGTACAAAGGGGATGTCGTTGAATGTTCTCCAGGTGTTTATTATTTCTTGACTATCTGACTCAGGGCCAGTCCTACCCTTCTTCATAGGCACAGAATGCCCTAAATTCAATGGATCCACGATGGGTCCACTGTTCAGGATGGGAAGGGCACAGTGAGGGAATGTGCACTCCCACAGCACCACAGGCCAGTGCCCCAGGACAACACCAAGGAGCCATAGACCTATTCTGTGTGTCTACTACAGATGTGGATCCACTGGATAAAACCCAGTACAGAGGGCTATAGAAATAGCTTCACTGTTGCTCTGAGGCATGTGCGGGAATGATTCTGCTCTTAAGGAAGAGCCTTTGCACAAAACCCAGTTACTCAGGCTGTGCTCAAGATTTGATACTTGGTTCAAAAAGTTCAATGTACTTATTTTGGAGTCTGACTTAAGGTCCATTTTAATTAAAAGGTCTAGATTCCTGGGCTTGATTTGATTTTTTTCTCAATAGGTTTAAGTGGCTCCTTTGAACCTACCCTCTGCATCCTGCAGTCTCTGTGCAAGTCATCCTCATTTCAGCTGTGCAGTGGGAGCAGAACTTAGGTTCTCTAACACCTGCCTTTGTGATGCACACTGGTGAAGTTGCCTGCTGAATAAGATTTTCTCTTACTGTATCAAATAGATCTGGGTGAAAGTCTTGGCGTTAAAATGTCCAGTAGTCTCGTCTCTTCTTTCTCTAAATGAATATACTTTACTTTGCAGCTGTTTGCTTGGACCCTGGTTTGACAAACTGCACAACGCACATTGTGACCGTCACCATTAATGGAGATGATGCTAGTAATACAAGACCCAAGCAAAAGCCTGGTGAGTCCAGAACACATACAATATTTAATTTTTATCTATCTCATTGGATGGGAGCATCCTCTCTAAATATGCTTAGAAACTGTTGAGAGGCTTAGTACTACAGGATTCTAATAATGTCACTTGGGTTCATGGACTCTAACTTCTACATGAGCTCTTTAGGGCCTCTTCCAACTCCCATTAAATTCAATGGAAAGATTCTCACTGATGTTCACAAGAGTTAGAGCAGGAACAAGCACCCGAGCTCCAATATGTGTCCAAACTTAGTTTTCTTTGTGATAACACTTTTCTTTCTTCTTTTCACAGAGGAAGGAGGTATGTTGCTCACTTAACCTCACTTTGGCTGGGAGCACAAGAAATATGCTTCTGACATACCACCCTGAATGCGCATGTCACCCTGAACACTGCTCTTCGCTGGGGTTAGGTATTTTCTGGACATCATTAGGATCACAGTCCTAATGGTGGCACACTGTTTGTTTGGGCTTCACTGTCTTCAGCAATCTGTAGATTAGGCTTTAAATTCCCAAACAGCTATTGTTTGTACCACAGCCAGGTTTAAGGAAGGAAAATTTCAGTTGAAATGGTCTCTTGCCTATCTAGGATCAGTGCCTCAAATGTAAATTGGTGTAGCTTCACTGAAGTCCATGGATTTGGCCCCTAGAATGAAACTCTGCAGTAGTTAATCCAGATGGGGGAAAGATGGGGGAACTGCTTGGGTAGGTATAGGAAAATAAGCAGTATCTTGAATTCCTCAGGTGTGTCTGCCTGACCTGTGTGGCAGGCAGCCTGGTTAGGGATGAGCCCTCTGTTCTCAGATGTCTGTCATTCTTCCTCCACTATATGAAGTTAAAGGTTTGTGGTCTCTCTTACCATACCAAGTATACAGGCCCAGGTTACATCAACACTTCAACAGTGAAATAAATGTCTGATCAGCTGGACCAGATAGGGAGAAGAGGATTAGCGTCTGTCCTTGCAATACAGTGGTTCCTATCCCTAATATCTGTCAGCATTCCCTTAGCCAGTTCAGTACTTATTTCCCAAATTACTGCCTCAAAACTCTGCATTTCAAAGGTGCCTTTGATCTTGCTTGTGTTTTAGGTAAGTTGAACACGGCCATGAGCCTGGGTAATAATGGTCTCTGGCTGAAGGTAAATCTGAATCCAGTTCCTTGTCTGTCTCTGCTCTGAGTTTAAAGGGATGGGAATGAAATATATTTCTCTCAACACTAAGTCTACTTTCTGTCAGATATGATTTATAGACAGATTAAAGACAATCTCAATGTGACTTTTTTTTTTTTGGCTAGAATTTGTGGAAGTTGTTTCGCTACCAAAGAATGATCTACTACAGAGAATTGAGGGTAAGAACACTTATTTTCTCTGGCACATTGAGCCTGTTAAAAAGGTTTGAAAATTTCATAGCTTTTTCACACTTACTGTAAATCAGCCAACTTATCGCCCCATATTCCAGTTTCTGTAGGAATCTCTCAACTGGAGGTTTGTTTGGTTTTTTTAAACCAAACCTATCTACTTTCTTGGTTATGTAAGCTGGAAAACTTGCATATAACATGCCATGTAGCAGATGAACTGTCAATAGATGGTTTCAGTCTTCCAGAAAGGAATGTTCATTAGCAGTCTAGCTAGCTGCAGTCTTTGTTAAAAGAAATTACCCATGAAATGCCTGTTCCAAGTACCTTCCTCCATCAGGGTAGTTCCCTATTTCCACCCTGAGGTTTATCCTTTGTGCTTCGAGCCAGTTCCTATGCTTTGTGTTAATACACTATTACTAAATTAGTTCGTAATAATGCTCCTGAGGACTAAAATGTCAAAAGACTTTAAAGGACTAGTGTTTTATAAGAGAAATACAGCAAAACCTCTAAAATGGTTAAACCTATCCTGGATTTGTTCTGATACTTGATGCATTCATGCTACTTGCCAGCCTCTGTCTTGAAATCTTCAGAGGTTTGTTCTCGTTTAATTTCTTACTACTAGTACGAATATGAACTTGTATCTCTGCTGTTGTGTCTGTTCTGTGCACGTCTTTCTACCTGGAATTCATGTTAGCGGTTGGTTTGGGATTTTTGCAGAGCTAGTGGCAGAAGAACATATTGTTGTGGATGCCAGAGTTTACGCCTATGCTTTGGCACTGAAACAGGCAACAGAAAAACCCCTCCAAGTGCCTTTTATGAAGTTCTAAGGCTGCACATGTACCCTCGTTGAATACTTCCAGGATGGAGTGAAATGGTCAATATAGACTCGAAAGCTGTCTTTTCATACAATAAAGGTCCAATATGCTACACAGTATTAAACAATTGTATTTCTAGGAAAGATTGCTTGAAATATTTGTACTGTATAAAGCTTTTCAACCTATAAATCAATAGAATTTTATCCTGTGCGGAAGAATAAAAAAAATAATCATGGCCTGTTTAAGAGATCTTGTCTTTTCCTTGCTTGTTACCTGTAAAGTACTTCTTATGCCCAAGCACTTCACAATTATGCTGAAACTATACACAAAAATAAATCACTTAATCTGCCATTAAAGTATAACTGCTTCACTGGTATAATGCTCTTCGTTAAGGCAAGGGGAGCTACCTTATCAAATTGAAATTACACTGAATCTAGCTGGACAGAATACAGCACATCCTTGAAGCCTTGGCTGTGCTAAGTAGATACACTATGGAATGGGACCAGACCAGTGGCATTAACAACATTATGGAAAATGTCAGGTGATCTCCTCTGACCAGAAGAAATCAAGTCTTTTGTTTTTGTATCTTCCTCAAAGATACCAGCCAAAGTTTTCAAAACTGGCAGCCCCTTTAAAATGTTAAATTGGGTACCCCAAAATCACTAGTTGCTCTTAAAAAATCTTTTCCGGTATCACTGAAGATATAAAAAAAAAAAAAGGGCTACATGGCATTTTTCATAGTGTTAACTGCAGTGAATTGACCCCATTCCAGACTACTACTTTGTAAATGTTGTGGTTGCTTAGCATGTAAGATTTCGTGAGGCTTCAACCACAGTGAGGGGAAAACTACTGTTTAGGTTCTTTGAATATCGTGCTTGGCTCAGATTCTTATGTGCCACCCATATACTATCTAAAGATAAACAGTGCTCTACTTCCCATTCCATTGCTTATAACGCAGGGATTTAGTAAATTTCCTAAAATTATAGGGGTGAGAGAAATTCACATCAACAATTTCTCAGAAGTGCGTAAGCAGTAAGTGACTGAACTTTATAAGAGTGGCTTTGGTGTGACCAGTAGGCAGACTTGAAGGCCTGAGGGATCTTTCATAAAGGTGGTTTTCATGCGCTGAATGTCAAGCTATAGAATCATGCAGCCTTTCTTTCTTAAGGCTAATGGAATAAAAAATTTAGTGAATCAAACCCCATTCAAAGGTAGGGTTCAGCTCATGAAATGCGACACCTGATAAACAATTCTTCTTTGCTACTGTTATTCTAGTCTTCCAACATGCTTCTGGGTGTTTTGCACCCTACTGTCTTACGAGCAGCTGATTAACTTTAAGAAATCAAATTAAGACAGCTCCAAGATTTAGGGTTATCTGCACTTAAACCACTACAGCAGCACCGCTAGAGCTGCACTAGCGTCGTGCCTCAGTGTAGATACTACCTATGCCAAAGAGAAGGGTTTTCCTGTCAGTGTAGGTAATCTACCTTCCTGAGAGGTAGTAGCTATGTTGATAGAAGAATTCTTCTGTCAATCTTAGCACTGTCTACACTGAGGGTTAGTTTGTCTTAACTAACTTTCAGGGGTGTGGATTTTTCACATCCCCCGAGCTACGTAACTGGGTTGACTTAACTTTTTAGTGTAGACCAGGTCTTAGAGTAGTGTGCATTACATTAAATATAAGCTAACAAATCTTACTCTGAAATATCATTAAGGATAATTAAGTAGGTTTTTTAAATCTCAATTATGACTTCAAAACTACCATGGATAAAATGTTTGTAAATTTAAAACTAAGTAATTTCACCATGATGAAGTCATTTAAAGGAACAAATGTTTTGTTTTGTTTTTTGCAAAACAGAAAACTTGTACAGATAAGACGTACAGAATTTAATTAAATAAGTTTATTGTCTAATGTTTATACTTGTTACATTGCCGCTGTAAAGTATGACAACAAATAAATTTTCAGCAGAAATTGCTCATTTCCCCGCTCTCCCCAGGCCACTGTCCTTCAGGATCACAAAAGCAAACTGGACGTGAAGTTTCAGTGGCAGTTTAAACAAGTACTTTTTAAATACAAAAGATAGAGGCCAATCTGGTGGCGTGACAGTACCTACCATGAGAAGCCCAGGGGCAAGAATGGAAGTGTTTTCTGGGCCATGTATGTGTACAGCACCCTGCACCGCAGAACCATTTCAGAAGTGAGATGAGCAGCAGTCTCAGGTGAAATGTTTGCCTTCCTGGCTAGGAGCTGGGTGCCCAAGTAAAGACAACACAAATGAACACTGAAGCACAACGATGGGGAAATGCACATTAAAAAAGTATAAAAAGTAATCAATGTACAACGTAGATTACATACAAATTCTGTAAAGAACTTATTTAATACACAAGAATATTGGCATGTGGCAATCTGCACTCTGTTTTTTCCTGCTAAAATGGGGAAATCCATTTAAGATAATGCTGTGTGCAAAAATGTTTACTAACAATCAGACTTACATTTTACCATCTCAGTGGAGTGTCTGAATAGCAAAGTTGAGGCAGTGATTTCCAGCAGTACAGGCAACACTAGATATATTTAAACAAGGTAATGTAAACTTTATTCTTAAGGCAGCTGGTACTGATGCTGCACACAGGCCTTGCTCAATGCCCATTATGATAATGGGACTTAGCACTTGAAAACAAAGAAAAAGACGACAGCATTACTGGACCGAGCGAGGCATGTTGTCAAATACTTTCCCTTTCAAGCAAATCATGAAATATTTGGACATTTAGAAAAATAAAGCCCCCACGCCTCCAACTTCAGCCTGTTCTTTTACAAATATTTCAAAATACTGATAAATGATGGTGACTGCGAGCAGGATGCCGGTGCCTGATCCAATGGCTCCAAGGAAGTCTGCTAATACTGAGAGGGCACCAATGCACAAGCCACCGAAAGCAGCTGCTGTAGGGATGTACCTGAAAGAGAAAGTTCTCACCATTAATCGTTTCCATCCAAGGATCGTATTTGACCAGCGCTGTAGCTGCTGTGAGTGATGGGGCCAACTGAGGTAGCTACAGAAAAGAACGGAGCCAGTCATTAGGAACTTCAGAGTTCCCTCCCGACTCTGCCAATGACTGCTGTGATTTTGGCAAGTGGTCACCTATCTGTGTCAGTTCCTCCAACTATACAAAGTTAAACAAAAATTACTTGTCTACTTTACAGCATTGTTCTGAGGATTAGCATTTGTAAGCTAGTCTGAACACGGAGCATGCTATGTAGGTGCTAAGTAAGTGGTGGAAGGCTAAAGACACAAGTTAGCTGCTTTACAGTAGTTAAGCATGCTATTTATTTTGGGGCAAATTCTGCCCTTGGATACAAGTGTAAAGTCCACAGCTGAGGGTAAAGTTTAGCTCTAAATTTTAAGAAAACATTGCTAATTGGAGTCATTTGAATGTGTGATCTTCAGCAGAGCTCTATGCAAAAAGACTCTCCCTCATACAGCAAACAGTCTTTTTAACCAAGTGAGTGAACAAGAACATTTGGCTTCTTTTGGACCAAATCGTACTATGAAAGAGGCGGAGAAGAAGCAAGATTACAGTGAGAGGAGTCATCAAGCGGGCACAAGGATTTTAAGTAATTAGCTGCCAATTCCCTCCACTCTAGCACTTGCAAGCAGAAATACTCACGCATTGTGCTACAGCAGACCCAATCGCAGAAGAAAAAACAAAGCTGGGATTTAACCAAAATATTTCCAAAACATACATGAACATGGTGTAGGGTGAAAAATGAAAAGCACAGCACTTCTATTTCCAACACATTAATGGTCTTTATAACAATACAGCACTACTGAACATCAACCGGCCCTTGTATGCAGTGGTCTTCCAAATACACACATCTGAGTGTTTAACCACTGAGATTTCAACGATCCTGCCGGGTACTTAGAACGAATGTAGCTTTCAACACCAATACCTTTCTAGAAGACTCCAAAGTTCAACTAACTCTAATGCAAGTTGCTTGCTTCAATCCATGATTTTAAAAAAAAGTCCATTCAGACAATGCTGCCAAATCTGCACTATGGAGAGAGCCTGTCATCACTACATCAGGGACCAGGCATAATGTTTATTGGGCTTCAGTGCCACATATTTGGAGGATGAGCTGCTTCGTGATGTCAGAGCTGTGTAGTGAGAATTTGAGCATTCAGGAAATCAGGATGACTCCCTTTTAATAAAGCCAGGCATGAGACTCATCCCAAATTCCCCCATTCTTCTGTTTAAACAGGAAGCCTCCCTCTGTCCATTATTTCCCAGTTCTTCCATAAACACCTTTTCCCTTCATTTCATTCTCTATTGCCCTCCTGTCTGCTGGGGACCTCTCCTTCCCCCCAACTAACATGACAGCATAGTTTGGAACAAGTGAGGAAGGTGAAAAAGTAAGTTGCATCTGCATCTTGCATTGGGGTAGGATGACCATATGCCCTGTTTTGATTAGGAGAGTCCCCATTTTAAGCCCTGTCCCGGACATCCTGACTTTTTTTTTTTGCAAAACTGATCAGTTGACAGGAGCAATCAGGACAAATGCCCAGTTTTTCCAAAAAGAGGAGTGCAGAAGCTGGCCAGCGCCGCACAACAGGGCGCGGGCAAGCAAGACACCAGGTGGCTCAGGCCAGCCCCCCACACAACAGGGGGAAGCGGGTGGCGTTCGGGTCAACTCTCTATGCGATGGGGGTATAGGCACCCTACACTGGGGGCAAATCTGAGCGGCTTTGCAGGGGACCCCAGTTTTGGTGTTAATTACATTGTGGTGAATTACTGCAGACAGCTAGTATTTCCTTACCTATTAAGTTCATGAACCATGGATGTATCCCTGTGGCCTCTCATCACCATTTGCTGTTCTTTCAGTTGCTTAGCAACCTGCAGACACACATTTCTATCAGACTTGCAAGGTTTTATAACCAGCTGGTATTCAGTCATTCACAATAACAACTGTGCTCTGTTAGAAACTAGTTATCTCATTAGAGGCAACATTAGAAAACACAGCATTGTAGAGCAGTTATCAATACACCTACATCTTTTGCTGAAGAACCAGACACCTCAATCCATGTCTTGGAGAAGAATGCACAGGATCCCAACATAAAAATGATGTAAACAATAACATGGACAGGATCCTCAAATATAGCACCCATGGATTCTGGGGGAGATAGGTAATAGCAGAGGCCACCAACTGGATAAGAGCGAGCTGGGCCACCACCACTGACATCCTAACATGAGAGGGAAAAAAAGGCAATGGATTATTTCTGCTGGGGCTTTCCTCCTTACCTCCAAACTCACATTTATGGAGGTTTCATATCCCTTTTCTTACGGCTGTACATACATGATGTGATGCGGAGCTAGCAAGGATTAAGCAACCAGCAGGCTGAGTAACCCAAAAGCCACCTTTAAGGATATATTAGAAAAGCACTGAAATGGTAGAGAGGGCCATTCTCTGCAAATAGTTAGCAAAGCCATGTTAAATAGACTAGAGTCCTTGAAATGTCAGCCCGAATTAGAGAATTAAGAGATACTAGATGTATTTGTCTATGTTTACCTATGTCTTGTTAGAAGTTTTACAATGCGATCAATAGCTTGCAGATGCTAAACTTCTGTTTCTGCCTATGTTTCATTACTTTTTTCTATTTATTCAGAGACCAAACGGAGATATTACTATTTAGATGGGACTTGAAGTGTAATTCTACTATTGTCTTAATTTGTCTTTGACGTTTGCAGTAAACTACCTGTGAACTGTTTGATGGTTAATTGCCTTATGCTAATGAATGCAATTAGTTAAGGTGTATGCCTTGAAAACAGATGAGCTTCAAAGCAACAGTGTATTTACCTATTTTTCATCCAAGGAAAGCCTGATGTGATCATTTGCTGACAAAAGGCTTATTTGCTGAACTTCAGCTGTAAAGGAAGTTTCTTTGCTTCTTGCTATCTCAGATCTCTTTAAACTTTGTCAGGCAAAGTCTAAGTTGCAAGATTGAGATCTACAGATCTATTCTGGATTATCCATGCACATTCTCATGGAAGAATTTGAACAAACTCTGCCCGTGAACTGCCTATAGGACTGTAACCTACTGAACTGATTCCATAAACACTTTTACAAATCAGCAGCCTCATCATCTCTGCTACGAAACTGACCTAGGAACTGGATTCAGATCCGTATGTTTAATGTTCTCGTAGCCACCGTAACTCTTTTTTCTTTCTTTACTAAATCTTAGATTGAGTTAACAAGGGGTGGCTGTAAGCGTATATTTGGGTAAGCTCTGAAATGTTCATTGACCTGGTAGGTGATGTGTCTGATATCTTTTGGCTTGGATTGGTAAAACTTCACATATGCTGAATGAGGTTTGTAGTAACCCTCATTATATTAAACTTGACTGACTGGGTGGGAGCCAAAGGCTGGATTGCTTAAACTGTATTTTGACTTCTTGGTAACCAGTAAGGTATTACAGCAGTTGTTTGGTTACCGGCTTGCTGAAATCTAATTATAGAATAAACCACCAGTTTTGTGGATCATCTGCCCTATTCTTTGCAGTTTACCCTGACTAAGCATTCTTAATATAGCCCCTCCAATGACAACGGTCACATACAAACTTTAAAAAAAAAACCCCACAGTATTTAAACTTCCCACTTGTTCAATACCAAAGTACTTGTTATCAAAGTTATTTTATAAATGATGGATACTTACTGCCCACTGTCCTAGTAAGTTTACTAAGAAGTTGCCACTAAAGCGAACAGACAGCATCTGGGAAATGACATAGAGATTTGAAACTAAGGCAGACTGGAGAATGATGGGAATATTGGAGGTATAGAAGAGCTTGATTGGATAGCTACTGTACTGTCCACGGTATCGGGCAGACTTGATGGGTAAATCAACACGAAATCCCTAAGAGAGAATTAAGAAAGTGTTAAATTTATTTCTAAACCAAAAGACATGTCACAACAGCATTCCTGATAAGGTACAGTATTCACTAGATAACCAGAATGCAAGGACTGAAATAAACAGCCTTTGAACTAGCTGTTTGCTTTCACGTAAAACGAACAGAATAGTGGTCTGCAATTTCCCTTGGACTGTGCCAAATATTTACATTGCCATGTTCACGCATGAAAGTAATTTAATTAAATGTAACATGGCTGTCCTATTTACTATGCCATTTCTCCTAGAATTATAATTCACCTAAACAGAATACCAGGCTAAAAATCACCTAACTTTTTTTGCCTGTTAGTAACACCTTAAATTAGTTATCCTTTATGCCAATTGCATTTTACTTGATTTGGTAAGTTCTGATTTTCACTTGTTCACAAAATGCCACGTTTGTCCTACTTGTAATGAGGGGAATTAGATTATAAATTCTTTGGGTCAGAGATTTTTGTATAGGAGCTAGTACCATGGGGCTCTGAACCTAGTAATGTCTCCAGGTATTACTGCAAATATAATTGTTTAAGTCTGGTTTAAATAAAAACTCAAGGATTTTTAGAATGTCTTATTGCTGGGTTCCACAAAACCCCTTGTACACAAATCCTTGCCTTCTCTAAACCCAACAGGATCCCTGTAAAAGGCACTCAATTTGTACCTAGAATTTGAAAAAAAAGTACTAGCTTTTCATGTAGAAGCCTAACCGTTCAACCTCATAAGATGGTTGCAAGTGGAGCATTTGGCTGTTTTCTGGCTATAGCTAATCTCCTAGACAGGACAGGCACACTAATAGTCACATATGGTTCAGGAGGCAGAGATTTCAGTCCCTACAATTTGGATCACACTTATTCCACGTGGAGGCATTCTTTTGAAACAGATCTCTTACAGAAACCCAATCGTAAGTGTTCAGTTTTTACACGTGCTCAAACATTTACATAGAAAAGCATAGTGAATAGCTGGACATTTAAGGAAAACTTACAGGACAAAGCTATGCATCAGTTCCAAGATTCTGGAACAAACTTGCACCAGTCATGTCACAGAAGTATGGCTCTCTGGCTCAGTCAGAATGTATCCTTTCAGAAATGGACCATGAAAACAAACTGTGTTGAATCAAGTGTATTTCGTACACTGCAGAACCATTATGATTTGCAGTAAAATTACTTTTCATTTGCAGAATAACTGATGTACTTAGTAGTAGTATTTATAATTTGTATTGTTGTAGTGCCTAGGCACACCAATCATAGACCAGGCCCCAACTTGGCTAAGCACTGTACAAACACGGAACAAAAACGTACCTAAATCTCAGCTCCAAGTGTTCCTGTGTGTAAAGTTAAATAGCTGTAATGTCAAATGTCTATTAGTGAAATGACATTAGGGAAAAATTTCTTACTTTGTTACTCCCTGAAATATAAGCCAAATATTTTAATTGTTCCATTTTAACTCTTAGTTCTTTTAATATAAGATTAATAAATTAAGAGACTGGCTCCTTCTTCTTTTTGCAATTAAGTAATTGCCCTATAGAAGTAGATCGCTCTTTTCATTTACCTGAAAATAGATGACTACAGCAAACACAAACACTGTAGCAATCAGATTCATGAGATTGGGCAAGTTCTGTCGGTAGAAAGCCTCCCGCAAAGCACGGACTTTGTCAGTTCGTGTAGCCAGAAGGTGGAATAATGCAATCACTGCACCCTCAAACTCCGTTCCTGTATAAAGCAAAACAGAGTAAAACCCTCCACCTTTCTTTTTGAATTTTAAAGTAAAAAATGTGAATTTCTAATTGGCAAGCCCTAGTATTAATTTATATTTGCAAAAATGAGGTACACATGTTATGAGATATGTTATACTGTAGTCTGTTAGAACATGTCATAATGTAAGATTCCCTTCCAGCCTGCTGAATTCAAGGACATTCAGGACACTATCCTTTATGACAGAACCTACAGTTCTTACCCATGTGACAAAAACAATTCTCCCCTTTTTTGGGGGGGAGAGAGGGAAGAAAAGAAAAGGAGCAGTAGGAAGGAGCGGCAGCAAAGCACAGTAAATAAAAATGCCAGAAATTGGAGGCGCAATCTATCAAGGTAAAATATGGTTTAGGATTTGGAGTTTACACATAAGCTATCTGATAACCACTCAGCATAGATATAAGCAGCATTTGTCATTGAAGGCATGGGAGAGAAATGAAGGTGGGATTCCCATCCTCCAAAATGTCAAACATACTTCTGAAGGTAATGAGGAGACAAATACAGGGATGTTTTATTCACATACAGTGAGTGTACCACAAACATCTCTTTTGAAAATACTTAATCCACTATCTTTTCTATGTCTATGCATCATGGAGTGCTAAAAATAAGACACAGGATTCAGGCTAGAAAATCCAGGCTCCCGAGGCCAAGGAAGGATTAGGGTTATGAAAAAAAAAAAGTCTCCACTGTAACAATTTAAAGTGGCAGAGGCAAACTCTTTGATTGTTATTCTCCTTAATAAAGTTATTTTTATGGATCTATCAGTATTGAGTCTCCATTTTTGGACTACCAGTGCTAAGTGTTAATCAGCACTTCACTAAACCATCAGTTCCCACAGTCATTTGCTACTCTGCAATATGATAAAGTTAAACTCTAGCACACATCAAGTGAAACTTGTGCTGTTATGGTTATCTGTGCGATATACCTCTGCCAGTGTTAATGGTAGTGGGACTAAACGCCTTCCAGACAATGGTTTCACAGATGTTGGTAGCAATAAAGAGGGAAATACCAGACCCCAAGCCGTAACCTTTCTGCAGCAGCTCATCTAACAGCAGCACAATCAAACCAGCAACAAACAACTGTGGGGAAAGAAATGCGAGTAAGCAGAAACAAGAATAAATCAAGTCAAGAACTTAAGTATTAATATTATTACTGATCATATTTTTATTATAATGTGGGAGTAGTCAATATTAAATCTAGATGTCCAGCAGTGTATTTTCTTTCCCATGTAACTCTCCAACACTGATTCAAAGTCAGCAAGTCAAGAATTTAAGAGCAGGAGCCTCTCTGCTATATTTACATGACTTTTCAGTATTGACAGTATTTCAGATGTGCGAGTGGGACGTTAGATGGGGTGGGTTCTGAGGTACTACAAAGAATTCTTTGTGGGTGTCTAGCCAGTGAGTCTTGCCCGTATGCTCAGGGTTTAACTGATCGCCGTATTTGGGGTTGGGAAGGAACTTCCCCCCAGGGCACATTGGCAAAAGCTCTGGGTTTTTTTTTTTGCCTTCCTCTGTAACATAGGGCACAGCTCACTTGCTGGTGGATTTGCTGTACTTTAAAGTCTTTAAACCATGATTTAAGGACTTTAATAACTCAGTCATAGGTCAGGGGTGTATTACAGGTGTGGATGGCTGTGGTTCTGTGGCCTGTGTTGTGCAGGAGGTCAGACTAGATGATCATATTGTTCCCTTCTGACCTTGGAGTCTAATAGTCAGATTGTTCAATAAATAATGTTTTCTACACAGAAGTGATGTATTGGTTTCTTACATTGTGCATGGAATGCTCTGATCAACAGGCTAAGATTTCTAGGCTCTATTTGCACCCTTTAATCAGAAATCTTCTAAACACAGTGTTCACTGCTGTCAAAGCCTTCTACTTCTGTTTTTAATACTTAACAGCTTTGACAAATGGGATCAAATACAAGCCACTTATCTGATCCATCTTTAACATATTTAATCACGCATGTATTTTTGTCCTTCTGAGAGATTTTACACCTTTCACACATATGGATTACATACATTTAGGATGTGCTGTTTACGATGTTAAGAACACTTAGGAAAAGAGAAGACAGACAATGGTCTGTTAGAGGAAACAGGAGTGTCAGGATTTTCAATGCACCTATACTATATCTGCCTGTCACAGAAGTTAATTATGTACCTGAATTATGATAAGGAGGCAAATTCCAGCACCCATTTCAGCAGGATCTCCATACATCCCAGTCATGACATACACTATGGCTTGCCCAATGGTAATAATCATCCCAAACACTGAAACAAAAAGAAAGCAATGCTCATTTAAGACAACTGCTAAGTTAGTGTACTAAGGACGCTACACACCTAACCCTTTATTTAGACACATCGGTTTGCCAGGAATGGAAGCGTTTAGTCATTTTAATCAGAATAATGCTCACATTTCTGGGCTCCATTGAAAAGAGCTCTGTCTTTCGGTGTATCACCAACTTCAATGATCTTGGCACCCGCTAACAGCTGCATGATCAAACCAGAGGTCACAATGGGTGAGATACCCAACTCCATCAACGTCCCTGAAAAGGAAGAAAAATGATTAAACCACAGCCCAAACTCCTGCCCTTTTAAGGATCAGACCTTTAGAAAGACTGCTGACTTGCTATTAAAAAAGCTATTCTTCATATCCTTTCAGCCAAACGCTTTCCAGTCTAGTGATGTTTCAAACAGCTGTCAAAGAAAAAGATGACTCTCTCCTCAAAAACAAAGGGTGCCGTGTCACAATCAGAGGTTCTGAAGGCAATCTGGGAGAAATATCTGTAGCCTTTCACTTAAAATATTTTTGTGAAACTATGCTACGAGCCAAAGCTGATGTGTTCAGAAGATGAACAGGATGAGTAGTTAGTTCTCCAGTATTTCACACTACTGAATTCTTCACTGGGGAAAATCTTCCCATAGATTGTCTCTAATGTCAGCCCTATCCTTCAACTGCTTTATCCATTTTGTGGACCATCAGAAAGGTCTCACAAGACCATTGTGATTTACCACTCATCAATCAGAGAATCACTTAATTTCTAGCTGAAGGTGCAGGAGGAGTTTAGGAAGGCAGAATGTAATTTAGAATATTAGAATTTAATGAGGACATAAGGATTAAATTGACACTTAAGAAACTATGGGGCTATTAAAATGTTCTGATTTTTGTATTGTCTACTAGCATTGTGTCTCCTAGCACTCTGCTAGAATTCTGGTTTAGTATCAACAAAGGTTAAGATGCTACCTACTGAAACAATACTTCCTGTGGCAGTGAGATCTCCAGTGGAGCCTGTCACAATTCAGGACAGCTGCTGCAATATTCCCCCTCTGTGGCCTAGCAAGGGGGACTCACATTTACGCTTCTGGCTCTTCAGCCGTCACCCTTCTTGACTGGGGTTTTTTCAGGCTGCACAGCTCCCTGCCTACACTGTGAGTTACCCAGCAAGTCAGACTGCGTAAACTGGCCTGCTTTGCTTTCTTCTCAGAGACTATACACAGCATAATTGCACAGTTAGAAGTTACCACACAGCCCTTTCTAAGCAAGTGCATTTATACTTAAGGTAAAAGCATTACAGAGAAAACATATTAAAAATAATAAAAGGACCTCCATATATGCTAGCTAATAATCTTACCAAAGAGATCACCCCAACTCCAACCAGGCCTCTGATAGGTGATCAGTCCTTCAAACCCTGCCAAGGGGGTTTTCTGCAGTTACAAGTTCATAACAGCTGTTAGCCCCCCAGTTTGGGCCTTTGGTATCATCTTCTTGTAATAGGTGATCAGCAGACAAAGATCCCCTCCTCAGAGTGAAACTTCAAAAGGATGAGTTCTTACATAACCAGCAGGGCCGTAGTTGCATATCTCTCATGCTAGAGATTTCTTGAGAAACGCCTTTAACTTTGTTCGTGCATTGTCTGGGACAGTGTATAAAATAGTTCTCTGAAACTCATAATACTTCCCAGGGTTTACTGCATTTATAATACAGTGGATTCCAAAGCCATTAAAATGTAATTCAATAACATCGCCCAAAGATACTGCAGGAAATTGTCGTATCTGTCACACAGTCATTTACGCAGCAAGGCCCTGCTTAACGTACAAAATCTGAAGGAATTATGGTACAAGACGGATGGCAGTAAAACTGTATGTACTCGAAGCAAAAGTAAAAACCAGTGGGAAACAGCCTCTACTGATCTGTGCAATAAGCTTTCCCATCTCATTATGTAATTATTTCTTCACTTCACATTTGGTCCTAAGTCATTATTATAAACGTTGGCTTTTTCAAGGTTTAGCCGTCCTTCAGTGAATCATAGGAAAGTCTCTGCTTTCTAAGCAAGTTGCAAGTTCAACTGTTTGGTCCAAATTTTCAGTTCAATTTTTATATGGTTTTCACAGTCAAGATTTTAACCATGAGGAAGAACAAATAAACTTACAATTCTGATTAAAAAGGCCACGCCAAGGCACCTTTTTTATTCATCTTTGTGCATGCATGCGTCTAAAGTGATTAAAAGGAGATACTATTCTGAAAAAATATGCAAGCCAATTATTTACATTGCAGTATCACTTAGAGGCCTCATATGGGGTTCAGGACATCACTATTTTAGGCACTGGGCAAATGAGAAACAAAGACAGCACCTAACACCCTTCTTTCACTAACACTAATATACTGTCACGTAAAACTATTAGAAAAGTTAATTAAAAAAAAAAAAGAGGGAAGAGAGGGGGGAGTGGACCTAATGCTGCAGACTGGGAACAGATATAGATCAATTAAAACAAGCAAGAATTAGCAATGGAGGCAGCATGGTCTGATAGAGAGGGACTAAAAGTTAAGAATTCTAATCCCAGCTGTCACAGGTACACTGTGATCTTGAGCAAGTCTCTTACTCTCTCTATCTTCAGTTTCTGGACCTGTAAAATCACTTGCTCCTCTACTTTGCAGTTGCACTGTGCGGTTTAATTCACTAGCGTTTACAAAGCACTTTCTATTCAAGCATTCAATGTGTGAACTAGTACTGTAAGTGGGAATCATTAATGTGCCCCATGTGTTCGTATGGCAGGTTACCTGTCATACGTATTTGAGATGCTCTTTCTAAAAATAGAGTCTCAAGCTGAATTTAATTTGCTCCTTAGATGATGCCCAACTCCTATGCTACTTTCAAAATAAGAGACATTTCAAAAGCTAATGTGTTATGAATTTAGAGTATTACATTTGTCCTAAACACTCAAAGAGTTTAATTCTGACACCTCCATGAAATAAAATATTTTAAAATCAATTTAATGTCAATCGTCAGTCACGCCTGTTTAAAACAGATACAATACCAAAGAGGAAAAGAGTGAAGAGAGACGGCTAATCTACTAACCTCTGTTTGATGCAAGAATGACTCTCATCCAATAGAAAGGATCTGCAGAGTCGGATGACATGATTCCAAATAAAGGTATCTATAAAGATGCATATAGTATTAAAAACACCTAGACTTCTCTGTAAAGGTAGACACCACAAAGTACTAACAAATATATACTACAAAGAGTAATCCTGTACTGGTTTAAGGTTATAGGCCTATGGTGATCCAACACTATTATGTTGCTTAGGATAATTCATTCCAATGTTCTTTCTGATTTGGACATTAAAACCAGAGCATAAAGTTTATATGATAAACTACATAATCCTCTGAAGAAAACTCAAAGCACAATATGAGAAAGACATATTTAATAACCTGTACAAATTAAATAAGCCAGTCTTCATGTGTCAGGGAGACAATAATAAATCCAATAGAATTTACTATTATTTATTTCCCTGATATTTTTGCATCACAGTGTTGAACTTCGGAGGAATATAGCCAAAAAATGAAAGTTTCCAGATTTGAAAATGAACAAGAAAGCATTCAGCTGCTAACAGTGGGCCCTAATATTGCTTTTCTTTGCAGTTATATAGCAGAAAAATTAATACAAATATTTTCCCCAATGATGAATTCCCCAACCATAGATATAAAATATTTAAAATATGTAACTATAAGAAGTACCATGTATGGAAACAATCACAAATTTAAGTCAATAAAAGCCAGCAGGGTAATTAATTCAGCTTTGGGGTTTTAACACTATACATATCAAACAGACCAGAAGGCATACTGTCTTGCTGTTTTAACAGCGCAGGCTAGCATCTCTTGAAATAGGTTAGAAATTTTGTTTTACTTTACCTAGAACTGCTTTTTATTGGTTCAGATTATCTTACTCTTATGACATTCCATTTATAGCCACGAACAATGATTACTCCATTTTAACCCCACTTACTTTCCAAACTGCAAAGGGGGCTTCTTTGGTTTATACACCTTCACCATGTACTGTCATTTGTTCTCACAATCTTGGTACCATATGCATGCAGGATTTCTGCATATATAATTTGGTCCCTACAAATACTAGGAAAGTTTTAAGTTTTGACTATATATAATTTTGCATAATTTGCTGTGGTGGAAAATTGTACATGTCATCAAATCTTCTAAAACTTAACAGATAAAATCTGGTTACTGATGGGTTTGTTGGTGCAGAAGCACGGTCTTTCTCTTATGCTACTCTATGGAAGCAGTTCTTTAACCCTTGATGAGGCATTAGCTCTTCTGGAACCCACCTCAAACATGGAAAAAAAATGTGTCCCAGGATTCTAGTCAGGTTGAAATCTACATTCTTCTAAAGTACTTACTGAAAATTCAGTCTATATTTGTTTCTTCCTTATTTTATTATTGTAATCCTTGTAAAGCTTCCACTACTCAAAATCTGCATTCAATATATCAGCAGCTAAACAGTGCTGAAGAAGCATGTTCTTCCGTCTCAGAAAAAATGTTAATGGCTCCCCAAAAGAAAATAAGATGATTTTAAAAACCTTCTTTCAGCCTCTAAATAGCCTTTGACTGTTCCAAATTTAGATTGTATTTTGTGGATCACTTGAATTTACACATTAGTTAGTGGCTCTAGAATAACTTTAAACACTACAATTTCAGAATCAAGTCTTTTAAAGTGCAATTTAAAAGCTCTGCAAAACCATTTATATTAACTTTGTGCAACAAGATGTTGTCAGGTTAATTTAGGTTTTAATCATTCTTGGCACCGTGTTTTACAAACATTACTTAAATTTGTAAAAGCTTGCTTCTTAGTAGCTAACATCTCTATCCATATTTCCATTAATTTTTAAAAAAATTTAAACTAAAACACTATTTAAAGAATTATTCCCTTGCAATGTTGGTAACCCATGCAATGTGCCATCCTGTTAAAACCATGGCTAATTTTTTTAAAAAAAAATCACACTTCTATTTTTTTTTAACTTATTGTTACAACTAACATCTTAGTTATAAGATTAAAAAGACAAATATATTTTTCAGTTTGTTTACTGTGTGAATTTGGCAGCACTTTGTATATAGTTTCACTGTTTATTCTATTATCAGTGACCCCCATTTGTATGGGTCTTTCACACACAGAAACAAAGGAGAGAAATATATGAAGTTTGTAAATATAGAGAAAGAAAGATGATAAAACCAAAGAAATTGTCAGGGGAAATCAGGGATAGGTGGAGTACCTGAAATTACTTTTAACTTATTTTTCAAATGAGACTAGATTGCAAGTTAATAGCTTCCTGTTAAGGTCTGAAAAGTAGGGTGTAACAAGTAAAGAAATTAATTTAAAAAAAATCTTATATGAACTTTAACAAAGGATGCTTTGTAAGTGCAAGTTTTATTGACAAACCTACTTAAATATTTAATGTAAAATTAGAAAATAACCAAATTAGTACAGATATACAAGGAATCCTCACTGCTCCAGCATTAAAAACAAACATTAACTCCTCTTACATGTCTTACATAAAGGGGATGTGGATGTGCGTGTAAAGAGCTGGTATTATATAGGTACATACCTGACAGCACACTAAGAAAATGAATAGTGTAATAGCTGTCCATAGCACTTTCTCTCTGAACTGGATCTATAGAATAGAATTTAGAATATTAATCACAAATGTGTTAACACTCCATATTGTAATATAACAACATTCTGTAACAGAAAATGCTGCATCATATGGAGTTCAGAGCCAGAGTATTCAACCCTTACAGTAAACTTCTAACACTGACTGGTGTTTCAGACTGATTATCTGATATATCTAGTGTGACAATAGTGAAATTCTGAGGTAATAATTGAAGAATACTGATATGTAACTAGCTGTTGAGTTATACAATCTAACTTATACTCGCATTAGCGGAATATTTATTATACACCTATAATGCATTAAAATTCAATAAGGACTGGTTCAGAAAAGCAACACAATGGCCTCAGAAAAGAACATCCCAGAACACACCTGAAAAACAATGGGGAAAACTATTTGCTTCAAGGACCCTACCACCTGTTTCCAATAGTTTAGCTTACTCCTCAAGCTATCTCCCTCTTTTTTTGCCCTCTATCATATTTTTAAGGCATCTCCTGTGATAACGAAAATCCACATTCCCTCTGGCTCTACGTAACTATGGTGACACTTCAGTATCAGAGAAAACACAGCTTTGTATCACCTACTACACTCTCAAGCCACAAAAGAAAGAAAAGTTTATTTAGTTGTGGTCTGACACTAAAGGAAAAAGGAAATGAGTTTTCTGAGGCCATAGGCCAGAGACAGAAAAAGGGCATCAAAGTACTACAGCCAAGCCAGAAACAAGAAGTAGTACTGAAATAACACTCAGTTATCTGATCAGAGATACCTGGACACAATTCACTCCTTTGACATTTTCTCACCTACAGCTGGTACAAAATGAGTGACTTAAGTGTCCTCACAGTGTTTTCAACAGTCTGTTCAACACCTTAGTTTAGAAAACATCCTGTTCAAACAGATTCAACAATGCATACAAGGGGAATATGAACCACTGCTATCTGCTTACAACTAATAGTAATTACTTCCACTATTAACATATCCAACCAAAACTTACAGATGATACTTTTTCATCAGAGAGAAAAGCAAAGAGCACACTTTCTGCTTTCACTTAATACAATGGGAAAACTGATTTTAATGGGAGCAGGATTGGATACAACTTTCACACATATTAGAAACTGAACAATGGCTCGGAAGAAAACAAAATTCTTACTGAGAAAGTCTGCAAATGACACAAAGATTGGGGGTAGTAAATAATGAAGAAGCACTGATACAGAACAATCTGGATCACTTGGTAAACTGGGTGAGAGCAAACAATATGCATTTTAAAAGGGCCAATGTAAAGTACTATATCTAGGAGCAAAGAAATGTAGGTCTTATTTTTCAGATGGGTGACTCTATTTTGGGAAGTCATACTTTGAAAAAGACTAAGGGGTCATGGTGGATTATCAGCTGAACGTGAGGTCCCAGTGCAATGCTATGGCCAAAAGGGCGAATACGATTGTTAGCTATATAAATGGGAATATTGTCTAGATGTAGGGAGGTTATATTACCTCTGTATTTGACACTGGTGTGACCCCTACTGGAATACTCCATCCTGTTCTGGTGTCCACAATGCAAGAAGGATGTTGATAAATTGGGAGAGGGTTCAGAGAAGAGAGTCATGAGAATTATTAAAGGAAAACATGCCTTTTAAGTGAGAGACTCAAGGAGTTCGATCTATTTGGCTTAAAAAACAGAATTTAAGGACTGTCGTCATCAACTTGATATTCAAGAGTGGTCACCACTCCAGTCAAGTGCCCCCTCTCTGACACTCACAAGAATGCTGAGAAGGAACCCACCACTGGGTCTCTAGGCATTTTAAGCCTCCAGTGCTCAGCCACTACTCCAGTCTTCTCTAGCTCAAGCAGAGGGAGAAGCAACCCAACATATAGGGGCCTGATTAGGCTAGGCACCCGGACTACATTCCTGAACAAAGACGAACCACAGGGACTCCCCTGGGAAAGGTGAGATAGCGACAGGCATTGTTAAATGATCTGTACTCACATGCTTTATCTGTTAAGTAGAAAAGCAATGGTATGAGATCCCATACAAAGTGTCTGTTACGTTCTTTACACTTGCCACAGGCCTTCTGGCACAGTTAAATGGGAACCCAGAGACTCACACCTTTGGGTGGACTTCTGGAAGTGGGTGTGCTTAACCTATGGGAGAGTCTGAATGGTCAGCACTGAGCCTTGAGGCTAAATAGCTGATTCCAGCTCTCAGGAGAGGGTGCTAGACAGAAAGTTGGCATCCCAAGACCGTACATAAGGACTTCAAGGACTGGGTACTGGTTGGGCTCTACTCAGGCTCTGGTGGTTTAAAACACTGAGGAACCCAGAGACTGGGTCCCCACACAACAGTCTACTGAGTAACTGAAGCGGAGTGGAGCACATGTGACTGAGGACTCTTCAGCCTTACAAAGATTTAACAAGATCCAGTAGCTGTAAGCTGAAGCTAGACAAATTCAGACTAGAACTAAGGTACAAAATTTTAACAGGGATAGTAATTAGGCATTGGAACAATTTACCAAGGGTTGTGGTGGCATCTCCATGACTGGAAATTTTAAAATCAAGATTAGATATTTTTCTAAAAGATATGCCACAGTTCAAACTGGAATTAATTTGGGGAAGTCTCAGATGATCATAATGGTCTCTCCTGGCTTTATAATCTATTAATTCACCCAATACAAGTAAACATCGAAACGATGCACTCACCTTTCTTTCAGGCTTCTGGATTTCAGGTAAAACTGCACAGAAAGGCTTAATAACTTCTAAAAATTTAACTGTTTCAAGGAAAAAAAAATAAAGTAAGTTTTTCAAGAATAGTGAACTTTTACTTATTACAGCACTTGCTTTCTTACCTAGGACTTAGCCCTTTAAACATGAACATTAACTACTTCTTTGATGTTCAAAAATGAGTTGCATACAGAAATTCATATTTTTACCACTACTTGCAAATTCATGGCTTGGGTTGATCTGAAGACAAAATGTGCCAAAAGTCTGAAATGGAATGTAATGGTTGTTACTAATAAGGCCTGTCTTTTCCTTCACATTTGGCTTGGTGTCATTTTCATATACTCAAGAAAGGAAGCATTATACATAATAGTGACAGTGAGTTGGAACTTAAACATTAATTAAAGATGAATATCTGCTCTCTTTCCAGATTGGGTAAATACAGAGACAAGATTTGATTTATAAAAGCGCTAAAATATGGTCACATGTGGCACTCCTACAGGCAAGGGCACAAGCTAGTGTGGTCAAAGCTTCACTCAGGCTGTTGGGGTCAAAACCCTCTGGCCTGCACAGAACAGTATGGACAAACCCACAGATAGCCCCATAGACCTGATGATTCGTTTTCCCTGGGCCAGGGCTGGAACATTCCTTAAGGTGTATTCCCGTGCTTCAGCCAGGCAGTGTCACGCCCCGATGGGCATGGGCATGGTCACCCCCAACCTCTCCCAGCATGCTCCCCAGTCACCCGGAGCTGACCCTCCCTGCCAAGTCACAGCCTCCCGCTCACCTGCACAGCTGCCCTCTCCCATCCCCCCACAGCCAGGGCCTTTTCCTCCCCCTGGATTACCGCACACGCCCCAACCTGGTGGCTGTCAGTCCATCCGTCTCCCAGGTTGTGCCGACACCCAGCCTGGTGACTGTCCGTCCATCCATCCGTCCGTCGCCCTAATACCGAGCCTGGTGTTTGTCCATCCTTCTCCCAGGTCGCCCCAACACCCAGCCTGCTGTCTGTCTGTCTGTCCGTCCGTCTCCCAGGTCACCCTAATACCAAGCCTGGTGTCTGTCTGTCCGTCCATCTCCCAGGTCGCCCTAACAACCAGCCTGCAGTTTGTCTGTCTGTCCATCCATCTCCCAGGTCGCCCTAACACCGAGCCTGGTGTCTGTCCATCCTTCTCCCAGGTCGCCCCAACACCCAGCCTCCTGTTTGTCTGTCTGTCCGTCCATCTCCCAGGTCGCTCTAACACCCAGCCTG
>ML675616.1:11260223-11361540 GCA_007922155.1 Mesoclemmys tuberculata | reverse complement strand
GCGTGGGAGCGGGGCGGGAGAATAGCGAACCTGCGCGGGACGGATCCTCCGCCTCGCGAAAACGACCCTCGCCGCTATCCGTCAACCGGCCCGGGGCAGAGGGATCAGGCGGGCGGTGGTCACCTAAACTCGTCAAAGGACCCTGCCTCCGAGTCCGCTCCGGCGACTGAGCCGCCCGTCGTGGCTGGGTCGCCTCGCACGTCAATCAAGGGCTGAGCCCGCCTCCGCGGGGGGAGGGGCGGGGCACTGGGCGCAAGGGCCCACTCCCAGGTCGAGGAGGCCAGGGGAAGCACAGGGCGGGGAGGAGAGGAGAGGGCTGGTCTGCAGCGGTGCTGGGACCCTTGGTGTAGGAGGGGTGCTCAGGGGCACCGACCCGAACTAAACCCTCTAGAAACCACTGCAAGCCCCGGGGGGCACCCGCCCCCAGCCCGGCGCTAGTTCCAGCACCGGCCATTGCATTTCATTCTCTATTCTTTCGCGGAGAGCGCTGCCATCCGTTGTTTATCTGCAGCGTGCGGACACGTACCAGTGATTACAGAGAGATGCTTATCACACTGCATTACTGCTCTAAAGCTTCAGTACTAGTGCTACCCTCCGAAATCAAACCCCCAGGGAAAGTACCCGCATATCCTTTTCATGCCACTGAAATAGCTAGAACTAAGATTTCAGGAAGGAAAGGTTAGGAAGATACTCACTCATCAAGTATTGTTGCCCCAAGGAGAGATGTAGGGACATAGGCAAAGGTCTGGGTTTGGACTTCGTGCATGCAACAGCTTGTAAAGTTTGTTATTGACAAAGCATCAATCACTGTGAACTTGGTAGAGAGAAAAGAGAATATATAGAGCCTGATTCAATGGAGGGCAGATAAGTAAGTGCTATACTGATGCAGTATTAAATAGGGGAGAGCAAAGAAAGCAGGGGAGTAAGGGGTGGTGTATCACAGGGCTGAATTCTAAAGTGCCCCACCTCAAATAGGGTTGCTGAGGGAAGGCAGTAGGTTAGTACACACTCTGCTGTCACCCAGCTGTGACACTAAGTGAATGCCAGCAAACTACAAAGCGCTGGAACCTATCACTGGTCCAAATTTGACTTCGAAGAAAAAACGGTGCTTGTTTACCAGGATATGCATAAGGTTCTCCAGTGCTAACAGATAGAACATAAAAAACAGTAGGTGCACCTCCTGACACACTTTGCTATAGATAGCAAAAGTTTAATGAGATCTGTTCTTGCAATATTGCATGCAACCTACCTAAAGACTAGAAAGGCCAATGCTATTGTTGCTATTAGCTTCAGGAGACTGCAACACAAAACATTCCACAAGAGCTCCTCCCACGAAGACACAGTGTAACATAAGCTCCTGCTGCACCTCAATAGCTCATATCCCATATCTTTCAACACAGTCACACTCTACTCTGTCAGCCAAGTATCATGTTAAGCAGCTGTTGACAAAGGTAAAATCCGGACACAAATTCCAGCATTCTAGTCCATGTATTGCTATGACTCAGTGGAATTAAGCAAGGTCACTTAGCATCTCTGCTCCTATAAAATGGGAGGAAAAAACCTGCCTCATACAGGAGTGTTCTGAAAATTAGTTTGTGAAGCTTGTTTAAGATGAAAAGCCATTTAATTTTAAAAATCAATGGGACTACTTATGTTAGTGTCCACGAGCATAAGGGCTCCACAATCTAGTCCAATGCCAATAGAAAAAAGTTTAAGTGAAACAAAAGTTTAAAATTGAAATCTCTGGCTGGAACTATTTACCTCTCCCAAGCATGTGTATCTCAGCCCTACTGACTGCCCTCCAAGGTCTTGGGTAGCACAGATTTGGGGATTATCATCTGGTCCAATCTCTTATGTTCTATAAATATTTTCTGATTTGAGATACTTAGTACATAAGATGGAGACATCTCTCCAAAGATGTCTCCGTGTCCTTGGAGATCGCGTGTAAGAAAACTTTGTACTGAAAAATACATTTTACATAAATTACTGGCAACTGAAAAAAAAATCTGAAAATGAACTTCCACATGTATCTCTCATAACTTATGTCACTGTGCTGAGGAGTTCAAAGATAATGCTAGAGCAATATTTTTTATGTGACCCTTTTCTAAGGAACTACAGTACCAGCCAAAAAAGCCAAAAGGATATTATTTAACCTTTACAAACAAACAAAAAAAAACCCCAACTTGTACTCAACATTCCAAATGCTGGACATCAAATAACCCAACTTAAACTATTACACTACATGTATTTCCCCCATTCAAATCTTACAGAAAAAGCTAAGACAAAAATCATTAAGTTAATGGACGGCAGCAGCATTTTCTAATATCAGACAACTGCACCTTAGAGATTTGTTATCTCCTAGATTCCCATAGTTACAGAATTAATCACAGACAAGGGCTTGGAAATGGAAATATAGGGTGGAAAATTATTACTGTATTACAATAATACATGCACTAAATGATGTCTGTCTGAAATTCGAAAGTGTGTTGGCACATAAGCAGAGATGAAAAAGCCATTTTGACACATCACACCTGAGAAAGCAATGGCTAATTCTTGAAAAAAATGGGTGAGTGAATCTTCTGTTGAGGAATGGTGGTGTTGAGACCGTTCTGGAGGCTACAGCTCTGTTTTTATTCTGAGGATAGACACAAACACTGGCAGCCAGCACTGCCATCTCTCCTTACACTGCCCTGCCACTGGGCCTCCACAGTAACATAGAGGCACCACTCAGATGAGAGGATAGTTGTGTGCATGGCTCATTCAATTCTCTGCTGAAATTGTCAACCAGGGAACTCAGCTGTGGGGGGGTGTCTCCTTTCCCCTGCTGCCTCAGAGAAAAAAGGGACTAAGACCCATAAGACTTGGTTCTCAACGGCCAATGAAAAAAAACTTTATTATAGAAATGCCATAGTTGCAGGCATTACTCAATTCTTAAACATCCACTGAAATTTAAAAATCTAAAAAGTCAAGGGAAAACTGTTCCCACAAATGAACAATACCAAAGAACTGTGGATTTGTACTGCTATATGGGATAATGCTTTATAAATGAAACATTTGATTTCCCAGCTAACTGACTGGGCTCACTGCAGATTTGTTTTTATATAATGAAAAAATACAAAAGGACAGTGAGAATTATCCTCTGCATAAATACACATAGGCTGAGATCATTATGGATTTTGTTGCATACGTACATTTAAAGAACTGTCTGCTATTTCCAGAACAGTTCCTAATTTGTTCTTCCCTTTTAGGACAAAGGCCAAGGGGTTTTTCTTGTAAGGAGTTTACAAATATTATTATAAGAAACTGGTTTCCAAGTAGAGAGGTCTTAGACAAATGTTTTGGCAAGGAGATCATGCTGTTGCTGCTGGTGTAGTGTTCCAATGCCCACTGCGGGGGCTGGTAAGGGAGGTCTACTTGCAAGATGGAGCTGCAATTAAAGGTCAAGAAAAAAAGTATTTAGACTGATGTCTGATTAAGGTTGATTTTACTCATTTATTCAACATTACTCTATGCCATTATCACCATGGCATTTGAATGCCTCAAAATAAATGAAACACAAATACTGGATCGTTGAATCACACATATAAATTATTCGGGAAGTTATCACTGTCCTTTTACTAACCAAAAAGTATCTTCTTCACCCTAACTCAGCAATGGGATGATCGCCTGAGTAAACAGTCCTCAGCTATGCCCCCACGGTCAAAATATTCAAGGTGACAAACCACCCAAAGGAGATTTCACAGTGGAGGGCCTATAAGGTCCTTAAAAGTTCAATTCCAAGAATGAGAGCAAAAGTGCCTCAGCAATCTTCACCATCACAGTGGGACATAACGGGAGACGTGATCTCCTGAAGAGCTGGGATTCTGGGGATAAGAGTTCTAGTCCTGGCTCTCCTACTGACCTGCTGCAAGACCTTAGGAATGTCCCTTAGGGCTAGATTCACAAAGTGACTCTGGCACTGCAGTACCTACCCTTGAGGCACTCTGCCACCTTGTGAAATTCACACCCTGAGTTAGGCACCCACACTCCTTATACAATGCACGGCAGGAGATAGATGCCTAAGAAGGGGATTCACAGGAGCCAGCACTCTGTGCAGGGAGCTGCCTAAGCTAGCCTGCAGGAAACACTGAGAAGAAGATAGCCTATGTCCCATGCCTGAAATGGGCCAAATTCCCAAATTAGCTGTGTGCGCACGCGCGTCACATGCACCGGTGCCAGAACTTTTTTTTTCCCCTCAGTGATACCTGTAGTGGCCAGGTCTAGCATCCTCTGCAGCGGCGTGCACATGCGCCCACATATAGGTGCTGCTGGTCCACTTGGGGGTTGTCCCACCTCTGGAAGAGACGAGCAACCCCTCCGGGTGGAGGGACCACTCATGGTGAGAGCAGAAAGACCTGCTGAGGCGGTCAGCTAAAGAGTTGATGATTCCGGGGAGATGCACTGCCTCCAGGTGAATGTCATGGCTGATGTAAAAGTTCCATAGATGTATGGCTTCCCGACACAGGGCTGGGGACTGAGCTCTACCCTGCCTGTTGATGTAGTGTATGGAGGCTGTATTGTCCATGGGTACTCGTACGACCCTACTGGAGAGCTGTGGTAAGAAAACTGAGCAGGCTAGGCGAATTGCCCTGAGCTCTTGGACATGGATGTGTAATGCTAGTTCCTTTGCAGACCACGTGCCCTGGGTCCTCAGGGGACCTAAGTGAGCCCCCCAGCCTCAGAAAAGTAAATACTTGTAGATCTGGCTGCAGTGTCTGCTGCATCAGAGGCTGCTTGCAGGGATGCCCTGGCTACCATCCTCCCTTTCTCCAAGATGGCCTCAAATTCCTGCCTGGAGGGGTGCGACAATGACTCTGCAAACTTTTCTAGTGACTGCCAGATATCAAACTGGTGCCTGCCTAGCAGCACCTGCTGGTTTTCTACCCATAGCTGTACGTTATCGGTGGAATAACCTTTCCGTCCGAACAAGTCCAGGCTTTTTGCCTCTATTTTTAGGTGTAGAGCTCACTTTGCCCTGTTTGTCTCTTTCATTGGCTGTCACGATCACCAGCAATCTTGGGGCGGGGTGGGTGTACAAGTATACAAACCCCTTTGCTGGTACATAATACTTCCTTTCTGCCCTCTTTGATGTGGGGGTCAAGGAGGCCGGGGTTTGCCACAGTGCTTTGGTTAGTTTGACCACTCCTTCATGGACAGGGAGGGCCACTCTACTGGGCGCTGCTGATGCCAGAATCCCAAACAGGTCATCAACAGGCTCATCTAGTGCCTCGATTTTGAGGCCCAGATTGGATGCCATCCTTTTTAAAAGGTCCTGATAGCATCTGAAGTCATCCAGCAGTGTTGCTGATAAAGGGCCCACTGCTGCCTTGTCCAGTGCTGAAGAGGAAGAGGCCAGTAGCTGGGGCAGGGGAAGGGCCATTGCTCTGGTTGGGGTAGGTGACATCCCTGGTCAGATTCTGAGTCCGGGTGTAGTGCCCAGGTCTGGGGGATAGAGGACCTCAGCACTGAGGCCCCGCATCCAGAACTAGTCTGTGGGAACCCAGGGGGAAACCCCCACCAGTAAGGCTATGACCTCAGCCACTGTCCTTGCAGCCATGCCCCCATTCGTGGCATTGTCGGGAAGCCGAGTTTTGGGGTAAGGGTCTGCCTTGTCTGAACCACTTCCTCACTCTCTGAGGAAGAGGTGCCGCTATCTGACGGCCAAGGCAGTGCCAATGTATGCCCAAAGCTCGATTCTGTTATACTGATTCTATGTGAAATACCCTTATTCCTTTGGTACAAGACAAACCACCACAGCAGTTTCTGTGAGGCTTTGCATTTTGGGTATGTATGGTGATCTGTTCACTATTGGTAAGTTTGTTTGAAACCACCATCTGTTTGTCTGAAACTAACATCTGGTGATTGATTATCCTGTTTCTAAAGTTACCAAAGATCATTCTGTGAAACTGTTGCTACTGTTGAACTATGTATGTTTTAAAATCACTGCTTAAAGTAACATCAGCAAATGTTCTAAAACAAAAAAATTCAACATTAAATAAGAATGTTTTATAATAATAAATGTTTTAAATAAAAATGTTATTGTTTCTGAAAGACACTTGTGTCTTCCAGTTACAAGTTAAGTAAATGTTAAAAAATTAAAATGTAAATAAATAAATAAGTAATGTGTGTATGTAAAACCAAAAAGTAACATAAAAAGGCGCCAGCCTCAAATGTTTAAGGGAGTAAAAATAACCACTTTTATGACCCAGACAGCCGACGACTGCCCACCTGAATGACCCTAAAATCCACCTGAAAAACCAAAACCAAAATAAACCCTAAAAAATAACGGTCATGTTTGCAAAACATGGGTGATTAATCATCACACCAGGATGCAGATGCAGCATGACAAAGCAAAACTCAGAGTGGCATAAAAGCTTATCCCTATTAAATAAATAAATAAATAAATAAATAAAAATAGAGGACTTTGGGTTTGATTCTACAATCATCCTCCAGGAGCATAGGTACACCCCGACATATACGAGGGAGGGAGCAGGGGTCTTAGCCACCTGGCTAGTGGACTAACACAAGCAACAAAGGCTAAAAGTGTGCAGACAATTGCTTTTTAAAATCTCTGTATTCACAATACACATGGTGTATTGCCTTGTCCCCCTGAACAAGACTCTGCCGTTTATTTTATAAGTATAACATTGTGGTGGAGAATTGCAAAAGGGGGAAGGAATGCTGATATACATTTCGTTTACTGCAGATAGGGTGTGCACACCATTAAAAGAAGGTACCTTGTTTTAAAAAATTGCCATGGGCATGGCATTGTAGCTGCACCAATATTTGCAGTCACCACATGAAGGAGCTCATACTATGTGATGGCCACTGCCACTCACATGTTAGGAGCTCGCACTGCATGTTGAATTTTGAAGTAACCAGGTCCCCACTTGCACGTTAGGAGCTTGTACTGCATGAGGCGTGTGTGAACCTATGCTGCCAGCACATTAGGAGTTTGCACTGTGTGCTGTTCACACATTAAAACTCAGGGAAACTGCAGGAAAACTTTTCTTGACAAAAATTTGTGTACATGCAGAGGGTTTGACTGCGATATACCCCACACTCGTCCTTTGGCTATCTCCCTGGCATAGGAGCTTGTACTGTACCACAGCTTTAGCAAATACAAGTTGTTTTTAAAAAAGCAGGTTAAAAACCCCTTTCCCTCAGGAGAAGACCTTAACCTGCCCGCCTTCCCTACCCTTTGTCAAAGAAGACACCCCTTTTTTTCCACATGTTACAGAAATTTGGGCACAACTGCTGAACGGCACAAGTCCTAGCTGATGTCCATAGGATATCCAATTTGAAAAATAAATTGGCACAGTATTTAGTAGTATACAAACGTTCCAGCTCCAGCAGGAGGGAATCTGCAGGAATGTGGCTGCTACGGGAAGCATGCAATAGCTTCTGTCTGTGCTTAGCAAAAAGTCAGGAAGCAATTACCTTCCTTAATAAAAAAGCAAATAAGGCAAACAAAGAAATTGAGCACTAAAAAGCCTCTGCTACAGAAATGCAAAATTAGTTCAACTCCCTTCAAAATACACTTTAAAAAACCCCCAACAAAAATAGTTTTTTAAAAATAGTTAAATCTAAAAATAAAATTAAAATTAAAAAGTTAAAAATTAATAAAAAACTAACCCTACAACAAACATAAAAAGTATGCTGCCATAAATTTTTTTAAAAAATCATAAAAATATAATAGAATCATAGCTCTGCGCAGCATGTCAAGTTACATGCAATTTATCAAGCCCTATAACAATACAAAAATTCTCCCAGGCCAGTGTACGTATATGCAAAGAGCAATTTTTGCATAAAGGAGGTGCAATACTAAACATTTAATTAGCAAAAAACAAAAAAAAAAACCCAATTAAAAAAACATCCAAAAAGCACTGCTGGCAAATGGCACGGAGATCCCATACTTTGGACGTGATGGGACCAGCTCTTGTCCTTATGTTTTTTATAAGGACTGGCAGAGCAGGGTTGAGATACCGGGGAATTGTGCTGGGATTCCTGTGACCTGCACCGTTCTTAGGTCTGGTATCGATTCTCTGATGTTCGATGCCAGTCTTCCAGGGACTGACAGTGGGAGGGCAGTCTATCACTGCCTTGGCCCAGAGAGCGTGGTTTCCTATCCGGGGACTCTTGCGCACCGGTGAATGGTGCCTCGGAGATGGGTACTGTGGGGTGGACCTGTCAATCAGCTTGCCCCTCGACACAGTACCAGCCAGTGTTGGCGCCGAGTCTCGGTGCAGTCTGCTGTCTCTTGGCGTTGGTGGTACCAGCATTGCAAAGAGTCTTTCATTGCTTGAAAAGCCTTCTGAGTCAATAGCACCATCAGGTGACGAGGGCCTTTTCCATTCCTCGGAGTCGGTGGGGGGGCCCCGTGCTAGGATCAAAGCTCACAGTGGGGGACCCTATGGAGGTGGAGGGGGTTGGCAGCCCAACGTGGTTCTCACCTAGTCTCCTGTAACCTTCTTTGTTTTGTCTACAGGTGAGCGCCCCCACTCAGTTCACATCTTCTTTGACCTCTTTTTCAGTACCAGAGATGGTGACCGATGCCAAGAGGATAAAGAGGGTGATGGAGGGACACCGATATACCCTGCTCTGACATTGGCCTGAGAGCCAAATCCATAAGGATGGCCTTAAGCCAAATGTCCCATTCCTTTTTTGTCCAAGGGCAAAAACTTTTGCTGATCTTGCACCTCTCACAGATGTGAGCTTCCCCATGGCATTTCAGACAACTTTGATGTGGGGTGTTCCTTGGCATAGGCTTCTTGCAAGAAGCACAGAGTTTAAAACCTGGGGAATGGGGCTTGCCACGACCTGGGACTCTAGCTATTACAAAACTATTACTAACTACAATTAACACATGAGAAAGAATAAAGCAGCACTGAGTTTCGAGAGAGACTTGCGAAGCAAGAGACATTCCCTTACCATCACTGGCGGTAAGAAGGAACTGAAGCTGGGGGACCGGCAACGCCTATATGTGGGCACATGTGCACGCTGCTGCAGGGGACACTAGAGCTGGCCACTACAGGTACCACTTAGCACTGGTGCATGTGGCGCGCACATACACCTAAATTGGGAAGGGACATAAGCAAGCACTCAAAAAACTACTTGGTTTTCCCACCTCTCAGGACAGCACTCTAACCACTAGGATGTGGGATATTCTGGGGCAGGGCTCTCTCAATGTCTCCTGTTGATGTTGTTCCACTGTGCATAATTAAATAGTCACTGGGCCACAGAGAGTGTGAGAATGACTGTACTGTCCAGTGGTTAGAGCACTCTCCTGAGAGGTGGGAGACCAAAGTTCAAATCCCTTCCTCCCATCAGTTAGAAGGGAGAATTGAACCCAGGCCTCTCTCATTCCAGGTGAGTTCTCTAGCCACTGCATTAAAGGTTATAATGGCGGTGGTACAACCTCCTCTGGCCATTTTGTATGGGTTGAGGATTGGATCAGGCCCTGAAGGCAAGACAGGTGGGGGAACACCTAGTATATGAATTGCACTGAACTGCTGGGCAATGCTGGGAGTTAGGTACCTGTGCACATGCCCAGCAGCTGAAATTCAAAGGCCTTGGGGACTGCAGAGGTAGAAACGTAGGGGTCTACAGGGCTAGGTGGCAGCTGTGTAACCGTTTTGTCAATGCCAGTGATGCCTAAATGTTGGACTTCGGCACCTAAAATGGCAGTTATACACCTATGGCCCTACTTCTTGGGGTCCATTTGTTATGTCTATCGTGAACTCTTTTGGGTGGGGTTTCACAGCTGACAGAGCACCAGGTCCTATCACAACAGAGCCCCAATTCTGGCTATGACCACTAGATGCTACCCTAACATACATGATACCTTACGTTGGAACATTACACACATTTGAGGGGTTTTATGTTTATGAAATTTAAACTAATCACTACTAATTCCTGGTAGCAAATATATATATAGTATGTAAAGGCTCAAACAACAATTTAAAAAGAGTACTGGACCAAGTGAAAACCTTACCTTACATGCCAACTGCTTCTCAAACCTTGGTGACACAAAGGTCCAGGGACCCATATTCTGCGGCTCCTCCTGACTCCAAATAAAATCTGTAGGAGAGAGAAGAGATCTTGTGTTTGCATATTCCATATACACCAATTGATCTTCCCGCTGAATCCAGAAACAGGTTCTAATGAATCTCTAGCTAGTTCTCTTTGCTGCATATTTCCATTTCCTATACAATGGTCCTGCTGCCACAGCAAAGGCCCCACCTTTCAGTCTGATGATCACTAGACTGGACTTTTTGTTACCACATAATGCTGCTGCCAGTGGTGAAAATAAAATATGAATTTTACCCACATTTAAGAACAAATTATTCTTCCCATTTTATTTTGTTCCTTAACCTTCAAGTCCTTGCATTCCATGTGCTTTAAAGGATCTCTCTCTATCCTCTCGTCTCCTTTCTTCTCCTCTCCCTCTCTCAATAGGAAAAATATCAATTAACTGATCTGATCTTCAATATTTGTTTAAATGCATGTATTTTAAAATTAAACCATAGTACCAATAAGCTCTTTAGGGCAAGGACTGTATCTTAGTCTATTTACAGGCTCTACCCCAATGACTCTGAGATCCCCAATCTCAGTTGGGGTCTCAAGTGCTCCTGTAATACAAATTTAGTTTGTATTACTACTAACATGTACGTTTACCACTGCCATCTGCTGGATTGATTCAGAACTGCTTATTTGCATCATAGGCCACATACTAAAGTATTCCCCTATAGCTCAAGTGATAAGGACTTGGGTTTCTAAAGCAGCAGAGTCCAAGTTGTATCAATGATTGGGGGTGGAGGGAGACACAACAAAACCAAATCAAACCTAGGCCTTTTAGTCCTAAAAGGAAAGAACAACGTGAACTAATAACAAAATGGAGTTCCTAGATGGCCATGGATTTGTTTCAATGCTTTAAAAGAGGTTAAATGCAAAGTACAAACCTTTGGCATTTTTGTACTTGTTCAACTCTTGCTGTAGAGCTTCCAGGGGGAAAGGACACAGTTCTTCTAGTCTGACTATAGCAGTGCTGTGCTTCTTCTCTTCTAGCGCCTCTCTCTGTTTCACCAAAGCATAGTAATGCTTGCCAGAACAGAGCACCACTCGGCTGGTGCTAAAAGGCAGAAAAATTGAATTGCTTTCAAATTATAGCATTTTAAATAGACCCTACACAGACACTTATACATTAAAACCTAAACATTTAGCTTTTTCTTTAAAAAAAAAAAGAAAAGAAAAGAAAACTAGACAAGGCCAAAGTACTGACTATCAGATCAAGAGAAAGAAAAGAGGGCAAAAAAGGAAGGATTGTTCAGTAATTAAGGTCCTGGCCTGGGACTTGGGAACCTGCGTTCAATTCCCTGCTCTGCCACAGACTTGGGCAAGCCCATTAGTCTCTCTCTGTGCCTCAGCGTCCCATCTGTTAAACGTGGATAGTAGTACTTCCCTAACTTACAGGGGTGTTAAGGATAAATACATTGAAGATTCTGAGTTGTTCAGATACCACAGTGATAGTGGCCAGATAAGCAACACAGACAGAAACTAACTGGTAGCTTTGTTACCTTGACCAGGGCTCTTTATACCCCTACCTAACCGAGGAAAAGATACACAAAACATACTTTTGAAATACAGTATAGTTCTCATCCCTACACTACAGACTCTTCACTTCAGCATGTTAGGTGTTCAAAGACCAATATAACAAAGATAATTATTTTTCTCATAAAAAAATAGCAGGAGAGTGGGGGATGCATTTGTTTATGAATGACCAGAATTGGTCAGTGTCAAGCACATTACACGCAGAAGTAAGAAAAGCCATCACCAAGCTCAAATTCTCTTAATGCACTTCAGCTCAGGTCTCAACTGCTACATCCTACCCATGCCTGCTGTTTCAGTCCTGGAGCTTCTTTACAAACTTTCAGTTGTGCTGCAGTTTGTGGTGGAGGAAGATATGCCCAGCAACTATGCAGAGACCACACTGATTTAATCTTTTAGTGAATCTCCTTTATGTACAGTGCAAAACCTTCAGGCCTAATTCGGCTCTTATTTATAAGGGTGTAAATCAGGGGTTACTAATGAAGTCACTGGAGTAAGTTTTACAGAGGTGACAAAAGAATCAAAGGACATTTAATTCTGCCCTTTGTCTCTATTGATCCTTTTAATTTTTTCTTCATAAAATGGTCAGACATGAATATTCAAACAAAAAACTGTTTTGCACCCAATTATGCTTACATGCTGTTTGGAACTGTGAATATTAAAAAAAGAATCAAGTTACCTTTTAGGATCCACTAACAAATCACCAATTACAGGCTTGAATGTTGTCCCTTGGGCCATTTCTTCAAAACTTGACACCGCCCCCTAAAGGGGGAAAAAGTAGGATATTTAAATTCATGGTTTCCAAATCTAAAAATCAACGTGTTATGTAATGATCAAAATATGATCTTGAAGAAAACCCCACAGAAGTTCATAAAAGCTTGTCAGTCAGTTGTCTATGAGGAATTGGAGTTTTTTGGCATAATGTTCATTACTAACAATAGCTACAATCAAAGATTAAAGAGGCGCTGTCAAACTAATTTTAGCCCATAGATTTAGATTAAGTTATTTTACCTAAACTATTATGAAGAGTTACTCAGTATTTTATTTCTTTAAATTTCCAGGATTTGCCCCCACCTCTTGAAAGGGCAAAGATTTTAAACATTCTCTGCCAACACTGTGAATGTCAAACACAGTGGGACATTTTGCTAATGCATGAGTACCAGAAAGTGAAACTCACTAACGTAGTCTCAATGTCTCAGATGAGTGAAATGGAAAAAAACAAACATAAGGGGACAAAGTCAAATCAGATACCATTTTAACTAACATCCTTTTGAAAACCACTATATTGTCAACCGGCAGAAAAACCCCATGTGGACATATGTATCAGTTTAAAACTGTTATATTGGTTTAGCTTGCACTGGCAAAGTTTACAGGTGCAAGCTAAAACAATATAAGCGACGTTTAAATAGATTTATGAAGGCCAGTAAACAAAGTTGAACCAGTTCAAGTAAAGTGGTTCAAAACCACTCTTAGTTAAACTGGTGTAACTGTGCATTTTTACAGTAAAACCAAACCAAAAGTAACCCTAGCAGACAGCGTCTCTACTTACTGGAAATCTGAGTAGCATTTTTGGAGAAGCAACAATTAAAGGTTTCCGGAAGTTTCGGATCATCTGTCTACGGAGCAAATGGAAATACTGTGCTGGGGTGGTTGGATGCACAACCGACATGTTCACGTTGTCACCATCAACTCCCTCTTCTGTGCTGTCACACATCTGTACAAGGGGAACAAAATAATCCCTCACCAAGAAGCAAGATGTAAACCAAACGTGCTTGATACAGCACAAATGACTGAGGTACAGTCACTGGTGTTTGTACAGAAAACAGATATACACTCCAATATGAGCTAGAGTGTGTGGGTCTCAACTCACAGGAAAAGGCGATAAAGAAGTGGCTCTAGTTCTGTTATAAAACATGGTTAACATCTCAACTACACTACAAAAGTTTTAACTCTATTGTAACCAGGGCCCCTGAATCTATTGTTTAAGCACATTTATGCTCTAAAAACAACTTCTGTATTTGATCCCAGACCACACACACATTGCAATCACTTAGTGAGTTTGTAAAGCACTTAAGGCGTTATTTAGACAAGGAGGTGTTATATCCTTTAAAAATAAAATAATATTTCTTTATAATGCAAGATTTCAGTCCTACAATCATCCTCAGAACCCCGAAGTAACAAAACATGAGACATGGAGGTTTAAAATAGCAACAATGGCAAAATCTTTGCAAACATTAGTGAATTCAGCCTTAACATGCACCTGTGGCAGGTAAATGTTGTTCCCATATAAGTTCAGTTTCCTTATCTGTTAAATGGAACATCTAAGGTCACATGTGAAATTTGTTTCAGAGCCTAAAATAGAACTGCAATCTCCAGATTTGCACCTTGACCACACGCAATCCTCCTATTTCTTTTTCACAGCACCCACCTTGATTATATGATCTTGCTGAGACCTTACAACAACCTCAAGTCTTTAACTCAAGGTGGATGATAAACCAGGATTTAAAAAAAGAAAAGAAACCAGATTTGAATTAAACACACTTTTTCTATTTAAAATTAAAATTCAACTGATGGCAATGCACATTTAAGGCCTAATCTTATAATCTATTAAAATCATTTAAAACTGAATAAAAATATTCAAGCAGTACATGTTTATTACCAAAGTTTTGAAGTCAAACTAATGAGCTTGTGAAAGTCTCTGACTATGCACCTGAAGTGCTAAATTAGCTTTTGACAACATTAGCCTCTCCTTCAGGTACGAAGAGAATGTTTTCTCCATTTCAGTTTATTCAGTTAGTTCAGTTCAATTCAATGACTAGTTCATTCAAAATTGAGAAATCAATTGGGAGCTGAAAAAAGCAGGAAAGCTTGTTTTCATCTACCAACTTATGAATAAAAGCTAGGTACAAAAGGATGTGATCTACTAGTTCTAAAATCTCCAAGGACAAAATGACCAGAAACAATCAGTTCAGTACATAACTACAGATAATTCCTTTTTAAAACTAAAACATTATAAAGAAAGTGTTCTGAATTCAAAACATGTTTCAATAAACCATTTTTTTATGATGTACTGGATAGACATGGGGTTGTTTTCTTTAGCCAATGAAAAATAATTTTAATTCCTGTTATGCATTAATTCAATTCCAATCTTCATCCAAATGCAGCTTGACACGAGTCACAAGTAAAAAATTAGAGATAAGATTTATTTATTTTATTGGACTATATTCTGTTGGTGAAAGAGACAAGCTTTGAGGAAGAGCTCTGTATAAACTCAATAGCTTATCTGTTTCACCAGCGGAAGTTGGTGAATAAAATATATGGCTACACACAACTCGTCTCTCTAATATACGGGACCAACACAACTACAGCACTGCAAAAAAGTAAAATATTAATCATGCAGTAAATAAGAAAAGCATTGTTCACTATTTTCTAACTTAAAAGTAAAAATTAAGAATCTGAATAAATGTATGTTAATTTATACAGTTGCTTAAATAAATGTGTATAGATAAAGTTTATCAAAAAAGAAGGATCAAATATTGTGTGAAGGCTGTATTTAGCTGCAGGTCAACATGTTGTAATGGTTACCAATCAATGAGACTCAACCTTTGTTTGGAAAATAAAAAAGACAAATGAAAAACAAGATTTAAATCCATCATTTATATCCAGGCTTCCTGCTTTAAATCAATCCATACTACTTAATTTGACTGGCAAATGCTACAGGCCTATAGCAACTTTTAATAAAACAACCTCTCTGAAGCGTCTCATATTGACACGCATTGATACAGGGTGTGAAACAGGCAGGTGTGTCCAGCTACCTGTAAGAAACGTTCCATTCGGCAGGAAGAGTGTTCAGGGCCCGCACCATCATAGCCATGGGGAAGAAGAATGACTATCCCACTCTGCAGAAGCCACTTGGCTTCACCTAAAGAAACAGGGGGGGCGGGGGGAGGGAGGGTGAAGAGTTACACAGAGCATAAATCATCAAGTGACTGTGTATAATGTGAAGTCTGTGTAAATCATCTCCCAAAGGTTTACACATGCACACACGCACCCCTTTACTCTAGGAAGTTCGGTGCTCGGTTTGAAATTTTGACACAGTACAACTTTGATTATCTGAAGGTCTCCAAGGACACTGAAGACTTTGTGTAAATCAGAGATGCCGGGTTCTGAGGAGGATTCCAAGTCTGCAGTACCAACACTAATTCCCTCTGCTTCAATTATAAATCCTAAATTTTATTTTTAAAATTGCACTAAAAAGTTACTGTAGAATCCTTTAATTCTACCATGTCATCCTGATTAGACAGGTGCTCCAATTAAAAGCCTTTTTAAAAAAAAATTTAAGAAAATATAAAGTTCAACAAAACGTACTGAATAAGAGTGAGTGATTCACTGCATGCTAGCTTTTTATTTATTTGGAGACTTCTGTATCAAAACGTCAGCTCTAAAAATGTTATACCTATTTAATCTCTGGTAACTTATTTCTTAGTCAGCTGCCACTGCTGAAATATGTCTCTCCAAAGAAGAGTGTATGCCAATACTATTCAGTTTAAGGATCATTTCCTATTCTCAGTTTGCTAGTTTCCTGCAAACTGTGTTAAACTACATCTCACATGAAGTATAGTAAGCTGGAATAACAACTTACAATTCTGAAAATTCCTACTTTCAAATACGAACTGAAGTGTGTGATAGATATATACTTAAAACTGTGTCCAGATGTAAATTCCATTTGTTTTTTTCTCAATGCAATTTGTAATGGATTGTGGATTAGATCATCCATTTTGTAGCAGAAATTTGACACATAGTAGAAAGTTTAGGTTTGGAAAGCTGTGCCAGAACAATCACCGGCCATCAACAATGATGAATGACTCTCCCCTGCTTCAACAATGGGATTTCTGCCAGCATGGTCTTTAACCTTGAACTAGCTCTCTTCTTCACAGAAATCTGAGGGGGGGGGGGGTAAAGAAGGGGGTGGGATGGAATCTCTGTCCAGGAGCATAGCTGAGGGAATTGTAGTTTTTCTGCTTGACCACCTGACCCAGATGTGTGGGGGGCTGTTTTAAAAAGGTAGCTTGCTTTCTAAGCCAAAAAAGCCCTTCCCCCAGCAGAAACAAAAGACCCAGAAGGAGTGGAGGCAGGATGGACTTTGCCTCCCCTAAGAACTTGTACTCAACCCAGAGACTCACAACTGGGGCAAAAATCAGACTAAGGAGGACAGTGTTCAAGAGTCTGATTTTCATAGATCCATAACTCTCTTGTACTTTTTAAAAATATGTGTTCAAGTAATTCTTTGCTAAGCCTGGATTTCGTTGCTTTTCTGCCACATTATCCTGATAGTGTTAACTAGCAACCAGAGCTCCCACAGCCAGGTCATCTCCAAGAGGTAATCTGTCCAAGAAGCCTGGGGGCTTGTAAAGGCCAAGGCACTTGTTCCAGGGTCCAAGTAGCAGGATTGTGGGGTCCTACTGTTCAAGAGGGGTGTCACACCTGAAGTCTCTATGACACTGGGACACCCTCAGTGCCAACTGGCAGAAGCCCTACCATATCATAATTCATAGCAGGCCTGACACCCTTATTGCCCCAAACATAACTTGTCATAATATGTATCTAAAAGGTGTCATGTATGGTATCACAGGTAAACTGGTGCCACGCTGGTCCTGAAAAATCATTGTGATATGCATGTAAGGGTGGTGTACAAAGAGTTATAGATGTGTTCTTAAAATGTGTTTGGGAGGCAGTGTATAAACCCAGCCGGCCCTATGCAAAAGGAACGTGTACCTACCTGTCTGACCAGCTTGGCTACAAGGGGCCAATGAAAGTACTTTTTATAATATTATATAAGGTAAACAAAGCCACCAAGCTAAAAACAGAGAAGACGACAGCTCAGCGATCACGCCCGGGAACAGAATCTGCACCTCAAGAAGCCTTCTGGGCTCTTGAGCACAGACCATGGATTTTGAGTAATACCAGGGGAGTAAAAAGGCATTTCAGTGATCCATCACTTAGGGTACATGGGAAACAGAACCCTCTGAGCCTGTGAAAGTTGGATCACCTGACCAGGAGGGTTCGAGATGTCAATAACTTTATGTAAGTGAGAAAACTGTTAGGCAAAGATTGTAACTTGCTAAAATTAAGTTTTAGCTACTAGAAAGCAATTCTTTGTTTTGTCTGTAACCATACTTGCCTTTTTGTTTTGCTTAGTATCACTTAAGCCTCTGTTCTTTTTTAATAAAATTATTTTTAGTTTTACAATAAACCATCTCAGTGCTGTTATAGTGAAGTAAAGTGTGAGTCTTCAGCTAAACTAACAGGCTGGTGCATGCTCAGTGTCTTTGGAGACAGAAAGTAAGTTTGCTGTGTATGTCCAGTGAGAGGGACAAGACAATGGAGGGAGATGTCTCTAGGGAACTCTGGAATTGAAGTTCATGGTTACCTGCAGGCAAGGTTTAGACTAGCAGTCTCGAGTAGTTTACTGGTAAGGCTGACAGGCTAGCGTGTCAGGAAGCTGACACACAGCTTAGCAGAAGCAAAGCTCTCACTTGCGGAGGCAAAAGGGTAACACAGTGACTTAGAGTTCTGGGTGTCTCAGTCTGTGCCTGGAAAGTGCCCCTGAGTGACCCGGAGCTAGGAACAGTGCTTAGCAGTACATGGGACCCAGTGGATGGATCCCACCACGATCGACTGCTGTCCATTCAAGAAGCAGGACTGGACAATGCTGTGAAAGAGTCCAAGTCATAAAAACAAAACAAAAACAACATAAAACCTAGTTAGTATTGGAAGGATGATCCCGTGGTTAGGGAATAAGCATGGGTCTCTGGAGACCTGGGTTCTAGTCCATGCTCCTCCACAGACTTCCCAGTTAACCTTGGGTAAGTCACGTAGTCTCTCTGTGCCTCAGTTCCCCATTTGTAAAATGGGGATAATAGCACTGCCCTACTTCGCAGGGTGTTGTGAGGGTAAATATATTAAAGATTGTTAGTAATATGAAAGTAATTGGGGCCATATAAGTAGCATAGTCTGACTATCCAAATAGATTTCTTATACATACCAAGGCATAGAATTGCTTGCCACGAACATGGGGTCTTTTAATGAAAAAGGAATTTCTGAAGCATGTAAAAAATATCTTTATTTTAATAAATTTGTTCCACCTACCTCCAGAGATGAAAGCATCAAATATTATCTGGGCTCCATTAAAGAAATCCCCAAACTGTGCCTCCCAAATTGGCAGTAACTTGGGGCTTTCAATACTCATTCCATACTCAAAACCAAGCACAGCTTCTTCAGACAGGGGGCTATTGCTCACCTAACCAAGAGAAAGTTTGGAGAGGGTAGGTGCATGAAAGAAGACAGACAGATTTAACAGAGAGTCAAATTACATTTTTCAGAATCAAAGCATGACTATGACAGGAATGGGTGGGAGGCACATTCCTAGGTAAGAAGCTTTGCACAATCATCTTTGTTTTTTTGATGGAAGAATTGCAGGAGAACTATAAGGCTACTTCATAGTCTCATTCACCTCCACAGCCCATCCCAAGAAAAACAGAACACCCCCCCTTTCTCAACCATCCAAAACAAAATAACAAGCTAACTGCTTGAGTTGAAGCTGTGTTGCTCCATTGACACAATTATGGACATGATCCCTGCAAGTCAGACCACAATTCCTTTTACCTACAAAGTCACTTCAGTGGTAACAAGTTGTTTAAAAACTGACCCATCCCAGTTATTAGAGAAGTGAGCTGGAATTCTGTAAACCTGGCTCTGAGTGATTGTCCACATGAATTCAACTCCTGATGGGCACGTGCCCCATGTGCATGAGATTGCATTCTTTTGACCAGTGGTGTCTGCTGGAGCAGCATCTGCATTTCTACATGTCCCCCCTACTCCCATAGGACATAAAAGGCAGAACAGGTCACTGTTCCTCATTTCCTTCTTACCAACCATTGGAGCGAGACCAAGCCCACAAAATGGCCATCTTCTTCATTGCACATTGTGCTAGTATAGTTAGTTAGTGATCTTACTATTTAGTTGTTACTTAGTGCCTCTTGTAAAATAAAAAGAACATTATTATAGTCTGTGTGATGTTTCTTGAGTAAGTTTCAGTTAGGCTAGACTACATCCACCCTCCCATTCGAGGCTGCTAACAACATGGTAGAAGCTAAATCTCTGGGATTCAAGACCTGTCCCTTATGTGAAGCTTCAATAACCATAAATGACACACACTTCTGGTGCCTGCTTTGTGTAAGAGGGATATATCCCTGAGTGATGCTCTATATGTTGCCCCTTCTCTAAAATAACTTAGAAAGCTAAAGAAGCCCATCTAAAGCTGCTACTTGAGAGTTTAATACAAGCCACCTTGCAGAGAGAGAAGCAGATCAGAGTTGACCATAGTCATCTGGTCATTCCCTCTCCATTAGTGCCCAGTATCCTTAGATTCCACAGCCTCAATAATTCCCTTGTTATATCCTCAAGACTGATTCATGGCTCCTGACCCGCAAGACAACTTTTTCCACATATCCATTCATGCAGCCCACAGGAAATACCTCAAATTTCTAGTAGGATCATTTTACTACTAGTACAGGGTAGTGACCTCTGATCTTTCCATAGCATCAAGGGTATGTACCAAGTGCTTGATAGCTATGGCAACTCACCTAAGGAGGCAAGGTAGCCAGGTCTATGCACACCTCAACAACTGGCTGGTTTGAGGAAGACCAACCTCAAAGATGACCAATTTGATCCAAGTAACTAAAGCTCAGTGGGCCTCATCATGAACAGAAAAAAGTCCACACTTATTCAGATTCAAAGCATACAGTGCACAGGAGCAGTGCTAGGTTCCAGGTAAGCAAGAGTTTGCCTTCCACGGCAAAGATTCTTGACAACAGTATACCTCAACAAAGCACATCAGTAAGAGCATGCCTTAGACTTCCCTGATACATGGCCTCATACACCTATGTAACACTGTTTGCCATACTTCCCCTATTCTCCATGCAAGAGTGGCTGAAATTAGTGTACTGTATATACCTAGTAGATACCACATGGAAATGATGGTTACAACAGTCTTCTCCTTGTTAATCTGGTAAAAGGAGTTTTTTCAGGTATGCAAAGATTCTCTGCACTTTTGCTTACCAAGGCTCTGGTGACCAGGTCTCACTGAGGGAAGGGGGACTCCTCTAGATCATCTCTGAATTCAGGGCCCCTGGTCCCCTCAGGAAGCTCATCTCCATGAAAGTGCCCTAGAGCTCAGAGCTGTCTGCCTGCCATGCAAAGTGTCCCTGCCTCTTCTCCACAGATCCACTATCTAAGTGTGGACATGCAACACCACAATTATACAACAGATGGGGGAACAAGTGTGCTCTGGACTTGGTGCATTCTCACCAGTGGCTCTGCACCTTTCTAGCCTTCAAAACACATTAGGAGAACAACACAGCAGACCATTCTGACACAATCAAAGACTCAGTCCTGCAGAATGCCTTTTGCAAGTGGGGACTTCCAGAAACAGACCTATTTGCCACAGACCAGAACAACAGGTGTCAAATATTTTGTTCCAGTGGGGATTTTAGCCCAGGCTTCAACAGATATGCTTCTCACCCCTTGGATTCTAGGATTGATGCATGCTTTTGTGCCAATTCCCACAATACCAAGAATTCTGAGGAAACTGAGACAAGATGCAGGACTAATTGTTACAGTGATTCAGCTCCTTAAGTCTATCTATCTGTTTAGTTTATCAAAAAGAAGATTGAGAGGTGAATTGATTACAGTATCTAAGTACCTTCATGTGGAGAAAATACTGGATACTACTAATGGCCTCTTTATTATAGCCAAGAACGGCAAAGCAAGAATCAGTCAATAGAAGCAGAAGCCAGACAAATTCAAAATAGGTACAAGTTTTTTTTTTTTTTAAAAACAGTGAGATTGATAAACCATTGGAACAAATTATCAAGGCAAGTGGCGGATTCTCCCTCTCTTGATGTCTTCAGATAAGACTGGATGCCTTCTGAAGAATGTGCTTTAGTCAGACACTGTTTATTGGGTTCAATACAGGAGTAACTGAATGAAATGTTAATGGTCTGTGTGACATAGGAGGTCATATTAGATAATCTAAAAGTCCTTTTTGGCCTTGAACACTGTGAATCATGATAGCTTCAGCATGGGCTGGACAGTCCTAGTATTTGGATCTGATGAGTCTCTCAGTTTAAAGTCCGATCACCTTATCTGCTCAACATCATGGTCTTTCAGAACAACAGTCAGATCCTGCACCCGGACCCAGCATTGTTATACCTGACAGCCTAGGAGTTGGCTACATGACATACACTAAACAAAGCTGTTTAGCTGAAAATCAGAAAATAAATTCTGCTCTAAAACAAGCAAGTCTCAAGCCGACTTGCTTTATAAGTGCAAGAGGTTTTCTATTCAGGCATCTCAGCACCAGCTCTCTGACTTGAAAACACTCATTTCAGCAATACTGGGCTATTTACTAGCCCTGAAACAATCTGGACTACATCAGCGCCACCTAGCAGCTATATCTGTACACTGCCCTCCTACTCAGGGCCATGCCATTTCTTATCCTACAGTGACAAGGTTCCTTAAAGCCCTTATTCATGTTTTTCCTTCAGTTTGGGAGCTCCCTTCTTTTTGGGACCCCAATATAGTAGTAGCAGAGTTGATGGACTCCTCATGAGTCCTTAAGCAACCTGTTCTATTTGCCACAATCTATGAAGACTGCCTTTAATAGCCATTACATTAACTCAAAGGATAGGAGAGATTCAGGCCCTCAGGATGTGCCCCCTTACCCAGTGTTCCCTAAGGACAGAGTTACTCTCAGGCGTCAGCTCAGGTTCCTGCACAAAAGTTGTTTCAGAATTCCATATGAACCAATTTATTCTCCAGCTCCCAATTTTCTTTCCTAGACCTTCCTGGATTCCAGAGAAACTAAGCTTCACACACTTGATGTAGTAATCAAGTGTTTTTTTACACTGAGAAGACAAAACCATCCAGGAGCACACCTAGACTGTTGTGGCATTAAAGGTCAGGCAATATCCTTTTATAGATAATCTAACCTTATGAGGACATGTCATGAATTAACCAGGCTATATCCTTGAACTCATTCCAGTAGAGCTTCTGTAGCCTCTGCTGCCTATTTGAACACAGTCCCTATTCTGGAAATCTGTAGGGCAATTATGAGGAGCTCAGGTGACCCATGCACTGGTCACTATTCTTTGGTAGAGGCTTTTAGATTGGATATCACATTTGGTAGGACTGTTTTTACAATCCTTGTTTAACTGGGACTCCTATCCTTCTCTGACCAAGCAGATAACGGTCAGTCATCAAGAGGAGAGTCCATGTGGACAATGACTTGAAGAATGAACAGTTACTTACCTTACAGTAACTTGCTTCTTTGAGATGTGTTTTCCACATGGATTCCACATCCAACCCTCATTCCCACCTACAGCAGAGAGTGATATTTCTTTGACATTCTATACTGGCAAAGGAACTGATGGATGGATGGGCTCACTCCTTCCATTATGCCTTCAGGTTGGGGGTGCATGAAGACATCTAGGCAAGCAGTGCCTGTGCAAGAGACACTAATGGCCAAAATAATCTGATCTCACATGCATGGGGGTGCAGGTGCACTGAAATTGGAATCCCTGGAGACAACACATCTTGAAGAACCATACATAGTTACTGTAAGATAAAGTATTGTTCTTTCTATTCCCGATTCTCCCATTGGCTCACTGTGTGACCTTGGGCAACCCAATTAAGTTCTGAAGCTCAAGCTCCCCATTTGTAGAAGGGCAAGTTATCCACCTTTGAGAAGGACATTTTGCTTCTCAGAAGGTGTTATATGCAAATTATTATAACAATGTAAAGTCATGGACAAGTGACCTGCTCTGTAAAGCATACACCGTACCTCTAGGAAGCCCTTCTGATCTGGAGACATATGATTCAGTGGAATGTAGGTTTCATCCGTCTCTTGGCAAACCAACATTGCATGTCGTTGACTGAATGTCCCTCTGCCAACATCCTGTCCACTTAGTCGGATATTAAACCCTTTATCAAGCAAGAAACAAAATAACCTTAAATAATCAAAGTCATAAAGGGAGACAATACTAGTGAGAGCTGTTCCCTGTCCCCTATTCCACAATATCACTTCCCCTTCAAAACCCTCTCTGGTTTTTCCTCAACAAGTACATCAAATTCAAGCTTCCTTTCCTAATCACCAGGACTCTATGCAATTCCACTCTTGCCTACACATCTCTGCACTCATTTCTCCCTTCTCCCCCACCATTCCCAAATCTGTTCCAAACTTGTGCTTGTGCCTAACTTCTCCTTAGGTATCTTTTCTACTATCCTAATCTTTGTATCTTCCACTCCACCCCTTACTCTTGCACCAAACATCTCTAATGCTCTTGTGCCAAACCTTACTCCCTTCCTTCAAACACACATCTCCTATGAAGACACAACATTGATCTCACATGCTTTCTGCACCACTCCAGCATGGTCATGTAAATACTTATATAGATGTGATTGAACTGTTTTTAGCCTGTGTTTGCAGTAGAGTCTGAGCTCTTTGGAGCAAGTATTGAGATTAGTTATGTGCTGGTACAGCAAACTTATTGTCAGTGATTAAAATTACTATTAGTTTATGAAGTGGAGGAAGAAGAGTGAGCAAGCACTGGATATACACTTTCTATTTTAGAACTGGATGCTCTTGAGCAGAGACCTCCACTTGTGACAAACTGCTTAGCTATTTTGTAATGTTAATAAGTGTACATGAAGGCAGAAGCAAACCACAAAATGCATGTGGCTCTGTGTTGAAGGTTATACAAACTTGAATCCAGGCTCAGGAGGTGAAAAATTCAGCCTTACATTTTAAGTTAAACATATACTAATGAGTAGTCCCATTAATTTCACAAGCTTAGCTTTAAGCACAAGTATATATGTTTCAGTGAATCAGGACCGTTATCCTCTGGACCATCTATATCTAACCTCCAAGTATAAATAACACAAGAGAGTCATGGTTGCCTTTTTTCTGTAATAAAGATACTATTTTATTGGGCTTTTAGATAGTCACAATTTTTGGAATTGATCATGATATACAATAAGAACACCTCATGGCATATTAAATTGTCATTGACGCAGTATTTTATACTATCTGCTCACCTAGCTGCTGCTTACCTTGGCTGAGTAGTGAACCAAAAGCTAATGTTTCAGCTGTAGCCCAGTCCAACTTTGTTCCTTCCTCCACTTTCTGTATTCTTGCCTGAATATTTTTAAAGAATTAGATCAGTGATTTAGTTTGGTCAGTCTGCACCTTATCAGATGTTACTCATCAAAAGAGAAAGCTAGGAAAATACACAGAGCAACAGCTCTAAAGTTTTATTAGTCACTGTAATACGGTGGCCTGCCTCTAAGAGCTGGAGGCCTGGAACTTGTCAGCCCTGAACAATTAGCCCGGTCTGCCACACCTGGGATGAGGTGTGAGGTTTAATAAGACCCACCTGGGTATAGATCAGGTGACTCCCCTCTAACAGTAGCAGGACTGCAGAGACTGAGCTGCTCCTACAGAGAAGACCCCAAGACAAGGAGAACTCCTTCAGCTAGGAAAGGCTAAAGTGGGAAGGATTCTGAGACACCAAGGGAGTTTGGGGCTGTGCCCAGCTGCAGATTGGAGGGAAGACTTGTGTTTATTTTTGAACTTTAAGTTCAAACCCTACTCTAACGAGGGCTGATGTTGGATTTGACTGAGCCTTTTTTTTTAAAAAGTTTATTAAGGAATCAAAAGCAGTAAACGAGGTGGGGGGCCACCCTAAGCTCACCAGGGTATGGGGAGGTGGGGGAGGCCATTGCTGACAGTCACCTGAGGCCCTGATCCTGCAATCATTTCCAAGTGGTGGACCCTAATGTCCATGCAGATCACCAGTGAATCATGGATCCAATTGCAGGGCCTAGATTTTAAACTCCTTGGAGCACAGGCTGTGCCTTTAATATCACAGTTTTTTGTTTATTTAATTAGTGCTGGGGAAAGATGCCAGATGGAGGATTCCAGTCTCCAGAGCTACTAAACAGATTAGACAGCAACCACATAAAATGTTCTCCAAATACTGCCCTTCCAACATGCACCTGGATGTGGATGGGGGTGAGAATAGGTCAGTGTTCCTGCCCATGCAAATCTTGGCTTCTCTGAAAATGCCCATGAAGTCAATGCCATCAATTTTGTTATGTGGATGCATTCACTTAGAATTGAACTAAAAGTAATTTCATACAGGCAACATATTAGCCATCAGACATTAGTAATGAAAGGTCACTAACAACTTGGGGCACATTTATGCTGGTGACCTAGGTAACTGCCTCCGGGGACTGGTAATAGAATATAGTATCTTATGACAGACTCTCTTTCGTACAATAAAAACTTGTTTATAAAGGCCCAAGACAAGTTTAATACTTTTTTCTTTATTCCATCAATAAAAAAGTGATATCATTTTGGAGAGACTACCCTGTATTCCTCACACATAAAAAAAGTGGTTCAATCCTTACAAAGCCTAAGCCAGCCTCACCAGTGAAGGATTTTTTCTTTTACAGTAAGACTCTATTGTTCTCTAGTTGCATGCTTTTATGGTGTTACATTTCTCCTGTAACATGTCTACTGTTTGAGTGATGGAATAAGAAGTTGAACATCATTAAGCCTTACAGACCTGTGCATGTGTCCTCAGGAGATGACTGTGCATCTGGAGCTCTTCAGGCACCTCCACAGACTTGACTCCGATGAACTGCAGGAGTGGAACAGGCAAACCTGTATCCCAAATGGTGATCCTAGCAGAGGGTTCCACCATGCCACTCCAGTGAGCTTGCAGGTTGGTAGAAGGGGGACTATACATCATCATGTTGGCTAAATGATCATTCAGCTTGGAGTAATATGAAGTCTTTATCTCCAATACCTCATCCTCAGTCATGAGTCCACCAGCTACTAGACACTCTGAGTACATGTCCGGGATACTCTTACGTGATCTGTCAGAAGGAAGTCAAACCCCAAACGTACACTATGCCATCATGGTAGTAACTAGGAAATATAACCCTGTTGCTGCTAGATGGCCATATAAACTCATTGCAAAAATTGGAATGAATGATCTACTGGGTTACAATCACTCAGATGGAGACCCTCCAAACAGTCAGGGACAGAAATTTTGTCTATATTGTCAATTACTGGAAAAAGTATCTGTAACTAGCAGTTTTTGGTCAAAAAGAAAGACTCACAAACAGGAGTCACAACCTAATAATGATAAACTCACGGCAAATTGCGAGAAGACTAGAATCTAAGCAGCCTCTTCCACCAATGTGCCAGAAAATACTGGCTAGCATATTTTAAAAAACACGCTCCTTTGTGGAGTGCGGATAAAATTACAGTACGTTTTAGTACTCCTAAAAGTGAGCATCTAGCTGAACTGGCAGGAACCAGATAAAGTGTAAGCAAGCATTGTGTGACCTTCCCACACACAGCTCTGCCAATGGCCATCTGCCCTGATTTGTAAACCCTCCCCAACCACTTGTCTGTGTCCCGAGCCCCACGGCTGCTCATGAGCAGAGAGGAACCAATCAAGAACAACTATTGGGTAGTTTTAAAATGCAGATGAACTATATAAATTTGTTCTCCAAAGGGGCCGCAAATTGCATATTCAAGCACTAACACTATCATCAGTAATGCCCAGTTTCTCTTTAATATGCAAGATGTCTTGACAGCACGCTCCAAAGAGCATGGCCATGTCCACACTAGCACTTAACCTACTGTGAACACAGATGCTGGTGCACAATTGTGGAGAGGACAGAGTGTGCAGCTGAAAACAAGGACTTTACACTTCATATAGAGGCTTGTGTTATGATTGAGAATAAACTGGTCATTACTGAAAGCCGATGTAGGCATGAGTTATATACTTTCCTTTGCTAGCATTACCGTACCTGATAATTTTATACATGCTGGGGTTGGTGAAGAATGGCTCATCAAGTTCATTGTGGCCCCACTGTCTGTAGCACAGCAAGTCTACAATCACATCCTTGCGGAAGCAGCGCTGGTATTCAACAGCTAATCGTGTGGCTCTGATAACTTCTTCAGCATCATCACCATTCACATGGATAATTGCACACCCAATTATCTTACCTAAACAGAGGTTCAAAATATGGCTTTATGAGTCAAACTCAGGGCAAGATCCAACCAGGAGTTCTTCACCCTTTGTAATCACAGGAAAACGAGCACATGAGATATGCCCCCTAGAACGCAACATGTGATCACTGCTCAGGGCATCAGAGGCCAAAACAAGAAAAAGCTAGAGATCCTGCCAGTGTGAGCAGGGAGAAGATTCTTTTTTGATTGTTGCAATTGCCTCAACCCTGTCCATGTGTGCAGACGTGTTCCACGGTACAGTTCCAGAGTGAAGTAAATCTTCTAACAGGTTTTGTGCACACAGTCCCTGGATCCTCTTATTCTGGATGGAAACAAACCCTTACAGGCTGGTACAGTCTTTTGGTTGTATCTTACTCCAAAAGAGAAACAAAATACAGTTTTTAACCTGAAACAGGGATACTTTGAAATCCATAGAGCATTTCCTTGATTAGAAGTAATCCCTTCCCTAATCCACTCACGCTAGGCTGCCCCCAGCAGACCCCGGACAGGTTTATCACAATCAAAGTCTTTTTAAATAAATAGAAGAAAACCCCAAACTCACATGGGCGCTCCCTTCCCTCTGGTTGACAACTTGGTATAAGCAGCTATTTAGTTAGTTCCCAGCTGTTGGCTTGTATTTCCTTTATATGTTCCAGGGAAGTTAACATGTTCCATCTATTTCCCTGGCCCTTCTGGTCAATTTTTCTCTCTCCACAAAGAATCCCAGGAGTATCATGGTTCTGTGAGCTGATCGCCCTCCAGGAACATAGATGGGTAATAAGCCATGTCATAAGCAAAGGAAATCTAGGGATGTGAGCCACAAAACCAAGGCAGGAATAAAAAGGCAATGCAACTTGCTTTCCCTATTAGTTTTCATGGATCCACTCTAACATCTGGTTTGATAAAGTCATGAAACAGAAAGATTTAGGGTGAAATGTCAAAGACATTAATATATTTTTAGTTGTAGGGGATATAATTAAATCTGCACACACAGGACTGGATGAAGCATATACAATCTAGCTAATCAAAACAGATTTGTGAACAGCAAAGAAAAAGATGCTTTGTTCATCTTATTCAAGTAGTGGCATCAACCTCACATTTCAATCACTTCCTTGAACACACAAGTCCACCAGCTATGCTATAACTGCAGCCAAGATACAGTCATACAATAGAGCCTTGGTAAATCAATTCTTGGGAGACCCACTGTGTTTATCACTTATTCATTAAATATCAAACAACATTTTTTTAAATCTCTTATATCATGAGACATATTTTAAACATTTGTCAAATACATTAAAAATGTTGGTTACTTAACTTCACAATAGTCTAGTAAACATTTTTGTGTTTAAATTATTATTAGCAAAGTATGTTCTAGTCTATTAACAAAATGCAAGTCCAATTTAACTAATTCATTTTAAGTGTGGAAAAAGATTCCCTGGGATCTGTGAACACTAGCTGTGAAAGCCTAAAGAGGAACATGTACTAGACATTCACACTGGAGTTTACATTTCTTGTACACAGGCTACATAACCACTTGTCTTATACATACCAATATCACTACAGTATAGCGAAGATCTTCCTCGCTCTGGAGGAGTGGTGTAACCCAGCTGATTATTAACAATCAAATGGATGCTTCCACCAACTCTGAAATGTGGGAGATTAGAGAGCGTCAACGTTTCAGGAACAATCCCTTGACCAGAGAAAGCAGCATCACCATGAACCTAAATTATAGATGGAGGCAGAAAAGGATTTGTTAGTAACCACTGCTGAAAGAAAGGTGTCACAATGAGAAAAAAAATCCATTACACAAGATCTTTCAGAGTGATCATACAGCTCTAATACCAGCCACTTCCTCCCATGCTTATTTGACAGATCTTATATAATCTTTTGACTCCAATGTAGGGTCACAGCCAGCAACTGTGCTACACATTGGCTGATCCATTATCTGATTGGAGGAAACCTATAATCTTTTAAAATAGACTTTACCATTACAGACAACATAATAACCTAACATCATGGGTGCAGTATGACAGTAACAGTCTGTCGTAGACCTTCAGTAAAAGGTCAGTAAAAGAACAAAAATAAACCAGTCACCCTTTGATACACTGCTCCCGCACACCCCTGAAAATTAAATGTTGCAGGCCAAAGTACACACGATTTCCGCCTGCCTGCACTTCAGTAACTAGAAGCAGAGGGCAGAGATATGAAAGATTAAAAGATTAAAAAGGGATAAAAATCCACATAAATGAAGTATTTAGAAGTAAGATAAAAAAAGTTTTTAAAAGGAATTGAGAGCTACTGAAAATCCTAAATCAAACAGGAGATTATAGATACACTTCAAAATGACAAATAAAAACATATTTATTTATTATGTTACAAACACGATACAGCCCATGTTTTTGAAAAGTTGAAAACAGTAGCCTCAATGATGGGTTTGCATTGAAACTAGAGACTGTCTTCAGTTGCAGAGCTTGAATCCAAACTTGCCCAGAGTTCAGGGTGGTTCAGACCACATTGACCCAACACTGGAGTTCTAGACAAACCTCTCTGTAATCAAAATCATTTAACATTAGAAGCTTTATAAAGCTACTAGGCAAAACCAGATGAGGGTCTTACTTTCAGATTTGGACTCAGAACTCAATTGATACTCTGTAGGTACAAAGCCGTTCACATCACAACTGAAGAGAATGCACATGTCGAGCTCTGGTGACCTGAAACCTCCGGATTTTACGTAGTTCTAATAAAACACTTTTCAGTTCACCTTTTCCAGGGAGCATCACAGAGAAGCAGGGTTACTCACTGCAACAGAGACCCCCAACACCCAGTCCTGTTTCCACTCCTAACAACGACGCTCCCTCTGTGTATCTGGAAATAAACGGTGGCAAGTTTCTGGCATCTCTTTGTGCCAGCTGTTTTGCTGCTCTCCAAAAGTCTCCATTTCGCATGGTCCCACTCAACGGCATCAGCTTTATTCAAGTAAACACGCTGAAGTGACTGAAAAGGTTTGTCGGACAATGCTCTGGTATCATTCCAAGACCTTCCAAGTGTGTCACTAAAAAAAGCTCTTCATAACCCAACACATAAGGTTACAGGACATTTGATACTTGAGAATTTAAGTCTTACACCCTCTCTCCAGTCTTTCCCCTCAGTAATCAGCTAGCCCCCAGCCACGACATCTCATCCTACTGAAGAAAAAGCTTCTTGGGCTTTCCAGTCCAATTAAGATACAAGAAAACAGAAAGTAATAAAGTACAGTGAAACTCATAATAAACGATCACTCAGTGGACCAGCAAGTTGCTTAGTAATCTTGGTCCTTAATTCAAGATTGAACCAAATTATATTCAATGATTTGATGCTAATATTTTAACAAGAGTCTTCCACAGAAAACAATGACTAATTTATTGCCACAGAAAAGGCCCCTTTAATTTGTGCACAAGGAGTACAAAAAGCAGAGTGCTCTCTCCCCTTCACCAAGGAAAACAGCAACTCCACTTTCCAAACAAACTTCTCTTATGTGCATTTTGGTGTTAAATTTATGCTTGTTTCTGAGAACTCCAGAGCAGGTTAACAGAGGAGAAATCAGCTTTTGTGATTGGAAATGCACCAGAAGAGAATGGGAGACACTGGAAAGGATGATCTCTCAGGGTTATTTGTTCTGTTTTTGAACATGGTTACTTGGTGCTATCTGGTGCACTCTGAAGGCACAGGGCTTTCTCTTCTGAATTGTTTTTATGAGCCTCTAAAATAAGTTGTCATTGTCTGGAAGTAATGAGAGGAAGAGTAAATTCTACAGGCAGGGTTTCAACTAGTTGACATCATTTTAATAAGTGGTCCAAATTATAATGGAAACCACATTAAAGGGTCACTTAAGGCAAGAGGCTACCTGTTATTTAACATAGGTATTTTAGATGCCCTACCCCCTTACTATAGCATCTGAGTGCCTCACAGTCTTGAATGCCTCAACACCCCTGTGAGCTAGGGAAATGCTACTATCCTCATCTGTAAAATTGAAGCACAGAAACACAACATTGATTTGCCAGAGGTCACACAGGAAATCTATAGCAAAACACAAGATTCAGTCTGGGTCTCCTATGCCCCAGGCTCACGCCCTAACCACTGGTCCATCCTTCCTGTCTCTACTGAAGGTAGGTCCTTAATGAAAGCTTCATTACATAGGGATCATTTTATTTAGAAGGTGGGAAAAAGAAAGTGTACATTGTGTGTGTCAAGGGGATTAGGCTATGGAAGGGGAAAAGAGACACTTCCTATGGGAAGTAACTTTGGCCATTCTTCCCTACCCCCAAAGAAACATGGGACAATTAGCAAGCTGTAGGGTGTCTAGTGGAAAATAAACTACTAAGGCATGTGTGACATGGGGCTACAGGCAGGGAGGCTTTATTTGTACCAAAGAGATGGGTGGAGCTGGGTAATGGAATCTGGTGAAAAATCTAAGGGAACAAACAAGAAGCAGTCTCAACAGTATCAGACATGAGCATCACTTCCAACTCTGCCCATGGCATTAGAGTCCTCCTGAAGTTTAAAAGATGTGCAGAGGAAGGGTGGGGAGACACAAAACAAAAATCAAACTTATTCTGTGTTTCTAGGACGTACTTTGAAATGCCTGGACATAAACAGGCTAGGCTAGTTGTTTCCTTAAAACGACTCCTGGAGAAATAGGTTTATGTTTAAAGAGACCATTCAGCCATATAACATAGGATTTTTTCTGGCAGACAACGTCTGGCAGGGGAGTTAGCAGCTGGGCCCTTCTCTCTCTGTTTCATTGCTGTTCAGAGATGGCGAAAGGGAAGCAATACAGCTAAATGGTAGAGAGACTAACAGTGAGTCCAGGTCACCAAGGTCTCCAGATCTTTCTTCACAAACTTTGTGGATGAGTTTCTATATCCCAAGATTGTAGAAGGGTCCATTTGGGTGGTAAACACCTGACAATATCCCCAGTATTTCTCCATCTCTCATGCCTGAGAGTTGTCAGTTTTTCAGCTCACAGTCCTTAACTCCCTCTTTCACTGACACATGCTGTCTAAAGAACTGGAGTAAGCCAGCCTTGAGGTTTTCTATACTCATCTCTGGGGAGAGGAAACAACTTGCAGGGAGCTGAGCAACAAAAGCCCAAAGTGAGATTTTAAGGCCAACACTCTGAAAAAAGAAGAGATTTATACCTATTTCCTTCCTCTCGACTGGCTTCATGCCCTGATTAATAACCACTGTAGTCCTATGTTCATTTTATTTTTAGTGCCTAACCCAAAGCCTTGTTAAGAACACCACAGAATCACTAATATAACAAAGCTATTCTACACCTGACAGCAACCCCCACAGAGGAGCTGGCTTGTGTTGAACAGAAGTGGGTAGAAGATCTGAGACGAATACTAGTTTAACAAGGAACACCAAAGAACAAACAGGGGTTGGTTGTTTCCCTAGCACCATAGTTTTGCAGGAGAGGAAAAAGTTAAACATTATTAAGTTTGAGACGCATAGATGACTTTTCTTAGAATCACAGAATATTAGAGTTGGAAGGGACTTCAGAAGGTCAACTAGTCCAACCCCCTGCTCAAAGGAGGCCTAACCTCAGCTAAATCATCCCAGCCAGGGTTTTGTCAAGCTGCAGCTTAAAAACCTCTAAAGACAGAGATCCCAGCACCTCCCTAGGTAACCCATTACAGTGCTTCACCACCCTCCTAGTGAAAAACTTTTTCCTAATATCCAACATAGACATCTCCCACTGCAACTTGAAACCATTGCTCCTTGTTCTGTCATCTACCACCATTAAGAACAGCCTAGCTCCATCCTCCCTCTAACCCCCTTTCAGGCAGTTAAAGGTTGCTATCAAATCCCCCCTCGTTCTTCTCTTCTGCAGACTAAACAGGCCTAGTTCTTTCAGGCACTCCTCATAAGTCTTGTGCTCCATCCCCCTAATCATTTTTGTTGCCCTCCGCTGGACTCTCTCCAACTTTTCCACATGCGTTTTGTAGTGGGGGGCCCAAAACTGGACACAATACTCCAAATGCAGCCTCACCAGTGCTGAATGGGGGGGAATAATCACTTCTCTCGATCTGCTGGCAATGCTCTTCTAATGCAGCCCAATATGCTATCAGCCTTCTTGGCAACCAGGGCACACTGCTGACTCATATCCAGCTTCTTATCCACTGTAACTCCCAGGTCCTTTTCTGCAGAACTGCTGCCTAGCTCGTCAGTCCCCGGTCTGTAGCTGTGCATGGGATTCTTCTGTCCTAATTGCAGGACTCTGCACTTGTCTTTGCTGAACCTCATCAGATTTCTTTTGGCCCAATCCTCCAATTTGTCTAGGTCACTCTGTATCCTCTCCCTACCTTCCAGGGTATCTGCCACACCCCCAGCTTAGTTTTCTTGCTGCCCCCACAAGAAGGGGTATCACAAAAATGACAGACAAACAAGAGCTTTCCACATCCTCTATAAATTCCAGGTAAATCATTGTTGCCAGTTTTGCAGAATGTGCAAGAAAGAAGCGTTACATGGTTTATTTTGGAACCTGATCTTCACATCAGAGTGATCACTAGCTAATGCAAGGGGAGGAACAGGCTAGTAAGCTCAGGGCCATGTTTAACCAAACAAATAGAATGCAAATAATTTTTTTTCCCCCAACTGGAAGAAGTTCAACAAGTGCAAGAACTGCACTGTTTCACAGAACAGTTGGAAACATGAATGAGGCCATCCAGTCCCAACAGTCTATCGTTTTCTACATTATCTTACCCTCACCTTTCTGCTTTTTCCAACAGTCCTTCACCCTCCTTCTCCAGAAGCAAACTGAATCATTTCTTTCATTCAAATTATTTCCCCACTATCTTCCTCCATGTTCATTACTTTTGACAGAAAAGTAGCTCTTCCCCGATTCTCTATTTTACTTCTTGTTTTAAAAAGTCCAAGAGTTGAGTCCTCATAATTTTGGACTCAACAGAATGGAGAAAAAGATAACATCTTTATTAACTTTGAGTGTTTTTCATAATTTGGATGCAGTTCTGAAGGAGTGAGAACCCCTTTTGGTAGCCAAGAGAGATTTACCTGGACAGTACCGTGTCTAAACACCCTCTCACCACAACCACATACTCCAATGGTTAATACATGCTGCAATGTTTATTGTTCATTTTTCTCTAATGACATGTTTTCAGAGGCTGATGATTAAGATTGAACTGCTTGGTTCCATTTCAAACTCACCCGCTTAGAAACCGTGAGTGAACATAATTGCTTAAACTGCAAAAACGGCCTTTAGGTAAACCAGATGTGTGCCTCTTTCAAAGCATTCTTATCAGCAGGAAAACTACTAAAAGTTCAGAAAGAGATCATTGGCTTCGAAATCATAAAATTGGGGTTCTTAAAAACAATACCAGCTGCATTAAGTCATCTGGCAATCTCTCTTTTTCTAACAGAGAATAATCCTAGCTTTTCACCTTTTCATTGATTAACCATCTTTACATCAAGTATCTTTCATATTCTCCATTTGGGAAAATTCATTACTGAGCTCTTTAAATACCTGCAGGCAGATGACTTTGTCTCCAGGTTGGGCGGAGCTGTCTGGAGAATAATCTCCATCAAGGAGAGACTGTTGCCTTCCACGTGTCTTGCCAACAGCCACTGGATTAATTGCTTCTAAATGTGAGGGATTAGGTAACATGGTGACATGAAGAGGGAGGTGCGAACCAAAGTCTAGATCTACAGAGGATGTCAGGTGGGATAGGACATCCCCAATCGCTGGTGAATTCTCTGGAAATTCACTTAAGCCACGCATTTTACGGAACATCAGCTACACAGAAAGAAATAAGATTAGTTACACAATGCACAGGAAGCATGCTTTGTATTTATGCTATAAATTTTGTAGGAGATTTTGTTTATTTGTTTTAAGTCACACACTTGGGGTCACTTTCACAGGGAGATCTACAGATCCCATGGCAGGAAGAAACATGCACTCATATAGGTTGTCAATTTATCACTTTGTACTCAAGCACTGGCAATCAGCCAGTTTATTTGACAGGAAAATAATTACACAAATATCTGAGTAACCATTAAGCCACTGCTGGTGAGACAATACGTCCCTTACCTCAGGTGGAAACTGAAGCAGCCCAGTGAGGAGATTAAGCCTTCCTCGATGAGGCATTCCAAGAATAATGTCTGTCACCCCACTGTATGTGCACATCTTAAACAACTCATGGAAAAAAACCATCATGCTCTCTGCTCCTTCACCGCTATATCGTTTCACTGTGGCAAACTTGATGGCCAAGAAACGATCAAACTCCTGTTAGAAACAACAGAGTATGACTACAAGGCATTTAACACATATTGGACTTCCTATAAAATACCCGTTATACATTTCTATGCCGAGTATAAAAATTGGATAAAATCCCAGCTCACCTCAGCAAGACCTTCCTCACCTATTAGCATCACACCCAATAAAATACAAGATGCTATGACTGAGTGTCTAGTCTTATGTTAGGATGTGAGATCACACATTGCACCCATGTATCAGGGGGTATAGGAAGAATATGACACAATGTGCAAGGAGGCACAGAGGGTCAATTTGTTCAATCTGTAAATGGTGTTACTAACAAACTTACTTATTTCACAAGGGCGTTAGGAAGCCAAGTTCATTAGCATTCGTAAACTCCTTAACAAGGCCTCAGATCCAAAGTGCAATATATTATTTTGATGATGATTATACAAGGCCCTTGGTGCTCAGGAATAAGTACTGTTGAAGTGGAAGGGGGAGAGGAGAAGACACTAATTTCTATGTCTAGTTTCCCCTGCCCTCAGTAGTTTTATGTAACAAAGTTTTAGGAGAAACCTTATAAAGTGTTAACAATTCCTGCAGTGTTTATGACTATGCATTGAAAACATATTAAAATGGTAACTGAGAAGGGTGGATTGAGCAACAGCCTCAGAATCTGGCTGGCATCTGCTTGTAGTCAGCCAATACTCAGCAGCCTTGAATTTAAAAACATGCACACAGAAGTGCAGCAGGAGCAAAAGTTCCTACACAATCTTCTTTCTAGATCCCGTGGGCAACCCTGGTACTACGGAAGCCAAAGGGAAATTTGCCACTGATTTCAACAGGGCCAGGAAAACCCGTATGTTAACAAGACTCCCTTAATGAAACAGCTACTGAGGAAATAAGCCTGTCAACTGCATTTAAAAAAAAAAAAAAGCAATGAAACACACAAAACTCATTTGCACAGAGAAAAGTAAAGTTTCAAATTCTCCCTATCTGGGCCAAATGAAAGCTTGAAGCAGGAATACTTTCATATAACTACTCTTGTGCCAATATATGAACAAGAGAAAACGTAAGACAAAAACCACAGAATTTTACATCATCAAAATATTTGGCTAGATTCCTCCAAAACGCTTAGCTCACACACCTTACCAGGGCTGCAGGAGGGAGCCTCTCTCTGCCCTTTACAGAACACTCTGGGAATGAGGCAAGAGCTCATTGGCAGCCCTTTGGCAGCACTACCCAAACAACAACTTTGCCAGAGCAACACCGCTGGAACCTTGATCATGCCCCCATTCTACTACCCTTCTCTCTAAATAATGAAGGGCTTCCCTCCTGAATATTCCTTGTTGAGAGGGATTGTGACCAAATGCTGATAGTGAGGGAAACAACTGAGATAGGGAGGGTGAAACTGGAAGAGAAACACAGAGCAGTGGAACAGCAGCACATGTGCCTGAAGTCTCCTTGAGAGCAATACCCTCATTGTTTCCCATGCAACTATATTTAATACAAGGTCATCAGACCACCAGCCTTAGAGCATCTTTTTTTTTTTTTTTTTTAAACAAGCTGCCTGGATCCTCATCTGTGTCCTTGGAATCAGATAATTTCACTAGAACATGCTGGATTCCTTCTTCCAAACACACTACATGATTTCCCTCTTTTTGCTGAAGAAGCCCTTTTGGTCTGGTACTCAGACACCTTTTCCCAGTTAAATCACTTCCAAAACAATCAACTACTAACAGAGTAGAAGCACTGCAGTTTTCTTTAAGAATTGCTGCTGTAGTTAATGTGAACAATTCTCTCCACCTAGAAATATTTCATTTCTACACCACATCTATCAGACAAAATTCAGATCTTGCCTATCTCAAATGCACCCCTATGAAGACTGCAAGCTTATTGGGTTAGACTAAGTCTGGTTTTTGGATTTTTATTTTTTCATCTTTCCCATGTGTTTGTACAGTGTGTTGGTGCTGCAGTACTATTACTAGTGTTGCTATTCCTGGAGCTCTGGTGTCAGCTGCAGTAGCGAACTGTCCAGCAGGTTGATTCAGCAAACCTCGATGTTATTCATAAGAAAGCCCACAGGTGGCTATAGCACTCAGCCAGGTGTACTATTGACAAAGTACGGTCCTAGTGCCCCACATGAGCTGAAGATAAATTCACACACGAATACCCACAAAAAGATACCAGTTCAATCAACACACCAGGATGCTGTCCCCTAAATTAGGGCTTCTCTTTTCATACATTAAAACAAGTTACTTATTACACTCCCGATGTTGTCAATTACTATTCTTATTCTTGTACCTGCTAGTTTGAACAAAACATTCTAATCCATTATCCCAGGGGTTTTCAATCTTGTTTAGAAACTGTACCCCTACAGTCTCAAGTTTCACCTGAAGTACCCCTTCACGGTTTTCACTTTACCTGATGCTATCATGGTTGCAATAAAAGGCATATTTGCCTAAAACAAACATTTTCTTAGCATATATAAAATACATATAATTTACATCACAATAGAACTAACACTATTACATATGGGCAGAATTCCAAACAGTAGTTCTTAAAGCACCTGGCTCTGGCTGGGCTCCACCCCCCACTCCCGACCCTCCCCACCTCCGTCTCTGTCCAGGCTCTGCCGCCCCCTGCCCACACTTACCTGTCGACCCCCCTGCACTTACCCAGGCTCCACCTGCATTTACCTGCCATGCAGGCCCAGCTCTCCTGCTCCAGCCCCTCAGCCTGGCACTGGCTCAGACAGGGCAGCCTCATCCCCCAGCTGGGAGCCTCCTGTGCCCTCCGTCCCATTGTGACCCGGCGCCTCCCCTCCCACTCCTCCCCCCAGAGGCCGGTGCCTGGAAGTCCCCTTGGTAGGCAACTGCCTGCCTCTTGTCTGGTCCAGATTGCAGCCAGGAGGCAGACTGCAGCCATCTGCCTTCAGTCTAGTCACTACTTCCAGTGGGAGGAGGGCTGCAGTCGCCCATGTACCCCCTGCAGTACTCTGAAGTACCCCTAGGGGTACACGTACCGCGGGTTGAAAACCTCTGCATTATCCTATCATCCCCTCATATTTACGAAGAGTCAGTTATGCGATCTCTTAGGAACGAGTTTGCTTAGTTACTTGACAGATCTGTGTGTTTTTGTACCATCCTCTTGGGTCAAGAATATGCTTACTTGGTTAGCTGACACCTAGTGTGTTACTATTGCCCCAAAGCCAGGCCTACTCTGGTTCACAGCTTTTGGTTCATATTTCTAGTTATGCCTAAGGCTAGCAAGGCCTACACAGTGCCTAGCACAATGGGGTCCTGGTCCATGACTGGGGCTCAGAGGCACTACTGTAACAAAGAAAGATATACGGTGTACCTGAGATTCTAGCATCAGCTTACACAAATGCTTTCTCTCTTCTGTTGTAAATGTCTCTTGTTTCAGTTCCTCAAACCTTTTAGCAAACCATTCTCTCTCCTCCAAGCTTGGCAGCTGGCTCGTTTCTATTGAAATATGTCCACAATATACATGGTCAAGATAAGTCAACACATCCTCTAAGGAGGCCTCTTCCTTTCCCATGTTCAGGAGCCCTGCAGATGATAAAAAAAAAAGTGATATTGATTAGCAATGTGATTAATGGTTTGAAAACACAATTTTATTTCTTGTCCCTCTATTCTTCATTTGAAAGTGAAGTTCTCAAGAATCTTTATAAAAATACTACAGTATTAAAAATACTTAAGATTTCTACAGTATTTTTCATTCAGAAGTCTCTGAACAACTTACAAAGGATGGTATGTATCACTGTAAGTCACAGTCACAGGTTGTCTTTTTACTATGTATTTGTACAGCACCTAGCACAATGAGACTCTGATGATTGGGGCCCCCAGGCACTACTGCAATACAGAGAAATAAATACAGATATACCCACTTCACAGATATGGAAATGAAGCACACACAGGATCTGACAGTGATCCAAGGCCACAATGAGTCGATGATAGAGCCAGGAAAAGAAGCCAAGTCTTCTGACTTCTACACCAGTGCCCTAGCCACTGGACTACAGTGCCTCTTTACTGTAGTGCTTTATAATGTAGTATACTACTCTATATTATTAATATGTAACCTGAAAGCTATATTAGCAATTACAGAGTTAACTAAGCACTCATGAGTTATTATGAGGATTCAGGAAATGTTATAAGCTAGGCACTCAGATGCCACTGTGACAGGCATAATAAAAGAACTTATATTTAGATAAAAATGTTTTTCTTTCCAAGAACTACCTCTCTAAACAGCAATGCAATACCTGCCTCTTCCATATAAAGAGAGCAGGCAATCATTTCAGATAAGAAAAATTTAAGGGGTGATCAGTGAGAAGTGGGTATGATTCTGAATGCCTCAGCCAGCAGAAACTGTGGAGCTGGTGGAGCACTCATTTCCACATGCTCCCTTACAGCCAGCCTTTGGTTAGGCAATAGAATTTAATATGCCATGACCCCTTCAATACATTCCTGTGTTGTACTGAAATTTATAATTCTGAAGGCATTTGAGGAAACACCTACCAGGCAGTGAGATCTACTATGCTGTGGAATAACTCCCAGAAGGACATGGGGGAAGTTCCAGTATTTGTGTCTTTTAAAAGTAGATTAAATAAAGCACCAGAAAAAAAAATGGTACAGGAAACAATCCTGCACTGGTGAGTGGATAATCAGCAGTCTAACAGGTCTTTTTCATCTTAAATTTCCATAATTATAGTTAGAGGTGAGTCTGAGGAGGATCTAAGCTTTTGATCAGGATCTAAGCTTTTCCATGTTTGCTGGGATTTGAATCTACACTCTGAGTTCCTGCTTATCCTAGTCCCAAGTTTTTTAGTTATTTCTGAACTAAGCAGGACCTCAATTTTATCAGCACTCCCAGATAGAAAGGTCTCTCAGTTAAAGGTGCTACTGAAACTTCAGCAGCAATTGATACTGAAAACTTTATCTTTGCTACCCATAGCTGTCTATAGCTCTTAAATCCTCCAGCTTTACCAAAAAGTATGAAGACAGATTGCCATAGTAGTGTCGCAATATCACCTCGTTTTCATCATATGGGGAAAAAAGCTCAACTATTTCCTTTGTCAGACAGATTCCAAATACAGCCAAATCAGCTGTGCATCAGGAAGCAGACTTACTTGTGGTATTGAAAGGTCCCTGAAGCACTTCTGTCAGCACTCGAATTTCAGGTACCATATCCATCACAGCTTGGCCAGCAAACAAAGGGTTAATTTTTGCTGCTTTGTGGCCATGTTCACAGTATGCAGTTACTAAACGAGCAAGTCCATGATCAGCTAAACAAAGGGGCAAACAAAGAACATCTTTAACACATGCACTCCTAACATATTTAGCGGTCAGAATACTGGTCTGCATACAACCACAGAATCAAAGAATTGGAAGAGACCTCAACAGGTCTTCTAGTCAAGTCCCCTGCACTCAAGGCACAACTAAGCATTATTAACAACTCTTGTTGGTGGCCACTCTGACAAATTTTCCTAAAATATTTATTTTTCCCCAAAATTAAGCAAATATGCACATATACACATCTAAATCATTGTAATTTCTTTATGTATGGGTTTTATTACAGATTCAATATTAAAAATAATATACAACTGTATTTTGGCCCCCACTGCCTCCCCTTGTTCCCCACAGATCCCCCTTGGCCCCTGCTGCCTCTCCTGGCCCCCACTACCTCTCTGGACTCTCCATTGGCTTCCCAAGCCCCACAGCTTGCCCCAGCCCTTATTACACTGAACTCCCTTCCACTGCTTCGCACCCCAGCCTCACCCCACTCCTTGCCTCTTGATCATGGCGCCCAGTAAGGACGACCCTGCTGACGCCCCACGGTCATGGGCTGAAGCCCAGAGCTGGAGTCCCATGGCTGAAGCTGGGCAGTTGTAAGGGCAGAAGCATGGAGCCCACTGCAAGAGCCCCAAGGCAGAAGGGAGAAATGAGGGTTAAGCCTGCCCCCCCGAGCATTGCAGGGAGGGGAGCTTTTGCCCCTTCCCTGCCCAGGACATTGTCATGGCTGAAGGAAAAGCCCCTGGTAGTTACATGTGGCCATGGTGACTACATTTGAGAAATGCTGTTCTAGACCATCCCTGACAGGGCTTAAGAACATACAATGATAGAGATTCCACAACTTCCCTAAGCAATTTATCCCAGTGCTTACCTGCTCTGACAGTTAGGAAGTTTTTCCTAGGGTATGCCTACACTGTGGAGTGAAGTCGATTTAGTTTCAGTTGACTTTCACCCGCCAAACTTTCAAAGTCAGAGGTGTGTATTGCGTCGGGGATCTATGTCCTCACCAGCCGCACTTGCATCGATAAGCAAAGCAGTGCACTGTGGGATAGCTACCCACAATGCCACTACCCGCAGAGCCTTTTGGGAAGGTTGTTGTCCTCCCATGATGCAACATACTCCTTATTCCTTCCCCTCTTGTCCAAAACAAACAGACGAAAGTTTTTTCATGTCATTTTTCCAAACCCATCTCTGCTGCATGCATGCCATTGCTGGAGAGGCATGGAACCCGCTCAACTGTGCACCATCATTGTGAGCACCACAAACACCTCCCAACTTATCCTGCAGTATTTTCAGGGGTGAGACAGGAGCCGCAGTGCTGAGAATTGCAATGTTACTGAAATTGCCCTGCTACAAACCATTTAGCAAAACAATTCCCATTTGCTGAATACTGTCAGGCAGCAGTTTCAGTCAGCAGAGCACCACTTCTTGTCCCGTGAAACAAGCACTGACTGGTGCTATCACATCGTTATGAATGTGTGGGATGATGAGCAGTGGCTGCAGAACTTTCATATGTGAAAGGCCACTTTCACTGAATTTTGCACATAGCTGTCCCCAGCCCTGAAGCGTATGAATACTCGAGACCAGCTCTGACAGTGGAGAAGTGAGTGGCCATCGCTCTGTGGAAGATAGCAACCCTAGTCAGGTGGGAATCAATTCAGAGTCAGTAAAGCCACCATGGTGTGATGTGATGCAAGTATGGAGGGCCATCAATAGACTTCTGCTAAGAAGGGTAGTGACTTTGAGAAACGTGCAGGACATAGTGGACAGGTTTGCCACAGTGGGGTTTCCCAAATTGTGATAGGGTGATTGATGGGACACATATCCTATCTTAGCACTGGACCAACTTGCCACAGAGTACAGAAACCAGAAAGGATACTTCTCAATGGTGTTGCAGGCCCTTATGAATCACAGGGGACATTTCACCAACATCAATGTGGGGTGGTCTGGAAAGGTGCATGACGTGCATCTTTAGGAACTCAGGTCTGTGCAAAAAGATGCAGACAAGCACTTTCTTCCCTGACCAAAAATAGATATTGAGGATGTTGAAATGCCAATAGTGATCCTGAGGGATCCTGCCTACTCCTTGCTCCCCTGGCTAATGAAGCCCTACACTGGGCACCAGAACAGCAAGAAGGAGCGTTTCAAGAATAGGCTCAGCAAGTGCAGAATGATGTTGGAATGTGCATTTGGCCACTTAGAGGCAAGATGGTGCTCTTTGCTCACTAGGTTAAACCTCAGTATACGCAACATCCCAACTTTTATCTCCGCCTGCTGTGTGCTCCATAACATATGTGAAACAAAGGGTGACAAGTTCCCATAGGGTTGGGTCATGGAGGCTGATAGGCTGGCTGCAAATTTTGAGCAGCCAGATACCAGTGCTACACTGAGAGCAAACCATGGAGTACTGCGCCTCAGGAAAGGATTGAAAACCCACTTTTGCAATGATCCACAGTAATGTACATCTCTGTCAGTGCTGTGCCTTCCCTTCCTATCCCCCAACCTTGAACCATCATTCCTCTCCTCCTCTTGCCCTGCCGACAATCCCCAAGCTCTCAATGAATAAAGAATAATGTTTTTTAAAGCAGTAAAGTTTTATTGGTGATCCGTTACAGTGGGGGGTGGGATGGGGAGGGGGGCAAGGATGACAATTTAACAGTCTCATAAGGCTGTTGGGGATCCAGAGCAAAGTGTGACTGTGCAAGCAGCGAAGCACGCACATTCCTAGTTCTTAAAGAAGCTGTTGCCTCTTTCTGCTCCCCTCCATCGGTGTGCACCCTGTTCAACCTCCTCTTAATGCACTTGGGAGTGGGTGCTGGGAAACAGCTTGTTGGTTGAGCATTTTCCAGGGGCTGCAGAGAGAGTCTCTCCTGCTGCTACTCTTCCTGGAGCTCTACCAAATGCCTCAGCATGTCTGACTGATCCCTTATAATACACAACATCTCCTTTTCTGTTGCACCTTCCTGCTCCTGGGCTGATTTTCTGTTTTCCATGTCCATGTTTAGTTTTTCTGACAATGACACTCTCCAGACTCCAACCTCCATGTCAGCAGCCACAGAGGCATTCATTAGTTCATTGAACAGGTCTTTCCAAGTTTTTTTTCCCACCTTCTAATCTGGGAAAGGTGTTCTGCAGGAGTAAAAGCTGGGGTGAAAGCCAAGCTGTCCACACTGTAACAAAAGTGAAGCATAAAGTCTCCATTGTTAGCCGGTCCCATGGACGAAAAGCAATGTTACAACATAGAAAGAACTTCCCTTCATATTCACAAGACAAAGCCAGACCCGCATCCCCATCTGTACCTATTGCACAGGTCGGAGTGCCGTCCCAGCCATGGTAAGTAAAGGGCCCTTGCATCCATTATAGGGAAGTCTCCGTAGCACTGAACTCCCCAATCCACACTTAACCAAGGAGCATGATCATTGTGCTCCCGTTTACCATCCCAAAGACCGGTTTGGGAGGAGGTGGTCCAAAGGGATTGGAGGAGGGTGTGGGTGAAGTGTCGCTGAAGAAAAAATCGGGCACCCGTTCCCGGATGCCTCACACCCCCATGCCAATAATGTCATGACTAAGAATTGTCTATGCTGGGGCCCAGGACACTGTCCATGGCAGGGGAATAACATGCAGTGACTATATTGTTCAGCTACTGTAAATTTGCACCATCTTTCCTAGGTGATGATGTGTGATATCAGTCTCCTGAGGGTAACAGGTGGAAAGTGAAGATTTGCTGCAAGTATCTGGATACAGGTCTGGCCCTTATGCTGCTATGCTGTGTTCCACAACGATGCCTGTTCATTCAATAGCAGAGGGATGGGGAAATGTGTCCTACCGTGGCGGAAGAAATAAGGCTGCCCTCCCCAGAAACCTTCTGCAAAGGACTGCAGAGTACCTACATGAAAGTTTCCTGGAAATATCCACTAAGGATTCTCAGAACATCCCTGTGCAAATAAATAGTCTGTTTTGGGGGTAACCCTCTGCTTAAGTGGGCCAACACCCAGGAAGCCCTTTCCCACAAAAACACAAACTCCTTTTTTCACCAAAATAACAAGCGAGACTGGGGCTATAACCACAGAAACACAATTTGCTATACACATTCACCAGATGTGCCTTCCCCAGCATCAATTATGCTGTCCTGTGTCCAGCTGGGCAGCTCCGGGGTAACAAAGAGGTCCTGGCTCTCTGGGAGAATGGATACCCTGTTTGCCTGCCCCCTGTTCTCCTCCTCCTCATCATCCACAGAGTCTTCCTCATTCATCCTAGACTGAGATTCTGCATAGGTATCTATGCTGCGTGGTGGTACAGTGGTGGGATCACTGTTGAGAATCACATGACTCCTCATAAAAGCAGCATGTCTTTGGTGATGAGCCAGAATGACTGTTCTCATAGACTCATAGACTCATAGGTCAGAAGGGACCAATATGATCATCTAGTCTGACCTCCTGCACAAGGCAGGCCACAAAACCCTACCCATACACATTTATAACAACCCCGAACCCATGACTGAGTTATTGAAATCCTCAAAAGTGAGATTTGAAGACCTCAAACTGCAGGGAATCCATCAGCAAGCGACCCATGCCCCACGCTGCAGAGGAAGGCGAAAAAACTCCGGGGCCTCTGCCAATCCGCCCCAGAGGAAAATTCCTTCCCGAATTTATATATATATTGTATATATAATTTATATATGCTAAAATTATATTTACAATATGATCCCTATTATGATGTTAAGAATTTAATCAAGCCTAAAATTCACCTCCCTTGTTTTCTGATATGCCTGCCTCAGCTCTTTGATTTTAACACGGAACTGCTGTGCTTCCCTGTTGTGGCCCTTCTCCACCATACCATGCAATATCTTCTCATAGATGTCCAAATTTCTTTTTTGGGCTCGGAGCTGAGCCAGAAGAGACTCTTCGACTCACAGGCTGATGAGATCCAAGATCCCAGGTTGACTCCATGCTGGAGCACGGCGTGCGGTCGCCACGAATAGTTCAGCTACAAAGCTCTCTCCACGCTGGCCAAACAGGAAATGGGAATTCAAACTTTCCTGGGGCTTCAGGGAGAGGCTGTTTCCTGTCCACATGGCTGTGGTGCAAGAGTGCGCGAATGTCAAGAGTGGTCACAAAGGAGCATTATGGGAGGCCAATGACATCAATTTATGTTGTGCTCTGCCTTCACTGGCTCTCATTCAACCCATACAATTTGACTTCAGCGCTAAGTCACTTGTGGAGGTGGTTTTATTAAGTTGAATTTTACCGCGATTTAGGTCGGCAGAACCAATGTGCCAGTGGAGACGCATACTTTAGGTGGTCGATGTAAGCCGCGCTCCGTCGATCTACATTGTCAGTGTAGACCAGGCCTTAAAGTCCAACCTAAACCTCCTTGCTGCAATTTAGGTCCATTACTTCTTGTCCTATCCTTAGAGCAGCAATTCTCAAACTTCATTGCACAGCGACCCCCTTCAGACAACAAAAATTACTACATGACCCCCAGGAAGGGGATGGGGGTGAAGCCAGAGTCTCGCCGCCCCAGGTGGGGGAGGCCAAAGCTGAAATCTGAGGGCTTCAGCCCTGGACAGGGGTGGGGGAGACCTGAGACCCGCCACCCAGGGCTCAGAGCAGTGGAGCTCAGGCTTTGGGTTCAGTGCCCAGCCCCAGCAAGTCTAACGGCAGCCCTGGTGACCCCATTAAAGTGGGATCGCGACCCACTTTGGGGTCCCGACCCACAGGTTGAGAACCGCTGCCTTAGAGGTTAACGAGAACAATTTTTCTGGCTGCTCCTTCTTACAATCTGACGTACTTGAAAACTTATGCCCCCAGCAGTCTTCTCTCCTCCAAACTAAACAAACCTAGTTTTTTCAATCATTCCTGATATGATTCAAGGTCTGGAAAACATGACCTTTTTGTTGCTCTTCTCTGGACTTTCTCCAGTTTGTCCACATTTCCTGAAATGTGGTGCCCAGAACTGGACACAATCCAGTTGAGGCCGTACCAGCACAGAGTACACAGCAGAATAAGTCCTTCTCATATCTTGCTTACCACTCTCCTGTTAATACATCCCAGAACAATGTTTGCTTTTTTTGCAACAGTGTTATACTGTTGCCTCATATTTAGCTTGTGATCCTCTATGACCCCCAGATCCCTTTCTGCAGTACTCCTTCCTAGGCAGTTATTTCCCATTTTGTATGTGGGCAACTGACTGTTTCTTCCCAAGTGGAGTACTTTGCATTTGTCCTTGTTGAATTTCATCCTGTTTACTTCAGACCATTTCTCCAGTTTGTACAGATCATTTTGAATTGTAATTCTACCCTCCGAAGCACTTACAACCTCTCCCAGCTTGTTACCCTCCACAGACTTTATAAGTGTACTCTCTATGCCATTATCACTCCATGTATGTACATTAGGGATATAAAAGCCTAAGTGTTTAAATTGTAATCAGCTGTTTAAATGTTTTAAATGGCTCATTACTGTTTAAACTGGGGGGACAGAGGCGGGGTGGGGGAGTGAGAGAGCTGCAGCTAAGCTGGGCTCCTGGTGAACAAGAGCAGCTGGGCAGCTCTTGCTCCCCAGGAGGCTCGAGGAATGGGGAGGCTGTAGCTAGGCAGCCCTCCCTTGACAGGGAGGAGCTGATCCAAGCAGTTCCCCTCCCCATATTTAACCATGTAAACAAGCTTTTACTCCTGTTAGCTGTGCCATACCAAGAGAATGATGGGATTCAGAGCAGGAGTCTGCTTTGTGTACCTTCAACAAAACTGTTGGCTAAGATCTAACTTTAGAGTCTTTGTTACTGAAGAGCTTGCAAAAGGCAGATAAGAGTCAGCTGGATTTTTAAATTTCATATAGAACTTGCATTGCACATCTAGTCAATGGCAAAGCCAGAAAGAGAATACAGGGACCTGACTGACACAGCTGTTCCTTATTCATCATTAGACAATATTGGCATCATACTTTTTTCCCATAAAAACAAGCTACAAACTGAGTATTAGCTGCTGAAATTATTCATTGAACAATTATTAAATTTAAAAAAAAAACACAAGGAAATGGTGATCTGTTCAAGGAAAATTTGTCAACAGGAAATAAAAATTCAAATAAGTTAGTCAGAATTATTCATCCAGCTCATTTAAAATAAAAACATAAGTCAAATATAAATCAATAAATAAAAAATGATATTCCATAGCACAGATAGTCTTGGATTTGCAATTAGACATCAGCAGTGTCTAAAAGTTAGCTTCTTTGTTTTTAGGTCAGAAATTGTCACATTTGCAAAGTTTGTCTGAAAAATGAAGTTGACCCTGAAATCAAGTATACAGTATTACTAAATGCAAGCTAACTCCGCAGACCAGATGCATCAACCATTAACCATTGAAACAAGAAGAGAGGTCTGTTGCAAGTGTAACAAATGGCTCATTTTACATTTTGTGCTTAACATGGTTTTTTTGTCCTGAGAAATGATGCCGCACGAACAGTAATTGATGCTAAAATCCTGACAAAGCTGTATTTTCCTGTTGCAAAGTATCACTTTCCTAGCTCCATTCTTGCAGAGAAAATAATTTTATTTTAAATTTGAAAGCAGTAGAGAACTCTCTTTCCCTGCATACAAGGAAGGGGGCTTGCTGATCTAAGTAACGGCTTAGGAGTTGGGAGATTTATTTCCTCCTCTACTTGACTTGCCATGTTACATTGAACAAGTAACTTAATTCGTCTCTGTTTCCCCAGATGTACTATGGGAATAATACTCAACCACCTTCGATAGTCTCAGATAAAGTCATATGTTGTGTTTTAAAACTAGCATGAATTATTAATAATAGTAATGATTATTTTAACATCTTGTTACAGGGCACCCAGAATGTTGCTACAGGAGAAACTTATCTTTAACCAAGCCACTCTCTCAGTCTCATGTATGTCAAATAAAATGTCAAGCCCTGTAAAATATGTACTTTGTATGCAACTCTCTAAGTGCACATTTACTCCATGAGAGTTATTTCATTGATAAATACTCTAAAATTCAATTTGGTCTGCAGGATTTGACAGGACTAAGTCTTACTGCTGATCATTTAGAGTGAATCTTTGAGACCAGTATAAATTGTTACCAAAATATCTGCCCATTGAACAGACAAAGGACACTACTATCATCACACAAATTAGCTTTCCGTAACTTCTTCCAGCCAGAGTCTCAGCCAGAGATATGATCAAATGAGATGCTTAATAGGACCTTCCAAGATCATCAGAACCAATCAAGATGAATGATTAATAGGTGAATGCTCTGGAATCCCATCTAACCTTGCACCCCACTAACACTAATGACTCTGCCATAAGTGCCTTACTGGAAAAACCGCTTTTTTCACATCCCCTTTACAGCCAGAAAGCCTTCTTCTAATCTGAACAGCTAAATTAAGTTTATCCTTTGACTACTTTCTTTTAATATGGCCAGTCAACTTGAGCAATTCTTTCCCCCTTTTAGTGTTGCCACAGTAATACTTTACACACAGAGTCACATAATACTTTCCTGTGAGACAGGAATGGTATAGCAAATAATACAAGAGCCACCTCTTCATGCTCTCATTGGAGGGAAGGGTTTGAAAGTGTCATACTGATGCCACAGAAATCTCAGTGATTCCTGCAAAGATCTCAGAGGGCCCTGCAGTTATATGATTGGCTGACTTTACCTATGACTCCTGAGTGCCTGCAGACAAGTTTTTTCAAAGCTATTGAGCAGGCAGCTCAGCTTCCCTGGACTTTCTGAGACCTGATTTTCCAAAGGTTTTGAATATCTCTTGCCATCTCCAGAGAAATAATCATAGTCATACATTGTATAAAACCATGTATAATGGGATTATTTGTGCAACACACACAAGTACAGACATATCATCTAAGGCTATCTACATTACATCACTGGCGAAGGTGTGCAGCGTTTGCACCACCACATGCCACAGCGAAAGGCTCTGGCAGTGGGAAGATGAAAAAGGTCTGGCAGCTTCCTGCTGGAAAGTCTCTGGGAGGGGAGAAGCGGTAGGAAAAAGCTGAGCCCTTCTCAGCTCCCTTCTTCCACCAGAGCCTTTCCCTATGGAAAAGAGGAGGAATGGGAGACAGCTAAGAAAAAGATTTAGTAGTTCCTTGATGCTGGAGCCTTTCACTGTGGAAAGGAAAGGCTCCAGGAAAAGAAAGGCTCCTTGCTGCAACAAGGAAAGGTTCCAGCAGCAGGTAGGATCGCTGATTTTAGTTGGACATATTCCTGGTGGTTTCATCACATGACATATTCTTTCATTAATCTTCAATTCCTGGAGACTCCAGAACAATCCTGGAAGCCTGGCAACCGTAGGCTAGCTGAAAACTGGAGAAACCTTTTCCTAGGCTCCTCGACCAGCTGCTGGAGCTTTTCCCTGTCCAGGAAGGGTTCTAGCTGCAGGGAGAACTGCCCAAGCCTTTCCCTGCTGCCTCCCCCACGACAAAGTCCTTCCCCACTCCTGGCATTTTTTCCAGAAGGGAAAGGCTCTGGCAGGGGATAAACGGGCCGCTACACCCAAATCCTGCAAGCAGGTCTTCGCTCCCCCACGTCTGCAAGCGCCAAGGGAGCTCGGGGGGGGGGGGCTCCTGGGGTTCCTGGCCCCTGCTGAAAGCCGTGGTGACCCCCTGCACGGCCAGCGCGCGCGGGGAGGCGCCCCCTTGGCTCCGCTCACACCTTCCCTCCCTCGCCGCGCGGACGGACCCTCCGGGGCAGCGCCTCAGCGGGAGGCGGGCGAAGGCAGACCCTGCCCCGAGGCGGGGAACCGGAACAGCAGCTGGCCCTGGGGAGACACGGGGGCGCCCCCCAACAAGGGCTGACCGACGGCCGCTCCCCAGGCTACGACGGGGACACGCAGACGGGACAGACGACGCTGTGCCTCAACCCCAGCCCCGAGACGGACGGACAGACACCCCCCCCCACGCGGACAGACAGACAGACGCACCCCGCGCGCCGGGGCGGGGGGCGCCCCCCCACCTGCTCTGCCACCCGCGCAGCTCCGGCTGGGCTCCGGGGCGTCGCCGTTCTCCGCCTTGCGGGGTTTGTAGCCGTACACCCCCTGCTCCGTGCGGTACCAGCGCCGCAGCGGCCCGGCTCGGCCCAGGGCCCTCGCCGCCGCGACCACCACAGACATCGCGCGCGCTCGGCGGGCCTGACAGGGCAGGGGCGGGGCTGCGCGGCCAACGCCCCCCGCGGACTGGCCCCGCGCGCCCCCGGGAGAACGGTTAGCCCCGCCCCCGCCAGCGGGCGTTTAAAGGGCCAGGGCGGTTCTGGAGCGAGGGAAGATGGGAGGGGGGCGGGGTGTGCGGAGACGTGCTCGATTGAGGGACGAGCGCCTGAGAGGGGGGAGGTGACGTGGCTCCTGGGGGCGTGTGATTTGAGGGGGGGAGAGGGAGGGGGGGAGGTTAGAGTTGGGCATCGGGGATTGTATGTCAGTTGGTGGGGGCGGGGAGCCGCTGCGCTGCTAGGGGAAGGGGGGGGTTGCAGGGAGGGTTCCTGGGGTGGGGGCGCTGTGGATTTAGGTGTAAGGCGCAGGGTTACTAACAAAGGTGGGTTGGGGAATAAGGGCTGGGGTGAGGCCAGGATGTTCGATGGCAGCAGAGGGGGTATCTGGGTGGAGGGTAGGTGTGGGGAGGGGTACTTGGCCTTGGGGGAGTGTGGTGGGCAACGGTAATTGGGTGTGAGGGAGGGTGTTTTTGTAGGGCCTTTGTCCCCTTAGGCTTTAGGGGGAGGGATGAGGAATTTCATGGGAAAAGCGGGGGGAGGGAGGTGGGGGGGGGCAGGGAATGCTATGGAAACTGTGACAAATCAAGAAGAGAAAGTGGTTGCAAATACAATGAAGGACGTTAATGCAGCCTCCCTTTGCCGCAAACTGAAACAGGAAAAGGCAACGACAGACTAGTGCTTCCCAAATGAGTTTCCCTCACTAGGAACCATCATGAATTCCCAAGACCTGCTATAAACAAAACTGCTCCCAAACACCCACGTTCTTTTATCTAGTAAAAGGTGAATGTATGTCTGGGCGCCCATCTCTGAGCTTATGCTCTTATTGATGCAGAAATAATGTATAACAACATCAGGGAGAAATGTGTTGGTTCTGTCTGCAACCAGTTCACCTTGTGCTTTGATTCTTCAGATAATTTCATGGTAATTATTATAATTAAGAAAATACTTTTGCATAATCTCTCTCATTCTAATGTAAAAATTATTATAATTACTCCTGGTTTCTCCCTCTTTCACTTTTTCCCCCCTTCTGTGCAGAATTACCAGTTTTAAGCCAGTCAGGTTTAATGCAGTTATAAAGAGAGACCAAGCAGAGGGCTGCAGGGAGATGTGAATGGCAGTAGATAATTTGCACAATGTAACTTATATTTACGTTCCAGAGGAGCAGACCTGTTAATCTGTATAGGGCCAAAAGAACGGGAGTTCTGTAGCACTTTGAAGACTAACAGATTTAATTTTTGTAGGCATAAGGTTTCACAGGCTTTAACTCACTTTGTCAGATGCAGGGAATGGAAGTCAGACGGGGTGTGCATGCGCACGCACACAGAGTAATTGTTACTGTTCACACATTCTGATCAATGGTTGTGAATAGGCCTCAGCTGCTCTAACTGCATGGACTTGGCTATTATCTACCCCACTCATTGTGCCTTTCCCTTGAGTGTGTACACACACACACTCTGATTTCCACTCCCTGCATCTGATGAAGTGGGTTAAAGGCTGTGACCTGTCCTTGCCCAGGGTAGCCCCTGATAATGTCAAGATCAAGGCAGGCTACAAAAGGAAAGCAGATTCTCCGAGCACTGGTGCGTGACACTGAAGTCAGACTGCCCAGCCAGCCACAAACAGTGCTTCTGATTCCCTTACACTGGTTATCAAGAAGTCACTATACAAATACACACAGCCCCCTTTACTGCATTTCAGTCTCTGACCCCCAATCTGCCACTAGGTCCAGTAATGAGACCAGTTATTTAAACTCTATGCTCTTTACTAAAAAGGTTTCCTCTGATCCCAAAGGATCAGCCACAGCTCCAGATCAATATAAATTTGGATATTACTCAAAATACCATGCTGACAGCCAATCCTTTAGTAACTAAAACTAAAGGTTTATTATAGAAAGAAAAATAATAAGAGAAGTGTTACAGGATTAAAGCAATCAGATACATACAAATGATTTGAAAGTCCATATACATCAGGTTTCTAGAAGAATTGTGGAGTTTGCAGGCTTGTATAATCTCTCTGGTATACATCCAGTATCTGGATGGGTCTCAGTCCTTTGTTTCACAGCTTTAGTTCAGTTGCAGATGGGTTGCTCTAGAGGTAGATAGCTGACTGAAGACCAAATGGATTCCCAGGCCTTAGCCTTATATATCCTCTGGCCCTTGCCATGGTGTTTGTAGAAGTTTACAGGAACCAAAATGGAGACCCGAGTTACATGGGCTAGACCTGGTGACTCATCAGGTATATCTCTGGCTACTCCCCCTGGGCCCCCTGCACCTGGGAATGTCTTAATTGGCCATTAAGCAGGCCAATTTTCTGCAGCCATCCTGTCTGAGGAGTGGCCTAGAAACAGCTCAAATTGAAATACTGATATATCAAACATATCCATAACTTCCCTCACACATATAACACATAAACATAAACATCATCTTACTCAGCACATTATAGCCTTTCTAACAGTGGCATATCTCATGTGAATCACTATGATTTTAACATACTGATATCAAACAATATAATGAATGCCCCCCCACCAATCCAGCAAGCGTGACACCCCCAATGCGAGGGTGGTGTAGAAGGGAGTAATCAGAGCTCCTGAATACACTTCAAGGCCCCCTCAATCTAGTCAGCATGACAAAGCTCACGAAAGCTTATGCCTGCAAAAATTAAATGTGTTAGTCTTTAAAGTGCTACAGAACTCTTGTTCTTTTATTTAAGTACCTTTAGCTAGCACACAGGAAGGACACCAAAGTTTCAGAAGCTCTGTAAATGTGGTGCTTCACCCCCCCTCCCCCCCCTTTTTTTTCTTTTTTTTTTTAAGGAGCACAGACAGGTTAGGCCCAGATCCACAAAGGGATTAGACTTTGCAACACTGATCATCAAAGCACTTAGAAAATCAAAGGCACATCACTGAAATCCACAAAAGTCAGCACACTAGGTGAGGAACTGTCTGACGTTGTCAATAAGAGATGACAAGAGGGTTGTGCGCTAAACCTTGCCTGACATCTTGGAGATAGGTGCCTAAATCTGAGGTGCGGGGAGGTGCCTGTCTGTGATTCATAAATAAGAACCTGCCACCTGGAGTCAGGAGGGTTAGGCACCTAAAGCATTTCATGTGGGAATGAGTAATGCAGGTGCTAAAACAATCAGTGGTGATACCACCACCCACCTGATAAATTTAGCCCAATGGTTAAACCACTCATATGGGATGGGGGCTTTCCCTGCTGCCTCCTTTCTCTCACAGCCTTTCCCTACCGCATGTAGGTACACACCACAGTGTAGATACAGCCTGCTTTTCCCTGCACTGTACCATATGTATACCCTACAGGTTTCAGACTTCTGTAAGGCATTCATCTTGCTACTGCATGACATTCTGATCAAGAAACTAGAATGATCCATGTAGCACATATTAACTGGATTAAAAAGTGGCTAATAGTCCTCAAAATAGAATTGTACATGGGGAATCATCGAGTAGGTATTTTGATTGTGGAGTCCCATAGGGATTGGTTCTTGGCCCTATGCTATTTAACATTGTTATTAATGATTTGGAAGAAAACAAAATATTGATGAAGTTTGCAGATGACACAAAGATTGGGGAAAGAGTAAATAATGAACAGGCCTTATCACCCTGGATCTTGATCACTTTGTAAACTGGGCACAAGCAAACAATATGCATTTTAATATGGCCAAATGTTAGGTAATACATCTAGGAATAAAGCATATAGGCCATACTTACAGGATGGGAAACTGTTTGGAAGCAAAAACAACAAGAGTGTTGTAGCACTTTAAAGACTAACACATTTATTTTTTGCAGGCATAAGTTTTCCTGGGCTTTAACCCACTTTGTCAGGTGGGTTAAAGCCCACAAAAGCTTATGACTGCAAAAAATAAATGTGTTAGTCTTTAAAGTGCTACAGAACTCTCATTGTTTTTGCTGTATACAGACTAACACGGCTACCCCTCTGGAACGGTTTGGAAGCAGTGATTCTGAAAAAGGCTTGGGGCCATAGTGACAGTCAGCTGAACATGAATTTCCAGTGCAATGTTGTTGGCAAAAAATCTGCTAATGCAATCCTCAGATGTATAAACAGGAGACTGTATCAAGTAGGACTAAGTAGGATTATGACCTTTATATTTGGCACTCGTGTGACTGGTACTAGAATACTGTGTCAGTTCCGGGGTCTGCAATTCAAGAAGGATGTTGAAAAATTGAAGAGGGCTCACAGAAGAGCCACTATAATGATTAAAAGATTGGAAAACACGCTTTATATTGAAAGATTCAAGAAGCTCGATCTAGCTTATCAAACAGATGGTTAAGGGGTGACTTTATTACAGTCTACAAGTAATTTACATGGGAAGAGAAATTTGATAAAGAGCTCTTCAATTTAGTAGACAACGGTAAAACAAGATCCACTTGCCAAAATTGAAGCTAGACAAATTCAGACTGGAAATAAGGAGCAAATTTCAACAGTGAGGGCAACCAACCACTGGAACAACTTACCATAGCCTCGCGGTGAGTGCTCCATGACTGGAAAAGATTAAATCAAGATTGGACACTTTTCTAAAAGATACGCTCTAGTTCCACCACAGCTATTGGACTTGAACTAAGAAGTAATTCAGGGAATGATCAAAGGTTGCTTCTGGCCTTAACAAAAAATCTATGAATCCCTGAATTCATTACCCTTTGTCCATTGGAAAGTCCTCTGATTCTGAGGTGAAGAGATTTGGTTGAGTCACTGTGTCCTGGACTCTTGAAATTCTGAAGGTTATCCATTGCTGCTTTATCATCTAGGACTCTGATGAGAACTGCTCATGGCCTGGAAATGCCAAATTTGGTACTTCAGATCCCTTCCCTTCCTTTTGCAGAGGGCCTTGCTGCTGTTCTGCAGTTAGAGATTCAACTCTGCCAAGCCAGTCCCTGCCCTTCTTCCCCATCTCCCACAGATCTCTCTGTGGTGTAGTTTTTCGTAAGTAGTCTTTCACCCCTCTTGCAGGGCACTTGCTATGCTACCCATAACATTCAGGAATTAAAATTTATTGGATGAAATTCCCATTCAGTTAGATAAAAGATTAAGGAGAGGGTTGTTATTTCTGCTTAGGAATTCTAATGACAGCACATCTTCCTCATACTGAAAATGCAGCAACATAGTCAAATCATTCTACAAACAGTACAGGCCAAATTCCTTGCTGGCATAACACTATTAAAGTCAATAGATTTACACCTAGGATAAAGCTGGCCCTACTTGTGCAAACTTCGTAGCTGTGTTCACAAACTCTGAGATGTAAAGTTCACTCCTCCCCTCCCAAACAGCTTGAGTCACTCCTCCTCTTACCCAGCAGCCCCTCCCTGCAGCTCCCAGCTTTTTGCTGCTGCCTCTTCCCTCACTGCAGATTACGAGCTCCAGAAGCTGGCACACTGGGAGGGGGACAGATCAACAAACCCTGGTAGAAATCTGGTGGAGCACATGACTTCTCTGTCTAGAATACCACTTTGTCTGAACAGTATCTGGATCATATCTTTTGGTAAACCCACTCTAATCGGCCAAACAGTTCTCGTGTTGGAGATCAAGTGAGGTGACATCTGCGTCTAGCAGGGAAAGTGGTGTAATATTTATAATAATAGTCAACACTTACACAGTGCTTTACAGTCTCAAACATTTAACTATTGAAATTCACCAGGATTTTGGACACTTCTGCAACTGCTAGATAGAGGTAGAGATCCTGTCTGAAAAAACTTGTTTGGTCCTGTAAAAGTTGGCAGAATACACTGCATCATTAAACAGTGCACACAGTCTCTTAAATATTAGCTGACTCTTGCTTTTGGATAAAGGGTAGCTTTAAAAGCAGAATAGCCTTGTTATGGCTGTTCAAGCCATTCCATACCCAGAGAGTGTCCTCATGATCAAGTATTTCTCATGCTCATTACCATAAATGTAAAGCTATATGAAAATTATGTCATAAAATTCAAAAGTAGAGAAGGGCTCAGACCAAGACTACTGCTTGGAAAAAGAACCAGGATCCTAACTGCAGCACTGGCCCTTTCTTTGTAGTGAACTGAGGCAAACACCTGATTCAAACTTGTAAACTTTGGGTAAGTTCAAATTCCAGATCTGAATCTTGCATCTTAGTCCAATCTCTACCTCAAAACTGGGGAAACATGGTTATTGCTTTAGTTATTAGCCAATAATATGGCCCAGGCTTACTGAGGATTGTGAATCTTTCAGGACAACTCAGAGTTGTTGTGCTGCTAAATTGTTTGTAAAATGGTTTGAGATGCTCAGACAGGAGTTGCTACAGAAGTGCAAAGTATTAATGTAATAGGGTGACAGGCTTGGGATACAAGGCTCTTTTTAATGAGTCATTGTTAAATACGCTGGGAACTCCAAATACTTGCAATGAATTATTTTACTGTTATTTTATTATGTTCAATAGAAAATAAGCAAACAACGCATACTAAAATATAAAATCAGAAGAGGAAATACACAAAATAACAGATCCAATTTGATGCAATTTAGTATTCTGATGTTATACTCTTGTGAGAGAGACAAGGTAGGTGAAGAAATAGCTTTTATTGGATCAACTTCTGTTGGTAGAAGGTACAAGCTTTCGAGCTAGAGAGAGCTTTTTTAACACAGCTACAACACTGCAAACATATTATTATTATTCCTAATTCCTTTTTTTATCATAATGGCTAAAGGGCCGCAATCAAGACTGGAATCTGAGTGTGCTAGGGGCTGTAGGTAGATACGACCACTGCCCCCAGAGAGTTTACCATCTGATTAAAGCCAAGACACAACTCAGGGTAACAAACAATAGGAAAAAAAAGTAAGAAAGGGGAAAATTAACAGTAACGTGATAACATAGGCTAATAGTGTGCACAACTTGATTCCAAATCACATTTTAATTAAAAATTTTCCCTATCAAACTGTAAACCTACCGAGTTATCTTACTATTTAGTCCCACCTCCAGCTCAGAAAAGGTAACCGATATCATGTTGCTATTTAAAAATATAGTATTTATTCATAATGCTATATACGTGATACTACAGAAAATGCCATGACATATGAACACAAGTGCTGAGGACCTAATTTTTATGACTCTTCTAAAACCCAAGAAGCATAGTGCCCCCAAACACAATGACAAGACACAGTTCAGTACTGACTTAAAGGGGACAATGTCCAAGTCATCATATTGAATTGAGGTATGTCACTGATTTGGCACCATGTCATGCTGCTGTAATGTTATTCCACTGTATTGAATCATAGAAATATAGGATTGGAAGGGACCTTGAGAAGTCATCAAGTCTAGCCCCCTGCATTGTGGCAGGCTCTAGTACACTTAGAACACACCTGACAAGTATTTGTTTTTTAAAACTTCCAATTAAAGGGTTTCCACATCCTCCCTTGGAAGCCTATGCCAGATCTTAACTACCCTCAAAGATTTTCCTAATCTCTAATTTAAATCTCCCTTGCTGCAAATTAAGTCCATTACTTGTTAGCCTACCTTCGGTGGACATGGAAAACAATTGATCACAGTTCTGTTTACAGCACCCTTTAACATATCTGAAGACTCTTATCAGGATTCCCTCCCCTGACCATCTTTTCTCAGTAAGAATTAGGTAAACTCATAGAAGACAAGTCTATCAATGGCTATTAGCCAAGATGGTCAGGAATGCAACCCTATGCTCTGACTGCCAGAATCTAGGAGTGATCAAGGGATGGATCATTCGATGATTGCCTGTTCTGTTCATTCCCCCGACGCAACTAGCATTGCCCACTATCAGAAGACAGGATATTGGGCTAGAGGCCCACCGGTCTGATCCAGTATGGCAGTTCTTATGTTCTGCCATACAACACTCCTGTAAATACACCCTCAACATATTAGCCTTTTTTGCAACTGCATCACATTGTTGACACGTTCCACTTGTGATCCACTATAAACCCCGGTGCCTTTGAGCGGCACTCCCACGTAGCCGGCGACTCCCGTTCTGTAATTGTGCATTTGAAGCGCGAGGGCACAGCAGGCAGCGCTAACGTTGTCTTCTCAAGGCGTGCCCCGTTTTGAAAGCGCCATCACCCCACGAACGTCATCGCGCGGCGCATGTTTGCCGTGGGACCATCATACCGAGGGGCCCACTCATTTCCACTGTGCACGGCAGGCGGTGCGATACCATGGCACCCCGAAAGTTCATGACGTGTTGATGTGACATAACAGCGTGCACGGTGACGTCACCCGCAGGTCAGGTCCTCACCCGGTGACATCACTGCTCAAGTGGAGCGACGCTGCTGGGCTACGGCGGGCGGCGTGTCCCTACCCGCTAGGATAGAGGCTTGGTACCGCCCCGCTCCCCCACCTCCCGGGGCCACTTCCGCCTTCCCCATCCGACACAGCCTCCCGGGCCAGAGCACGGGCTGCCGCGCGCCGCCTGCCCCAAGGACCTCTCCTCGGCTGAGGCTGCCCGCCGCGCCGCCTGAGGCGCGCCCTCCCGCCGCCGCCCACAAGGCCGAAGGGGGCGCGGCGGAGCGACTAGACCGCACCCTCCCCTCGCCCTTCCCCCGGCAGCCAGGAGAAAGCGGCGCCGCCTCCCCCCTCGGCGGGGTGTTTTGAGGCAGGCGGCGCGAGAGGCAGCCCGGGGTCCTCGGCGGCCCGGGGGAGGGGGCCGAAGCTGGCGGTGGAGTAGGGCTGGGGAAGTCCGAGCCGATGTTTACCCCGGGCAGAGGTAACCGCCCCCCGCGGCTGGGCCTGAGGGCGGGGGCGCTCCGGGGAGCGGGGTCGGGGCGGAGGGCGGCCTCCGGGGACGTCCGGGACGGGACGGGGCAGGGCTGGCGGGGAGGGACGGGCTGCCTCCCGCCGGGTCCCGGGGTAGCGCGCGGCCGGCCCAGGGGTGGGGTCTGGGGCCGGGGTTTGAGGGGAGGGAGGCTGCTGGGGGCGGGGACCCGGGGGGAGGGAGGACTTCGGCGTGGGGAGGCGGGCCCGGTGGGCTGGGGGAGGTCACGGGGCGGGGGGGCGCTCGCTGGGGTGACAAGGGGGGGTTGGTTTCCCTGCGGGGGGCTGGGCAGAGGAGGGTAAGATGAGGCCCAGGGGCTGGGCTGGGCTGGGAGAAGGGGAGGATGACAGGAAGACACGTGGGTCTGGTGGGGAGGGGGGGGAGGTGGTGGGGTGCGAAGCTAACCGGGAGAAAAGTGAGAGTTTGGCATCTGAAGGGGGCAGGCAAAGGAGGGGTTGGTCCGTTAAAGAGGGGTGCTTGGTGGGCATTGGTTTGGAGTAACATTTAGAGCAAGCGAGAGGATTGTTTGTTTACTTAGTGTGGACGCAGGTTTGGTTTCCACCTGGTCACAGTGAATTTTTAGGCCTTTTCCATTCATCCCAGTAAAGGAGGCCCGTCTGCAGCTCTAAAAAAAAAAAAGTTAGCAAGCAGAATCGAAAGTAAAACTCGGTCTTAAACGTTAGATCAAAACCACCGCTTTTCTACTAATGTTTAATTAGACCTGTTTCCCTTCTCTTTTCCCCTCCATCTCTTTCGGCTTATTTTGTGGGTTCGAGTTTAGATTTGACTGGGTGATTGTGGCGTTTGGCTGATGCAGGTGGGATAAATTGCTTTTGGATTATTCTTGTAACTTGTTTAGTTCTGAAAGTTTGTATAGCTGTCATGGAATTTTTTGTCATAGAGACGCATGCAGAGTTTGTTCCAGTTCGCTTTTTTTAAGTACCCTGTCAAAATGGGACTAATTTATATACATAATTACTCAATCCGTTTAGCCAGTATTTTATGAAATACCTGGAAAAAGACCTGTAATAGGATCTTTGTGTGACAAATACGTAACTTCCTGTAGCAGCACAGAGAGATTGGGGAAAACCTTTTTTTTAAAAATCTAATCAAACAGAAAATCTTGTTTTTAGTACTTTACATTTATATATTGACTTTCAACTCTGGATTTCTTAGTGCTTACAGGCACAAGTTAATGAAGCTTCCGAACACCATATTATCATATGCTCATTTTGCAGATGGAGAAAAACTAAGTTTAGAGGGGCAGGTGCTGAGCTTTCTCCTTTCCACCGTTGGTGGTTGCATTAATGATGCTATATGTATGTATTTTGTATAACTACTTGGGATCCTTCAAGATAAAAAGGATTGCAATAAGTATTTTCTGCTAAGCATTGTCTACTATTTTAAAAAGAGCTGGGGCTGGGCTCCTGTGTATCTCATAAGTTCCCCTGGTATCCTAGAACTGGCAGTCTTTCTACTTTGTATTATTGTGACTACAACTGCATCAAGTTTCCACATATCAGGCTTGTTCTGAAGAAATAAAGATTCAGGAACAAATCAAGAAAATTCCCAAACAAAACCTAATACTGTGTTAAGGGAAGAAACAAATTCATTAAAACATTAGAAACTTCTTCAATATTTAACAAAACCAAACATTTAGAAGAAAGGATATTCAAAGGCTGCAAGTTCAAAATAACTACACACCACTACAGAGCACTCCAGTAAAGGTTTCAACACTATCCTGAACCCTGGCTTTACTATTTACCCCCACCTTGTTATATCTAACTTTCAGTTATGAGCCACAAGTTCCTCTTACATACTGGGTTATAAACTGTTAATGCCTGTTTCCCAAACAATACACACTAAAATGAGTGGTTGGATATCAGTTTCTTTACCATGTACATAGTCCAGGTAAAACCTCAGATTATTTTTCATATAGCCCTCTTATGATCCATACTAGATCTTGCCTTTGTCCACCACCATTATGAACTGTATATCTTTCTTTACCCTGTTTATTTATACAGCTATAGAGCAGAGATCAAAATTCTTAGTATCAGCCACATACAAAGAGGAGACATTTCTTTGCAAAAGACAGTCCTGAATATCTCCCTGATCCTGATGTAAGCAAGCAAGGTGCAAATTATGACTTCAGCAAATGACCATGCTACTATAATTTATATATGCAACAGGGATTCTTAGATTGTTTTCAAGCAGCAGTTGGTGGGTGAGCAAAGGTAAGGGTCGAAGTGTTAGAGTATTAACAAATATTTAGGGCCTTTCCAGCATTTATTGTTTTGACCTACCACTTTTAATTTCTTTTCTTCCAGATGTTTGTTTTTAACTTTAACTTCAGGGTTACTAACTTTCAGAAATAATTTTGTGCTAAAATTACAACTTTCTAATAAAGGTCATTTTAAATTTATAGATATATTTCCTTTTAACTTTTTTCTCCACAAAGTTTTTTATTTGGTGTCATCAGGAAGAACACAAACTTTATCAAATATAATTGTTAAAGACAATCCACTGGAATATTAAAATGGACTGAATCTTATCAATGGGGACATTAAACTGACTTTAATAGCGAAAAGGGTTCAGTTTTGAACTCTCTTCCTCACCTTTTCCCCAAACATCATAGTAACTATCTTGGGTTGTTATGACTTCTATGATATGCTATTTGTAAACTTGGGCTGTTAGATGTTAGTGTTGAACTTGATGCAAAAGGTTTAGAAGGGCAGATTTTGCAACTGGATTCAAGCATCTAGACCCCAAATACTTACATATAGCCTATCTTCATAGATCTAGGTGCAGGATCTGGCCTTTAGATGTTGCTTTTTAAATGTAATAACTTAACAAAAAATCTATTGAAATCAATTCTAATTAAACTAAAAAAAATCAAAATACACTGTTTTGGGGACTGAATGGTTGAGAAGATCAGTGATGAGCTATGGAGCCTTTCAATGGTAGCTAGCCATTTTCAATACTTATCAGGTCATTAGGGAGCCAAAATTGTTGCCAGTTGCTAGCGGCTGTGTAGCTCATGTGACATTAATTGCCCTCTGTCCTGTTCCCAGTGAATACAAATCAATACCCTTCTAGGTAGCACTCACTGGGACTTCTGTCAGCAAAGAGGCCAAGTATTGAATGGACCATCCATAACTGATCTACCTCTCAGCTTTATTGGTATGTCTTCTTGCAAAAGAGGACAAAAGTGCAGTCTTAACTTGGGTTAGCTAAGTTAGGTTAAATTAGCAATGAAGACATAGCAATTTGACTTTTACTTGGAGTTAGCACCATAAGTGGGAGTCTGGGGATGAACTCAAGTTGCTAATCCGAATGAAAAGTGAGTTGATATTTCTTCACTGCTATTTTAAATGTTAGTTAACCTGAGCTAAGAATGCACTTTTTCTTGCAGTGAAGTCATATACAATATGTAAGGAACACAATGTGGAAAAGCTTAAACTCTTGCTGTCCTTCGTGAATTTTTTGTTCTATGAGTAGGTTAGTTTAACATAATTAGAAGAAACAGACAAATATTTAAGAAATTTTAATGCAAAATCTCTGTGCTCAATACAGTATTAAAACTGATGATTGGGAAAATACTGTTTGTTTTTTTTTTGGTGTGTCATTAGGAGAAAATGGAAAAAGTAGTTCATTAGAAATAGGGATTTTCTTCAGTGTGGTTTTATTTTTAAATATATACCTTTCAAATATGTATCTTTGAGAACAGGTAAAACCCATGAATTAAAGGGCACTGTCAGATAGTGAGTCCACAGTGAGGATGTTAGATGTGTAAAATAAATTTTTTAATATTGGAGAACATTTTCCTAACATTTTTATTTCTATTGAAAGGCAAATATCCTATTGTTTTTTTTCTTACCCATACACTTCAAGAAAACTAGAAACAAATGAACCTGACTAGTCTGTTTTCATTTTCCAAGATGACTGAAAATACATGAAAAGAAATAGCAAAAAGAAATTTCTTTTCACTACTCTTAGTATTAAAAATTTAAGTAGATATTAGTATTATAGTGAAGGAGGTCCCTTCTCCTTCCACATCCATATTTGCTGAATCAGAGCTATAGTTTTGTCAGTGTATAAACATCCCACAATAGCCCTTACAATACTTCAATATCCAAAAGTGCGTAGCAGCATTGAGTATACCAGGAGCCTCAAGCTAAACTGCATGAGCAGTCAAGTTTTTTTTGCAGTTCATGGTAGTGAAAAAAAGATTTCTGGGAAAGCCTTCTTTGAGGTTTTTAAGCTTGTAGGTACTTGGCTCTGATCAGATAACTTTTTTTTTTTTTTTAAATGGGAGTGCTAGCTTTGCAAAGATCAGGTTTTCCCCAGGCTGTGGTAGCTTTGAACAATCATCTGACTGCACTGCTTAGGTTGAAGTGAACACCATAATATATGCTGAAAGCAATTACAGGCCTTTGGGTTTTGTGCAGTACTCACATTTTCTCCTTAATTATGATCTTAGTGACATGGGAACCAGTGTGGCAGTGTAGTTATTTTGAATATCATCCTCCAAGTTGCTTGCCTAGTTTCTCCTAATTTTCTAATTGGATTTCATCCTCATGCAGATACACATCAGCTATTCTAAGTGAATGTCAGGGTACAGTGAAAACTAGCTTTTTTTGTATATTGACAAATACAATAATAATACTGATATTCCTATACTCCTACAGATTTGACTGGGTAACATAATGCCCGCTGAGCGCAAAAAGCCAGCCAGTATGGAAGAAAAAGAATCTTCATTAAATAACAAAGAAAAAGAGTTCACTGAAAGGCGATCAATGACAACTAGAGAGAAACCAAAAGAGGACGTGAAGGTTGGCTTGAAGAGGGAGACCCTCAAGGCACCTGAAGATAAAAAAAAGAAACTGGAAGAGGATAAACGGAAAAAAGAAGACAAGGAGCGAAAGAAAAAAGAGGAGGACATGGTAAAAGCTGAAGAAGAGCAGAAGAGGAGAGAGGATGAAGAAAAAAAGAAACTTGAAGAGGAAGAGAAAAAGAAACAAGAAGAGGAAGTAAAACGTCAGCAAGAGGAGGCAGCTGCTCAGTTGAAGTAAGATTTGTGTTTTAAGGTTTAACTGTGCCTAATGGTATAGTCGTCACTGAGGCAAAATTCTTTTTGAAGTCTGTGGGGATTTTGCCAAAGTGGGGACTGCAGTATCCGGGTCACTCTGTGTGTATGTGTGGAGCGGGGGCATGGCGGGGTGGGGGTATTCACTTATTAACCACTATCACTTTGGCTTATACTTTGGATTTCTGGTAGCATCATCTGTCTGGAGATGTCATGTGTCATATAAATGTCCCTGAATTAAGCATCACACAGTCCCATTGAGGTTCAGAAGTGTTATCCCCATTTTACATATGGGGAACAGAGGCACAAAGAGACCAAGTGACTTTCCCATGATCACAATGAAATCCATCCAGGAATAGGTGATGGGTATCCTGACTCTCAGTCCTGTACTTCAGTCATGAGACCAACCTTACTATAAGCAGTTGCTGTAAACTTTAAATCACTTAAAAATGGGCTGTGATACCTAAACCAGCAGCAGTCATGGATAATTGTTATTTATATGGAAAACTTGTGAGGAAAATCTAGGTAGGATACAGTAGAAAGTTAGATGTGGAATTCTTGTCTAGAACACTTGTGTAGTGTTACTGTGTTCTTTTAACAGCTGCTGTGTTCTGTCCCAAAGTTGACTGTAGTATTTATGCTTTGTGATAAGGAATTCCTGTATAGAACCTTGTTAGTATGTTTATCTTAATACATAAATGGCACTTTCTTAGTAAAGGTTTGATAGAATAGTGGTGTTTAGTGTGGCCTGGACTTCCTTATTATTAGTAAAATATACTACAGAACATTCAGTGGTACATGTAAAGTGTCTGGAAAAATTTAAAACTGTATTAGAATTAAAATAAATAAATTTTAGCTTTTGGTGTATATTCTTGTTTTGGAATGGTTCATTTACCTGTCAATTTACAAATTTAGTAATCTATCATGGAAATTAATGAGGTTTTACCAGATCATGACTAGTGGTTTTTTTTCTTTAGAGAGCGAGAGGAAGCACATCAGCTCCATCAGGAAGCTTGGGAGCGCCATCAAGCAAGAAAGGAACTCCGCAGCAAAAACCAGAGTGCACCAGACAACCGCCCTGAGGAGAATTTCTTTAGCAGACTGGACTCTAGTCTGAAGAAAAACACTGCTTTTGTCAAGAAGCTGAAAACTATCACAGAGCAACAGAGGGACTCCTTGTCCCATGATTTTAATAGCCTCAATTTAAGCAAGTACATTGCAGAAGCTGTAGCTTCTATTGTTGAAGCAAAACTGAAAATATCAGATGTGAACTGTGCTGTGCACTTGTGTTCTCTGTTTCACCAGCGATATGCTGATTTTGCTCCATCACTACTTCAGGTTTGGAAAAAGCATTTTGAAGCCAGGAAAGAGGAGAAAGCTCCCAACATTACCAAACTAAGAACTGACTTGCGTTTCATTGCAGAATTGACAATAGTTGGGATTTTCACTGATAAAGAAGGTCTGTCTTTAATCTATGAACAGCTAAAAAACATTATTAATGCTGATCGAGAGACCCACGCTCATGTGTCTGTGGTTATAAGCTTTTGCCGGCACTGTGGAGATGACATTGCTGGTTTGGTACCAAGGAAAGTTAAAAATGCTGCCGAGAAATTTAATTTGAGTTTTCCTCCTAGTGAGATAATCAGCCCAGAGAAGCAACAGCCCTTCCAGAATTTGTTGAAGGAGTACTTTACGTCTTTGACCAAACACCTGAAAAGGGACCACAGGGAGCTACAAAATACTGAGAGACAAAACAGGTGACATTTAAATATTGTACTTCATAAATTGATATAACAGTGCAGCACATAATATGCTTTTAGATTTTTTTTAACTGTTGCGACCAAAGCAAAGTTGTATGGGAAGAAGTGCTCTCTTGCAGAAGATTCTCTGAAATAACATGATGAATGGTTTCCGAACTGGAAATGCTTTTAGAGCCTTGAATGTGAATGGAGTATTAGGTTTTTAAATAATATTTAGAAGGAGACTTAAGTTTTTCTTGCTTTAATTTTTGTAACTCCTTCATTAGTTTTGTAACACTTCTTTAGCATCTTGAGATTAACATTTCTTTCCCAGCTGGTTCTGTCCTTTTCCAGTTGGCACCAACTGATTTATTTTTTTCTCCCTCTCCACCCACATATTTCTTATGGACCATATGCTCACATGGCTTTGTTTTGTTTATTATTTTGTGTACCAACATTGTAAATGGTGCCAGAATAGTTCTAAGTATGGGGGAAATAGTTTGACAAAGAAATGTATTTTAGATTTTAATATGTAAGAAATTTGGAAAGTCACATTTTTGGCCTAAACTGCTCAACTATGTCCCATTTAAACCTTGACTCAAACATTAACTATTTCAGGACCTAAGCTAACTATAAATCCCTTAGGCTGGAAAGAAACCTCCACCATGGACATGTTGTTGAATAAAGCATAAAGTACTGGTCATTGTTGATACCAGAACGCTCTCCTAGGTGGACTGATGTTCTGTTAAGGGCACAGGACTGGACAGGAACTCCTGGGTCAAGTCCAGTCCCCTACTATGACAGGCATTTCCATCATGATTTCATTTGTATGATATGATGATTCTTATTTCTAGAATATTTCCTGTACAGATAAGCAAAATCACATGAACTGTGTGCGGTTATTGGTGATGTGCCTGAAGTATGTATCGAAAGTCAAACTGCATATGTGTCTAATGTTGAGTACAACAACAAAAAACGCTTCTGATTTGAACACTCCACACTTCGGGGTTTGAAATTCAGACTGAAATTTGAACTTTCCCAAAGTTTCAGATGATCAGTTTTGGGGTTGGCCTATTACAAGGATTTAAATGTGAGATACAAACTCAAGCAACTGTTGTAGTCCGGGCCCATCGCATTCAGTTGTTAAGTGACTGCATTTTGCTATCTAAGAAGTTGGAATATATAGTGACTTTTACTGTGTTGTCCAACTCCTTGTACTACTTGGTGTTGAGGAAGAGTCAAAACAAGTATAATTTATTTTTGCAATTTAATGCATGTAAACCATTATTTAAACTAACACAGTTATAATTAAGTCAGTCTGGAATAAAGACAAATGTAGAAGAAAAAGCAAGAACAAGTAGATTAACTTCATTGCTGGCTGATTTGATTACACCTATATTTACCTTCCCCCCCCCATCCTCTTTTTTTGGGCTGTTCATTTAAGCAGCAGCAGTTCTCTGTATTGAGATGACTGACATGTCCAACTCATTTATGTCTACTGACTCTGAATCTTTTCTTAATTACTAAGCAGTTACAAATAGTTGTACTGTTCTTCAGTTTATAGAATTTTCTGGGAGCATTAGTTTAAAAACACTTTAGTTTAGTAAACACCTGGCTGGATGTTTCAACTACAAAGCTACCACTGTAGAGCTGGGCAGGAAACAGTTTTTCTGTCTTGGTTTTTTGGGACAAAACCAAGACCTTTAGAAGGTTTTTGTGGAAAAACCACAGAAAAAGCAAGAGGCCCTAGAATAGCCAACAGCCTGGTGGTGAGGGCACTTAGCTGAGGTGTGATATGGGACACCCAGGCTCAAGTCCTTTGTCTGAATCAGGTAGAGCAGGGGCTTTAGCCTTGGTCTTCCACACCCCAAGTGAATGCGCTGGACAAGAGACTATTTGCTATTTTTGAGTCTGTCTCTTGACCTGAAATTCCATCCTGGACCTGAGAAACCTTTCCTCACAAAAGGGACAGAATTTAAGGTACAAAGATTTGTTTTGGTCCACAGGTGATATAATATCATTTAGGGTCATGTGGCAGTGGCTCTATTGGTTGTGTGGATTTTAAAATGTTAACCTTCTGTCTTAGTGAGTGAATGAGAGATTATTCTCCATCTCTCAAAAATTTCCTTTTCTGCCTAACTTAATGTGATTAATGGTTTTCTTTCTCCAGATATTTGCACCCATTAGATTTGGATGGCATGAGGCCAAAAACCAATGAGAAGTTTGAGCATGCAGTAGAATTTCATTTAGAGTGTGGTTCTGTTTTGAAGAGTGACTATAAAAATGATAAACTCTTCCTTATTCAATAGAGCTATTGAAAGACAATCTGTTTTACTGACAAATAAGTTTACAGTTTTTTATTCCCGTTAGTACTGCAGAACCAACGTGAAAAGAGAGTGAGCCGGAATAGGTTCCTCCTTATACATCACTGGATTATTTATTTAGGATATATATTAGCCTAGCTCAACTGAGAATAGCCATGGTGCAAAATAACACTTGAGCTACCTGGAACATAGTGTATTCGTTGTGTTAGCAGCTGATGAGTTGTATTAACTTGAGCTGTAGCCTATCCATCCCGGTGGCCCCACCAACTCTAGTAAAAGCACCATCATGCTCGAGTGATGGGTTTTTGCATGAGGTGGAACTCAAGTTAGGGGTAACTCAAGTTATAACTCAGGTTAATGCTGCTATGAAGACAAACCCTATGTTCCAATCAGTTACACCTGTATAAACCAACTCACAACAGTAGTAGTGTGCACAGGTGTAATTTACAGCAGATCCTGAAGATGAAGTGTAATTAAGGAGATATTCTGGCTGGTAGACTCTGTTAATGGTGGTGATGGATCAGAAAGAGAGAACCATGCTTAATTCTTAGCTCCCAGGCTTATTTCTCAAAGCCCACTGCTGTGCAAGGAGGAACTGTACATTTTGTTGTAAATTAAACATGTTAATATACTGTAAAAATGGAAATTTGCAGTTTCATCTTTAGACACTTCAGATTAGTACTAAGTTTCAAAGTGATATTGCACTTATAAACCTAATGAATAACCATATAAACAACTTAGTAGTGAGCTCTGATCCACAAGTTCATTTATGGAGGAGGCCAATAAGCTCAATACCTTTGTCAGTGAATTGGTTTTCTCCTTTCAAAATGCTTGTTTTAGAAGATGGAAACTATCCCTAATTGCTGCCTTTACTGGCAAGGAAATATTGTTAATTGTTTCTGAGGTGTAGATAGCACCTAATTAAACTGAGTAAAAACACTTCTCATTAAAGAACTCTATGAAACGAGCCAAACTTACGTTACTTGTGTGTAGTAATGTGAGTAAGAGAGCTTGCTTTGTGGCAGTCTGTAAAATAGCTAAAGAGACACACAGGTAAGATGCATTTAATATTTTTACTTGTGCTAATAATTACACCTTATATTAAACAAAACACTTTAAAAGTAAAATTTATCCCCTTCATTGCTGTTTATTCCTTTTGTTACTTTTTGTACTTCATCTTAAACAATGAAACTAAACTTCAATTTTACTTCTGTTAATCTCTTCCTAGTCAATATTGCTTCCTGGTCCTCATTATGGCACAGGGCTGCTGTGCATAGGCTCACAAGAGTACAGGTGTATGTATATATTTGATACAGGGCTCTTAAACAGGAATTAATCCAGGGAATTCCTATGGCCTGTGCTATACAGGAGCTCAGACTAGATGATCCTACTAGTCCCTTCTGGTCTTATTGACCTTTTTATGTAAACAGTTCTGTTCCTATTGGTATTGAATATTTTTTCTCTAGCAAAACCTAAATTTTGAGGTCTAAGCTAGGTTGGCAGTGTTCTTTTAATTTGTTAATCAATATACTTCAGTATGTGGTCCCACTAATAATTTCTCTATTGTCCTTTCATACCAGACCAGCCAGTGGGTAATTAATTACTTCATTCTATTGTTGGGGATAAGAAACTGCCTCTAAGGTGTCCCTGCCCTTTATAAAGGGCTTGCTATCTGCCAGGCTCCACTTGTTCTGGTCTGGTTGCTCTCTGGGCTTTATTTTATTTTTATTCTTTTGTTTTACCATTAACACTTACCTAGATCAGTTGAACACTGAAGCCCTTTGTGCATGCCTGGAAATAGTATGACATTTTTAACCACTAGAAGATACTGATTATCAATATCATGTTCTTGTGGTCAGCTTTCTTCTTCTTCCTTTAAATAGTCAAAAATTGATGATAAACACAGTAATGCAACTTGTTCCCAGGAAGGTGGAGTTGACGTTATGTTTATAACTTATGTATATAAGTTACTTGCGTCTCTGTTTTGAATCCTGGCATCAGGTTCAGATCAACTTTTGGTCACCGGTAACAACTGGCCAATCAGATGCCACTAACACCCCCATTCAAGCTACAGTAAAACCAGTCAGAGTACTGCTAGCCAAGAAAATACTGTCTGCTTTTGTTTGAAAGTGCACATTGAACCCATTTCACAGTTGCCTTGGAGCCCATTAGGGTATTTCTGCACTACAGTTAAAATCCTGTAGTTGGTCCATGCAAGCTGACTCAGGCTTGTAGGGCATGTACTAAGCAACTGTTCAACTGCACTGTAGATGTTCAGGCTCAGGCTTGAGCCCAGAATCTAGGATGCTGTGAGGTGGGAAAGTCCCAGAGCTTAGGCTGCAGCATGAGCCTGAATGTCTATACCACTGTTAAAAAACGTCATAGTCAGAGCCCCATGAGCCCAAGTCAGCTGGCACAGGCCCGCTGAGGGTATCTAATTTCAGTGTAGCTGTACCCTTCGGCAGGGTCTACACTACCACTTCAGCATAACTTACGTGACTAAGGCCCCTTCCCTCCTGCCCCAAGTGGCTGTAAGTTACATCAACCTAAGCACCAGTGTGGACAGCGCTATGTCAAGGGGAGAGCTGCTCCCACTGACGTAGCTACTGCCTCTTGTGGAGGGGGATTTATTATGCTGATGTAAGAGCTCTGTCATGTCGTCATAGAACATCTTCACCAGATGCATTACGGTGGTGCAGCTGCATCGGTGCAGTTGCGCTAATGTAGCGCTTCTAGTGTAGACTAGCCTTAGGTTTCAGCTATGCTTTGATATAATGGGCCCTGAATCAGCTGCACAGGCCCCAAGGAGAATACCCTTGGCAAAGGAGATCAGCCCCTTCACCCATTGGTGCAGTGGTGATTCTACACCTTCATCATGAGGACTTCATGAGAACAGCAGGGGACATGTCAAAGAGCAGAAGTGGTGTGGCTGGGATAGTCCTTTGCCCCAGCAGCTGTAAAACTGCTAGCACTACCTTGCAGCTAGGTAGCTAGGGCAGCCCTGACCAGTGCCAGAGACCATACTGATTCCTAGCAGTCCAGGATCAAGGGTGGCAGAAACTGCCCTTGGTTCCCTGTGCAAAACTGTGCACTAGCATGGGGATTCATTTGTACTATTATGGGCAGGTCTACACTTAAAACTCTGCATCAGCGCAGCTGCAGCGCTTCAGTGAAGAGGCCACTACACTGATGTGATATGTATGTGAAGGACAAAGCCCTCCACTTGACAGAGTGCTGTCTATACCAGGGGTTAGATCGGTATAACTATGTCACATAGCGTAGTTGTACAGATGTAAGTTTCTATTATCGACCTGGACTACGTTTGGATCAGACTCCTGAAAGTTCTTGTGCTGAGGAGTCTTGATATCTGAACTGGTATGAGTATGAGCAAATTGTTTTACATACAAATTGGGTTTTCTCCACCATCTGCTATTCACTGTTTTTCCACTATCTTGTAAAGACAATGGTGGAATTCAAGCCATTTTGACTTTGGCGTTACAAGACATAGCAAATGGTAAATCATGAACCACATTATTCATACCAGAAGTAACACACAGTAATCATCTTCGAGAGACAAGGTTGGTGAGGTAATATTTTTTTTTATTGAACCAGCTTCCTTTGATGGAAGAGACAAGCTTTTGAGCTTTCACAGAGTTCCTCTTCAGGTCCGGGAAACATACTCAGTGCTACAGCTAAATACAGGATGAAACAGATAAGGAGTTAACATGTTGCAAGAGACCATTCAAGGTAAAATAGGGGGTTAATAACACCTTTATATTTGTAGGACAAAGGAGCAGTGGGTTACAGATTGTTGTAATGAGCCATAAATACCGTGTCTTTATTAAGTCCGTGATTTTTTTATCTCTAGCTGAGTGATGAATTTATGTTCCCACGCTCGTCCTTTGAAGATGTTGTGTGGGTTTTCTTTTAGGCTGAGGACTGAGATCAGTTATGGAGTGATCGCTTTGTGAAAAGTTTTCTCCCTTAGGTGATAGTATTTTTGTGTTTTATCTTTTTGCTGTGCGAGTTTGTTCAAGACAACCCTAGCAGGGTAGATTGATTTAAATCAAGGCGATTTAAATAATTGATTTAAATCACCAAGAGAAAATCATTGATTTAAATCAAGTTTCCCACTGATACTACTTCCCATATGTCTTAAACAATCTCACCACTAAAATGTTAATTTACAACTCGGTACGGCATTTTACAACATCTAGGAGGGTATACTTTTGTGTAATTTTTTAAATAACTTGATTTTTATTAATTTAGGAAATAGTACATAATACTCTTTACCTGTGTCAAGCTGCAGATGCGGCAGCAGTACATTAGGAATGGTAAGAACTAAATCTCTCACAAACACAATAGCACTTATTTTATTAAACTAAATTTTAAATGTTACAGAAATGTTTCACATTTGCAATTGCAGCAGTCTCCGGATGTTGCTGTCTGATGGCTGTCCTTAAACTATTTTTTTTTTTTTTTTAATTTTCAAATTTTATTAACTGTTAGACAAGTCATCACAACACTAACCATATGCTGTCCTTAAAACTTCAACTAGCTCTTATCTTCCCCTCTCCCACTGTCATTTTTATTCATAGACTGAAACAGAAATACGAGTTTTCTACTTTTTCAACTCCCAGTTCATTTCTTAGCCTTGAGTGAATAATACCAAATGATGACAATATTCTCTGTGCCTTCAGAGGAAGCTACTGCTGTAAAAAGTTGGCTTCGGAACTGAAGGAACTCTATTTCAAGGTGTTTTGGCTAATGATTTCCACCAATTCAGGGGAGTGACTTTGTTCAAAACACCATCAGTAAACATGTACTGTTTAAATGGTTCCTCTCCAGCCCTGACATTTATTATGACTGGCATAACTGACCAGTGATTTTTGAGATGCCCATGCTATGGCAGCATCATCATCTTCAGAAGTTAGGCATCTACCTTTATATCTGGGGTCGAGAATGTTTGCAAGAAAATGAGGTGGAGTTAGTGCTTGATCCATTCACTTCTTTCTTGCCTGCAGTTTAACTTTCTGGTGAGGCATTTCTTTCTTCAATGTCTCTTGAAGTGCCTTCAAAATTTCGACAGCATCAGCAATGCAGCAACAATTTCTCTGAAGTTTGTTTAAGGCTGTGGATATAGGCTTCAGTATACTGTGCATATCCTCTACATTCCACTAATCCAATGTTAGATACTTTGGATGAGATACTTCCATCTATTTTTATCACGGTTTTCTTCACAAAACTTTGAGAATAGGCCAGTTCTTAATAAATTGTTCAAAACAATCAACAACAGAATTGCATTGATCATCTTGAGGGAGAATTAGTTTAGATCCTCCTGCTCTCGTCAGTGAAGCTGAGGCAAAATGGTTGTTATGGAAGTATTTTGCAACTTCAGCAACATTTTCTTTTATTCCTGGAGAAGACGTACTTAAGTCTTTGGCTAAAAGATTCATTAAATGGGCACTGCAGCCACGTTTTGTTAAGGAGCATCCTTCTGTTTCTTCTTCTAAGTATCTTCTCATCGACACATTTGCAGCATTGTCTGTGACAAAACTGTGCACATGACAGTTGAATTTTTGTTCTCAATTTATTACAGCTTTCACTGCCACTTCTTTTAAATATTCTGTTTGGCATTTCCTGATGTATCTATTGTTTCTGAAAGATATGCAGCCCCATCTTCTGTTGTCATACAGGCACACACTACTGGTTCATTGTGTACATTGCTCCACCCATCAAGGATTAAACTGGCAACATACACTGTTCTCATATTCTCATACACTGGATCTAGCAACCTTCCACCAATGTCTGCTCTACCAGGTGGAGTATAGTCTGGTCGTAAGGACTCAGCCGTGTCAATTAAGTGTTTATTGTTAACAATGCAAAAAGGAGAATTTGTGGCATAAATGAACTGAGCAATCTTTTCATCTGTGGTATCTTGTTGGTATTTGCTGGTCCTTACTACAAACCCATCCAGGGTGGTGGTTTTACTGGATGATTGAAATCTTTTGCTTGCTACTGATACTTTGTTGTCTGAAATATGTTTAGTTGCAACACTGGTGTTAAAGGTACCAATGGATGATTCTGAAGTTGTTGCAAATAGGCAATCACAGTCAAAGTCTCTTATCCTTAAATGGGACCCTGAAACAAAATTCAAAAATGATTTTGTATACTTGTTCTTCTCAATCTGTTATTCAGTTAATCATTTACATTTTTTTCAGCAAGGATGTGGATCTGATTCCAAATTACCAAAAAAGCTAAGACTGACTGCACGTAGTGCACTTAATTTTGGAGTAAGCCCCATGGAACTCACTGACACTTCTGTTTTTTGAGAAAACAAGTATAAGATGGGGTTCCCTTCAGAAAGTTGTTATGCTGAAGTAAAATAGGGAATAGATTTATGGCATCACCGTTATGGTCTGTGGCCATCATGTTCCAAAATAAGGGGCACGTATTATGTAATATAAAATAAGAAAATGACACCCAGTGACAACTAGCAACTCTAGATTTCTCTTACTGCACCTTTCTGTACTGTATACTTGGGTGATAGATTCTAAACCTAGTTAAGTAATTAAACAAGCCATAAGGATTAGGTAAGCTAAATTTCCTTTTCTAGCGACAGCCAACATAGCAAACAGCTTGGGAATTTACTTGTAAATCACACTTATACTAAAAGGCATAGAGAGAGTCTTGAAGAATAATGCATTGCAAAGTGAATTTTACCAGTTTATCGTTCTTCAGACATATCCACATCTTCATTCACATCATTTTCTCCCAATAAGCAGTTTTCATTATGATGTTTCATTCGTGAAACTAAGCCTTGCATCTCCTTGCATTGCTTACACTTGACACATTTTCCTTTTTTACCTGAAGAAGGAAATTCTTCAAAATATTCCCAGATAGGGTTTCTCTTAAGCCCGGAAGTCATGACAGTTTTTCTGTGGCAAAACTGTCAGGAAATATAGGAAGCTGTGTGTGTACTGAATGTCTTCCCTTTTTCTTTCCAGTCCAGTCCACTGTTCCTTTCTGCTCTGCCTCTGTCCTTTGTCTCTGTCTTTAAGACAGTGTCTTAACTAATTCCTATGCCTTGCTTGGCTCAGCTCCACCATCACATAAGCACAGAACAACTGTTCTATCCAACCTGTATCTTTCTTTGCACATGTGACTTTAGTCTGCTGAGAAATAGAAACTGAAAACTCCGAACTTTCAAGAAGCAGTAGATGGTAGGTAGGCTGGACAGACTAGAGCCACTAATTCATTTTCATGAGAGTTTAAGTGTAGGTTTAGCATGTTTGTGATGAGATTTAATTATAACTGTTATTTTTTAAACGAGAGAGAAATTTAGTATTGATGATGATTTTAAAAAAAAATGAATTTTTATCCGCCCTGCACCCTAGTGATTTGTCTGGTTTCATTCACATAGTTGGTATTTGGGCATTTAGTGCACTGGATGAGGTATATTACATGTTGTGATAGACATGTGTAGGACTCATGGATCTCGAAAGGTGTTTTGTGAGGGTATCATTGTAGCATTGGAGATGTGGCTGCAGGTTTTGCATTTGTTATGGCAGGAGCTGGTCCTGCTTTGAGTTGGTGTCCTGGTCTGTGGGGAGTTTGCTTCTGATGATGAGGTTGGGGGGCTGTTTGAAGGCCGGAAGACAGGGGTTAGAAAAGATTTTTCAGGATGTGATCCTCATCAAGTCTGGGTTGTAGCTGTTTTAATGATATCCCAAATGGTTTTAGTGTGGGGTGATAGGTGACAACAAAAGGTGTGCAGTTCTCCCCTCTTCCTCTTTCCTCTTCCTCCCCCCCGGTATTGAAGCAGGTTTTCTCAGGGTATTTGGTAGCCCATTCCATGTTGCAATCTACTTCTCTGTTGTACTTGTTTGGTTAAGGTATTTAAGTGTGTAAAGGTGTGTATCCTGAACTTTTCTTCTCTGAGCATATGCTGTGGTATCTGACTGCCTAGCTATAGATAACAGATTTCTTGGTGTGTCTTGGGTGGTTCCTGGACCTGTGAAAGTAGGTGTGGCGATCCATGGGTTGTATATAGTAGCCTGTAGTGTTTCATTGTTGAAGCTGGTCATGATGTCCAGGAAGCTGATGCTGGTGTTGGTGTATTCTAAAGAGAATTTGGTGGATGGGTGGTGGTTGTTGAAGTGGTGGTGAAAATCTATAAGGACGTTTAGGTCATCTGTCCAGAGGTTGAAAATATCATTAGAGTATCTCAGGTATATCATTGGTTTTTGTGATGATTTTGTCCAGAAATGAAGGATGAAATGGATGAGTGTTTGGGGTGGTTATATGACTGTTTTCCCATTGTCTTATAGATATTAAGAATAATAGAATCAGCATCAAATTGATTAATTTTTTTATTCTTTTGAATTTTATTCTTTAAAAACAAAAAAACCCCCCAAGAAGCTTGCTATTCGTTACTTCTGGCTAGAATAGTGTGGTACATGATTTACCATTTGATATGTCTTGTAATGTCAAAGTGATAAACTGTCTTAAACTCAACCCTTTGGTCTCTACAAGGCCTCTTCTATATTGTTTGATGCTTTTGTTACCTTTGATTCCTTGGAAATTAAAGGAAAAGACACAAAGGACATATAGCTGTATATAGCAGCCCAACTTTTAAACTTGTTGGTTGTTTGCCATAAACTGGAATTGCCAGAGATTATCTCCAGGTTTCAAGTTTAATGTATATCTTTGATGCTTGTTTATTAAAATGTTGAATTAGAATAGATGAGAGCAGCCAAATAAACTGAAGGATGAAGGAAAATCCTTCACATAATACTTGCAAGTTTGGGGAGGAGATTTTGTTCAAGTTTAGAATGGATTTGTCTGATTTCTGACAAGGCATACATTCATATTCTTTGACTCTACCCAAATACTGAAATGTGCTTAGAATACATAGGAGTCAAAATTGCACAGGGCTTGATATATTTATTTTTCTTTAATCAGTAACAAAGAAGTGCTCCACCCATGCTTTTAAATACTGAAATTCTATAAATCAACATTGATAGAAACACATGGTGTATTATGGAAATCTGATATTTTCATCTTTATAGGTATATAAAGAAGGTTTCCAAAGAGGATGGAGCTACGCTATTTTCAGTGGTGGCAGATGACAGAACAAGGAACAATGGTCTCAAGTTGCAGAGGGGGAGGTCTAAGTTGGATATTAGGAAAAAGTTTTTCACTAGGAGGGTGGCGAAGCACTGAAATGGCTTACGTAGGGAGGTGGCGGAATCTCCATCCTTAGAGGTTCATAAGGTCAGGCTTGACGAAGCCCTAGCTGGGATGGTTTTGTTGGGGTTGGTCCTGCTTTGAGCAGGGAATTGAACTAGACCTCCTGAGTTCTCTTCCAACCCTAATATTCTATGATTCTATGTAACGTTCATTTCTAGACCTAGCTATTTACGAGGTACCTCACCTTAATATCATGCCATTCTGATTAATCATGCTTGTTTATGCTTTTAACAGATGCTGTCCGAATGTAAATAGTTTTGCTTTTCAAACTGTATAAAAGATTTAACGTCCGACCCTATTGGTTCTTTAGAGAATTACTCCATTCACATAGGCAATGGTGATCGTTTGGCAGAAGAGTATGCGTTTTTCATGATCAGTTAACTTTTTTGGAGATTGACCAGCTGTAAAAGTGTGCTTTGAAATACTTCTGGATTACAACTACTATCTAGTCATTATTTCAGGATTACGTGTATATCATTCCTAGTGCCCATCCAAGTAAACAAACAAACAAAAAATTGAAAACACAACAACTGGAAGTCTAATTTTAAAAATTAGTTAAGAGTTACAAGTATTCCGTATGAGTCTTTCTGAAAATTTCTATGGATTTAAAGTCACATTTTAAAAAAACGTTCTATCACTTTTTGCTCTATCAAAGATCCAGTCTTGCCGTCAAAATGACCATGCACAAAAATCTGTCAAGTACACGAAGTACACACTGAAAAATAGAGAAATATGTATGTAGTAATGTTTATTTGGAGGCGTTCCTTTAATTTCAAACTTCGGTAGAAAAACAAGGGACTAAAGTTAAAATAATCACCATTAAGAAATTCTTACCTACATATATATAACACCCTAGATTAATGTAAAGTGATCACTTAAAAGATCTAATGCCTCACTCTTTTTATGCTATTCCTATTTTGCCTTTCTCAAAGCTTGGACAGTGAAATTGTCATTTCCTACACCTTACCATTCCCTCCCATACACACACCATTGTTTCTCACTCATGATATCTTTAGTTTAGACTGTAAATACCTAAGGGCAAAAGCCTTCTATATATTCTGCAAAGTGCCATACACAGCGGTGATGCTATGAAAATAATATTTTTTTAAATATCATCAAAAAATCAGGTAAGCATAAAGTGTATTGAACAACTTTTAAAGTGATTCTGGTCATGTTTGATTCCCAAATTAGATTTTTTTTTTTAAACAAACAAGCAAGTTTTCTCAAATATTAGACAAGTAAATATGCCTCGTAATCATATACACACACCATAAAACATGTCATTCCAAGGGAAACAGTTGTTTACAAAAAAAACCACAATGAAACCAAACACAAATGTTCTCTTGCAGTGTATACCTAGCCTAAAAATCAGAAACAAGTTGACTAGAAACTGACTTGAAACAGAAGTGAAAAGGAATAATTTCCTGTCAGTACCTGTGGTGAAGTCCTGGCCCTATTGAAGTCAACAGTTTTGTTGTTGACGTCTGTACTACAGTAGGGCCACATAATATCCCAAATACATCTGTTAACTTTCTCTTAGTTACCATTTCTGAGGTCTCTTATTTTGAGACAGTGAATACTGTATGTTAAGTAAAAATGTAACTCGTTCTATGAGCCAGAATATCATTGTGCACTTTCCTGATAAAGTGTCTGTTTCTTATCTTGCTGGTTTGGCTTGTGCCTTGGGCTTTAGAAATGCTATTTGTGAAAGTGCTATCTATATCTTGGGATAACTGACATGTACTTTGGAATTAGTTTTGAATGTTACAATCGCTTCAGCTTCCCCATCAGTGATACGATGACCGCTTCATCTATGTATTAATGCTAGAAACTGTTTGACATCAATATGTGTCCTGCCTTGCCTTGACTGCATGCAATTCTTCACTGGAGACTTTCTAATGTTCAGCTAATGGATTAGAGCTAAATGATAGTTTTCCATTTTTGATTTTTTTTCCTAAGTAAAATGGAATTTTAACTTCCTCTGGGCATTCGGTTTTTGTGCATACTTCTGCACATGCTTGCTGTAGGTTTGCCCATTTTGCTGCTTTGCCCATCTTTTTCCAACCTCTTGGTTCTGACTTTTGTTGTGTAGGATACCCTTACCTATTTTTTTGTGGTTCATTATGACAGTGGTCTGCAAGCTGCAGATGTACCATATGTTTTCTGTTTATCTACCATGCAACAATATTTTAAGAAAGCAATTTTCATGTATGTTTTACTCACTGCTCTCTCAGAAGAACAGAGAATGTGCAGAAATCATGAAATAGAAGAATTGAATGTGCACGGTATTGTGTATGTGTACCTTTGTTTTAAATGTGGTTAATAGGTGAAATTTTTGACCCAGGAGCCTCTCTGCTCTCCCTTGAAAAAGGAAATAGTTTTATTTTCACTCTGTTGGGGGGTGTTTCTAGCAGTGACTCATAGAACTTTAATGCGGGTTAATTGTAATTAAATTGGTGAGACAAGAAAGCAGTAATATTTTTGCTTATCACATCATCCTAAAGTTCCCATGATAAAAGTGCTATAATATTTAAACTAAAGTGTGTTTGAAAAGAGTTTTTGATTAAATTTCTCCATTGTTAAAATGTCATGTACAGTACTGCAGAAGAAGCCAAAATGTACATAAAGAACTGCTTCTTTAAGACTTTATTTCATATTACTGGGCTACCTTGGAGATACAGCTCCTTCTTAAAATTGGCATTTCTGAGCCCCTTGATGATGACCATCCCCTTGTAATAGCAGCAGACTGGAAGCTTATTGTTCTAGACTGCAAAGCAGTCTACATCCTACCTTAATACTAGTCTGACATTTTACTTAAAATATTGCACATTAAAACTCTTGCGTTACAAGAATATTTAAGAAAAGAGCATCACAGTTCTTTAAATCTCCCTAATCGGATTATTCTTGGTGACATTAAATTTAAAACTGCTGTGGTTGTAGTACATTTAAGTTTATCGAATTTTGTATTAAGTTGAATTTTGAAGGTAGTGTTAGCAAGATTGTTGTCTTTCATTGCTACACTCTCAGTAGCGTGTGTGTATAATTCTTCCCCAGAGGAAAGATTGATGTTGTTCAGTGGAAAACTGCCAATGCTTGAGTATAGGTCAAATATATCTCTAATAAGCAGAGAACATCTGACTTTTTTTTTTTTAAATTGATCTTTATAGGCGTATTCTGCACTCTAAAGGAGAGTTGAGTGAAGATCGACACAAGCAATATGAAGAATTTGCAATGTCGTATCAGAAGCTGTTGGCAAACTCTCAGTCTCTGGCTGATCTGTTGGATGAAAATATGCCTGATCTCCCACAAGACAAACCAACACCAGAGGGTAGGACATTTTTTAGGGTTGAGGGGTAGTACAATATTGAAAGCTTTCCTTTAGGGGAAAATCAAACAAATCCTCTCCCATTGATACGTGTTTTCAATGCAAGTTTCCTTTTTAATGTTAATAGTTTAGGCTCTTACGTTGAAGTATATGGAATAGGGTAAAGTGTTCCGTGGTACACTAATAAAGCTTCGTTTAAAATTTATTAGTCTTCAGTGGACTATTAAACCTGAATAGATCAGCACAAGACCAAAATAAATTGTGGAGACTGATGGGTGTCCTATGAACCTGAAGATGTGAGAGGGTAAAGAAAAAGAAGATTGGACTGTTATAGGTGTTAGTTAACTAACTTTGGTAATACATTGTATCCCTGTTAGGATGATTTTATTGATGTGATGAGGTAATGGGTGCAGTGCAAAACAAATTATATTCCTATCTTTAATTCTCTCCATCACTTAAAGTACATTTCATTTATTTTTATACGAATTACTTGGTCAGATAAATTAATTGTTCATGGGCTTTTTTATTTTACATTTGAAAGAAAATTTAAATCTGAAGATTATATGAGCCTTTAAAATGAAATTTTGAACAGATTACTAGAGAAATACGAAAATCTATGAAATCTCAATTACATTTTCTTATTTTCTTACTATTTCTGTTTGCTTATTTCTTAAATCACGTAGAAGGCATTTTGTTTTGATTACTACTTAACTTTTCTAAACCTATTTCAAACTACGTTATCTATTTATTGCATGTCGGAGCTTTGCAATTCAGTATAGTTTTAAAATAAACCTTAAACATGCCCAATGTGGTATTTCAAAATTGCAGGTAGGAAAATGTTTCATGACATATTAGATATGCCACTGAATGGCTACGTGTGATCTTTGAATGGGATGCCATAATTTAGTATACCACACTATTCCGTGTCTTGATGGCTGTCAAATTTTTTTTGCAGATTGAGTCTTGAAATCATGGACCTGGAGTTTGTCCAAAAATTTTCTTGATCCTAAAAAACAGATTTTTAACTCTGTTTTAAAGAAGAAATGTGATTATCCCAACAGTTTTGTTACCTTGATTGCCAAGCCCAGATTAAGCAGTGTGCACTTGCACAGGGCCCCCAATCCCCTGGGACCCCTGACCACCAGGATGGTTTTTAAACCTTCTGACCGATTTTTTTCCTCCCCTTTTGCTGGTTGCAATGTGCCGGGGGCTGGATTCCCCAATTTATAACTTGCAATGCAACTAGCAACTACTGCTGCAAGCATGCCCTGTGACATCACAGCTGCTTCCACTACAGCATTCAGGTCATGTGCCTACCAGTGTGGTGGCTCCTTCTTTCAGTGTCAGAAAGCAGGACAGACCTGAGGTTTAACAGCAGGGAGGAGTAAGAAGTGGAGACTGGAGTGGGTGAAGCAGGGACTCCTGGGATCTTGGAAGGGGGCGGTAGGGGTCCTCCCTGGGCTGAGAGTCATGGGAGGGGGTTGGTGTAGGGGCTTATGGGCCAGGGGTCAGCTTGTGGTGGAGGTGGGCCTGAGAGGGGAACAGGAGGGTCAGGCTGGTGGTGATGGGTGCCTGGGAAAGGAAGAGGAGAATCAAGCTTCTGTGTGAGGGAGGGTGGAGTGGGAGGTCTACACTGAGTGGGGAAGAAGAGGGTCGGTATGCTGTTGGGAGGGGCAGTGGCCAATTTTTCTGCTGCTTGGAGGTGGTAACCATGGGGGCCCAATCAGGTTTGGCACAGTTGCCCCTCTTACCCGCAGTCATGGCTTGCCCATCCCCGTCATGAGTCAGAGTTCAGTGAGTGGCATTGTGACCTAGCACGCAGTGTGGTAGTGATACTCATGTTTGGTGTCCTAGGCAATTAGGCCTCTTGGTGCTCTCTTGGGTTTCACAGCAATCGGAGCAACCTAAGTGCAGGAGGGCTTTTGAGAGAAGTTTGTTTTCTCATATCCTTTATGGGGTTCAACTCATTTTTGGCTCATTCTGCCTCCTTGCCGGTATTGGTATTATGAGCCATCGGAGCCAGGACACTCAAGACCACCCTTCTTCCCAGAGGAGAAGAACCACCTTTTCTGCTCACTCAGATGCTGAAGCCCAGTCCCATAATCAGTGTCTCAGAGTCAGTCCTTTATCTGTACTTATTCGGATCAAATTTGTGTCCAGAGTCAGCTGAGACTCGGTATCCCTTTTGCTTAGGAGCTGGTAAAGTTCCTCTTAGCCTGCCTGTTTTTCAAAGGCAGCAAATTGACTCTGGAACATGAATGCAGTGCACTAATATACTTGGTGTTTTCTGGTTTGTATGGTGTCTGGCAAGCTCTGCTTTTGTCAAGAACACCTCTCCTCTATAGCTGGGGAATTAGCTGAACACGGCCAGGCTCATTTCTAAGCCATATTTCATGAATATATCCAACTGCTTAGTCTACTTAGGAAATGTTTTCCTGTGCAAAAGGGGAGAGTGAGTGGGTATTCAATTAAAATTTTTTTAAGTTGCAGTATATATTTAAATTAAATAGCCCTAGATGTATTAATATTAACACATATATTAGTTCTTTAAAAGCATTTTCCACTCTAATAATAATAAATTGAGATGTTCTCGTATTTATAAACTATATATCACTTGCTTTGTCTAGTTTAAGGAATGTGGGGAGAGCCCAATTTCCATAGTGCACAGGGCCCTCAAATTCTTTAATTCAGCCCTGTCAATTGCCCATGGACTGCAATGTTCCAGATTTTGCAAGCGTTTACTTACATTCTGAAAATAAAACATTTATAGTAGTTGGTGGATAATCACCCCCAAAATGATGAATCTAAACCCTTTCTGATGATAATATGGATGAATTCCACTATAACTCTCTTTATTAAGCCCGTATAATGTAATACATTTTGATAATCTTTTGATTACACAATATAGCTATGTAATTTCATTCAGTTTGACTTCTTGATGGAGAATGATTGTTTTGTTTAAGATGCTAAGGATATGTGTTTCATAAATTTCAGTTTTAGAAGCCAAGGTAGTGGCAGTGACAGAGAAACTTAATTTTTTAATGTTCAGCCCAAAACTCTTTTTAAAATGAGATGATCGGAAACGTGTGTATATAGCTTTACCCTTAGTTAAAATCTATCTTTTAGTATGATTAAGCTGATGAATTGGTCATTTATACATTCTGTGATTCCAGAACATGGGCCTGGCATTGACATTTTTACCCCTGGAAAACCTGGAGAATATGACCTGGAAGGGGGCATCTGGGAAGATGAAGATGCTCGAAATTTCTATGAAAACCTTATTGATCTAAAAGCTTTTGTACCAGCCATTTTGTTTAAAGATAATGAAAAATGTTCTCAGAACAAAGACTCCAGCAAGGATGAATCTAGAGGTAAAACAATTTGAAAGAAAATTCTAGAATTTTTAAATTTTTATTGTGTTCAACAGCCACACGCACTTGGCATAAGTAATGAGTCTTTAGTTGAAATAATTAATGTTTATATAGCAGTCAGAACACTCTGCCAGGATGATCTTGAGTAGCAGAAACTATGCTTGAAGATAATCTGAATACAAAGTTGTTGTATGAAAATAAATAAAAAATGAGTACTGAAGCATTTTCACCCAAAGATCTGACTGCTTTTTGATGGGTAAGTATTAACAGCTGTATCTTTACATGTGAACGAAACAAGGCTGTGTCTTCACTGCAGAGTAAAGTATTTTTTTTGTTTTTGTTTTGTTTTGTTTTTTTTACATTGAGATAGCTAACAAATTAATTATCTGGATGTAAAATCGTAGTGCAGACAGGGCAGGGGTAGGTTTTACCTTTATGTAGCTAATCAAGGTCAACCCTATCCTAACTCCATCACCGCCATACACAACTGGGATTGACCTGGACAAACTGCACTGATGTAAAAACTACCCGTGCCTTTACTGTCTCAGTGCAAAAATCCTAGTAGAGACATCTTGATGTAAAAACACCCTTTTTTTTTTTTTTTGGACAGTGAAGACAAAACCTAAAAGAGGTTAAGTCAGCAGCTTTCAAATTTTTTCTGCTGAGCCCCTGCTTTGTTACAATTTTTGGTTGCATCTCCCAAACCCAGACAAAAATACACACAATACCTACACTCCCTGCTCGGGTTATTAGGGTGTGGGCAGGCACATGCGATGGTCTCTTGTGGCGGAACCAGTGCTGGGCACAGAGGCTGCCAGAGTGGAAATTGTTGCGGCCGTGGTGGATGTTGACACTGACCCACAGGCTGGGTGGTCCACTAAGGTGAGTCAGGAGGTGGAGGTAGTGGTGTCATCGCTCCTCCCCCCTCCCCCGAACGTTCCTCTGCTCCCTGCATTTTGAAAACCTCAGGGGTAAGTGCTTTATCCATGATCACAGAATGAGCCAGTGTCTGTCAGGAATGCAACTTGCATCATTTGACTCTGAGAGCTTGTCTACACTGCAAATTACTGTTTGGCAAGCCATGGTGTGAATCGACAGTTCCCGAGGTGCTGTACTGTAGATTCACACCCTGGCTTGCCAAGCAGTAACTTGCAGTGTAGACAAACCCTCAGTCCTGTGTACTAACCACAAAACATATTGCCTGCCCCTATGAATTCTATTTCTATATTAAGCACATGCTATTTGAAAGTGTAACTAAATATTTTGTTAGTTTGTGAAAACTAATAGATAATTTATAGCAAACTTTTTTTTAAAGAGGACCATATGTTTATAAAATGCAAAGCAATTTAATGTAGAGACAATAGATGCAGTATGCAGAAGGATATCAAAAACAGGAAGAATACTTTAGGTTATGTTTAGGTTGTAGTCTTTGGAAACTCAAGCTATAATGAATTAAGATCGTCATGTAAGAAAACAAAAATATATCTTAGTGTCAGATTCTTATAATAAATTCATACATTTTAAGACCAGAACAGATGTTTAGATCATCTAGTCCATCCTGCTGCATAACACAAGCCAAAAATGCTTGCTGTACAATGCACAATACCATCTTTTTGAAGGGAGGAAAATGGAGGTACTTGAAAGTTCAGTGTAAACTTTTGGAGATTTGCAGTATTTTGGGGACTGGGATGTTGCCTTCTGTCTTACATTTCAGACCGATTTGGTGGGGACACTGGAACTATAAAATCCCCATGGATACAATTCTTTGCCCTATATAGCCTCTCCTCTTGTTAAATGTTTGCATTCTCATCTTGGACTATGCAGAACAGCTTCAGAGTCCTGTTGTCCTCAACTGTACCACTTCTGGCATGAAGATATGTCATGGGTGCAACACATTAAAATAGAATAAAACTTCACTTTATGCATGAAGCATCAGCCTTTCAAAGTTTGTCAGTGAACTCATGCATCCACGTTATTGGGTACTCCCAGTTATTTAGATTTGTCTCCTTCATTTGGACATGCAAATCCTTCAATGTTCAAACGTAATACTTTGGACTTCTCTGGGGCCTTCTATCTGATGATTTCCAAGTCCTTTACAAACTGAAAATTTGGATTTATTATTTAAATCATGATATTAAACATAGAACACTACAGGTTATGTGCAGAATGCCTAAGAAATAACACGAAGACACAGCAAATACAATTCAGAACAAATTAAAACACTCAAAAGGTATGAGCATCTTTTAACAGAAGCACATCACAGAAGGAGGTGAATGAAGAGGACTGTCATGCTTGGTGACATGAAATATGGCACAAAATCCAGAGCTGACAAATGTGTTGGTCAGAAGAGACATGTACATCTTCTCCTTAGTAGTAAATAAGGGTGTGTAAGAGGTCAGGTTTAGAGATGTAGGCATGTACCAACATGTCTTATAATATTTTTAAGCCATGTCTGCTTGTGTTTACATTGCACGTAAAATATTTCTGCTTTCTTTGAAACAGAATCAAAAGATGCTAAGGATAATAAGGATGTTACTGGTGCTGAGGATTTGGAGTTGGATATAGAGAATTTGGACATTAATGACGATAACTTGGAGCTAGACTGTGGAGATGAAGCAGAAGATCTCACAAAAAAGCTTCTAGATGAGCAAGGTAAAAGCACAGCTGAGAAACATTTTTAGGGCTGCAATATTGTTTTCTAACTTCTTTGGTCCTGGTATTTCTTCAGTTCCTTGTATTAATGTGGAGGGGTGCTTTTTGATTCTTTTGGTCAACTTCGGTAGTAGCTAGAAGCCATTTTGAACACGGTCACTCTTTCCTGTATCCTAGCATGCTCAGCCGGCACTTTTAACAAAGCATTCATTAAAGAGATAAGAAACAAAAGTGCTCAGCAGAAAGAAAACTGGTTCAAAACCATTAATGGATAAAAATAGAAACATTTACTTCTCCTGTTCAGTAAAAACACTAAGATGCTTTAGTAACCACAGCTTTGAGGTTTATATGGTGAAGGTTAACAGATGCCTTTGTTATTACTTTGGCAGTTGATTGAGTTGTGAAAAAGATTAAATGTAAAGGCAGTTCTACTCAGAAAAGTGACTAATAAGTGGCATGTGAGACTTCATGTTTGTGTATCAATTACCATCTTATCAAATGTGCTCAGTTTACAAATAAAAATATATTTTTCATTTAAGCCCAATGTGGAATCTGAAAGTCAGACAGGATTCTTTCTTTCTTGAGCATCATCCTCAATAATGCAGATTTTGCTTTCAGTAACAACTATTGCCTTCACTGAGTTTGCACAGATATAAGTGGTGGACACTGAATAAACAGTCCTGCTAATGCTACACAAGAAGGAGTAGCATCCAACACATGCTCATTCTGTAGCAGTGTTAGCACAGATAGCTAGAGTGAAAACTGTTAAAATCTAACTTAGTTGTGGTGTATTCAAACCTTTGATTATGAGTCTCTTACTAGTGCTGTTGAACTTTGGGAACCTTCTGAAAAGCAGCACCAAATGTCAGGACCCAAGGTTATAAACACACTTCTCAGTTACTTACTTTCTGCAGTTAGCATTGTGTCCGTTGGTTTTACCAGAGATGGATGCAAAAGATGCTCTTTGTTTTGTCTGGGGATATTCCTTCCCCAGATCTCTGCTCCGTGTGTAGGGTCTTCACACCTTGAGCCTGCACCAATGGTCAGTAGAAGTTCTGTGGCTTCAAACCTGAAGAAGCATTCTGAATCCCACCCCAAGATCTGTTAAGTCTTCCTTCTGCCCTCACGAAGGAACAGACTGCATTTGACTTCAAAGTCAAACAAAGCAGGGATGACTCAGGCACCGAAGAAGTTTGGGTCAGTGTCTTTAAGTCTTCAGTGGGGTTTAGGCCTCATCAGCTCAAAGAAGTGATCCTTCTGGGGCCAGAACTTAACCAATCCTGTGGGCAGTTTCTGCTTCTGAAATACTTGACACTGCATCTCTTTTATCAGTGCCAGGAGCTTACCATGTACCAAAGAGAGGTAGTACTAAAGAGGCATGCTGTTGAGTGGGTGGTTTCACCAGCCAGGGAATAGAAATAAAGTTCCAAACCTCACTCCTGACAACTTGCGGTGCTTCAGATGTGTTGTCTCATATGGTGGCATCAGCTGTTTTGGAGTCAGTACTTCTGGCTCGACTCTTTGGCTCTTTTGTCTGTGGCTTAAGTCTGTGTTGCAGACCACCTTTTCAAGGTAGGGGGGTGTCTGTCCAACCATAAAATGGATGACCTGATGAAGAAAGTGAAGGACGCTGAGCTCACTGCTAGGTCGTAGTGCATCCTCAATAGGTGCTGTTTTCAGAAGGTCCCTGAAGCTCAGTGGTACTGAGGGAGCCGCCACAATACAAATGTGCAGTTGCAACACTATAGAGAAGCCACAGTTATGGTAAGTAACAAGTTTTATAACTCCAATCATCAGATATGATTCTGACCCAGAGATGGAGCTGCTCTCTTGACTAAGAATGTGCCATCTTTACATAGTCACTTTTCATAGTAGACAGACTTCAAATGTATTTTTAAATTACTGCTAAAATATGATAGTGCTATAAATTGAATGGCTGTGAGCAAAAAGGTGTGCTCCCTGCCCCAGAGAGTTTCTAAATTTGACAGTGCAAACAAATGCAAGATGCTAAGGAAGGGAGCAGTATTAATGAGAAGGATGAAAAGACCCTCTTTCCATCTAGTTTCTCATTCTGGCTTAATGTGGCTCCTGATCTTTCTTCTTGACTCCCCCTTCTCTACCACTGTCATCAAAACTACCAACCTTCTTTTTAATCAGCCCCACAATTTGGGGGGTATTTTTTGACTGCCCAGCTTCTCTTGCCCCAGACATCCACGCTGTATACAAATCCTTTCGTTCCTTCCTCCAGCATATCCTTTTCTTTCCATTCCTGAAACTAAATATCATCTTCATGTCCTCATTATATCCTGCCTTGCCTACTGTAACATCCTCCCCTAACATCCATGTTGCTTTTAATCAATATAAAATACTGCATCTTAAATCATCTTCCTTGCAAGTTATTCTGATCATCTCACTCCTGCTTTGGAATTCCCTCTCAGGGCATTTTAACTATTTAACTATTTTAACACATACAAGCTTACTGTCCTCCCCTTCAAAACCCTGCATAAAACATCCCTTTCTCACTTACCCTTGTTCTTGATTTGCACTGACAACCACCCAGGTGTCAGCTTCTTACATAAAAACAGCCAGTCTTCTTGCATATGGTGGTCAAACTTTCTTTATCTGTACCTGCTGTATGTTCTTGGTATGTAAGTCCCCTTTAAAGATCCACATCTGCCATTCTGCTTACAGCATTTGTTTGACATGTATATTTTTTTAGAATGTTTTCTTCTTCCTCCAACCTCTGCATACTTGTGTGTCTGTCCCATACCTTAGACAGTGAGATCATTCCACCATATCTGCTTTGAAAGCACGTTGTGAGCACGATATGAAATACATAAAGTGATTATTTCTGAGAGAAGCATACAGGGTGTTGCAGAAAATAAGCTCAGAAATGCTGGCAGGCAGTGTCCTGACATACTCTTAGCTCACTGACACCCCCAAAATTTGGGAATGGATGGCATGTTACCAGACTAACATGCACAAATGAACAAGAAATGAATGGTGGCAGTGTACCAGATCCTAGCTGATATGGTATGGAGAGAATGTCTTGAATACATGTCACAAAATACTGATGGATTAATACTTACATAAGTAATTACGGGGGCTCAGCATGGAAAACTAAGGTCTAGAATCAGTGGAGGGCGACTGGACTCTTTCAAAATAGAATGAGAATTATTTCAGCATAACAAAACAACAATGTAAAAATTGCTTTGCTTGAAGCATATGGAGGAGTCCCTGTAAACGCAATGTGAAGCTGTGAATACATTGTGAGTGCACTATAAACCTCACATGTTGTACAAAAATGTAGGAAAGCATGTTACAAAAATCTAAGCTGGGACACTTTTTTACCAAATCAGTGTTTCATTTCCATTCAATAAGTTGATTGTTTTTTGTGCTTCATTCCTCCATAACCAAAATCAAGTGACAGCTTGGCAAGATGGCCTTACCTGAGGAAGCTGTGTGTCTTTCTCTAAGCACTAAGTGCATCATTCTGTGACATGTTTTCTTTCCTTCTGGAAGATTGTGAGATAACTGTACTTGAGACAGCATTATCATTATTAACCATGGTTATTACAGTAGTACTTAAGGACCAAACAAGAATGGAGTCCCTTTGTGCTAGGCACTGTACACACACAGTAGCAGATAGTCCCTGTCCTGACGGTCTTACAAACTAAATAGTAAGACAGGTACAGGGTGGAGATATGGTAGAACACACAAGCAGGGTGAACAAGTGAAGGCAGGAAACATCATGTTAGTTCCACAAATTTTTTGAGTGGTTTAGTTAGGAGGGAGATTGGCTAAATGGAAAAAGTGAAGGGAGAAGGGTTGTTGACTGGAAGGGAGGTTGAGGGGGACAGAGCAAGAGAGAACAGGGGAAGAGGGCCATGTGTGGAGTGGTACTGAGAAGAAGAAACTAAGTGAGCAGAAGGTAGAAGGTTGGAGCAAATAGCCAGTCAACAAAGAATGTCCTGTCATAACTGTAGCAAGTCCTCTGAATGTCAGAAGCTGCTTCTGTAGCTGACTCTACTGTCTGGAGTCTCTGGCTGATTCATCTCTGCAATTTTCCCCTAAGGCCACTTAATGTGGGGCAGGAAGGTTTATATGAAGTGGTCTCCCCTGCGCAATTCTGGGTCAGAAGCATTCTGAGGAGAGGGGTGGCTCCATCTGGTCCCCATTTTACCTCTTTCTCCCCACGCAGTGCACCAGTCCCTGCTTTGCCTGCTTCTGCAGCTGCTCAGACCAGTTGATGTCTAGTCATCTCATGTTAAAGTCACAGGCTTTTCATTACTAGAAAAATGAATAAGGGCTGTCTTCTGTGCTTAGTGCACATGTATAAGTCTCATATAACAAATGTGCTTTGAGACCTTCCAAATAAAGCACATAATTACAGCAAAATTATGTATTGTAAGCAGTCTCTGCTAGTTATTTGAAATTTGCTAGTAAATATTTTTCACATTAAAGGCAAGGTTATGCTTAGTGAAAGGATTCATGTTTTACCCCTGTTTAACAACTGTTTTTGCCATTGGGGCAGTTGCAAACACAGTGCTGATTTATCAGGGTTTAACACATCTCTAAAACCAGAGTTTCTCACCACTACTTAATCAAATAGAAGCTCTAAATTAGCTTTGCAGTTGGGTTAGTTAAACCATATTTGTGAAACCATATTCATAATTGTCTTCCCATCACACTATGTGAAAGGGATCTTTGACTTAATAGTATTACGGTAGAGAACAGGGGAACCATTGATAGGTGATAAAATTGAGAGCAATCTTATCAACCCTTAGTCTGCATTTCTCACATGCTCATCATTGCATTACCTAGGTGCTGATACATAACAGTGATTCACACAGAGAGGATACTGCCCAAGTGTGACCAAAATCCTGTTTTTCCCATGTTGTAGTTTTGCTCCTGATTTTGTACATCATTTCACTAGTTAAGGCAAAGTAACTGAATCAATGATTTAAAAACGGAGATTTTTTTCTTGCTTGTTTGGAAAGCTATCCCAATGCCAGTGTAGAAAACTGAATGTTTTTGTGTTTGGTTTTTGTTTTGGTTTTTTTGTGATTGGTGCTATCTAGTTCTGAAACAGCCTTTTCTGTTGTTACGATGACCGTTATTATTTATGCTAAATTCCGAGAGTTCCAAGTTCCTTTAGCTCTGTATGCGAGTATCTCTGATAAGTAATACCTGCTTTTGCCTCCCCTAAAAAGTGTTAAAATGACTGCCAGTTGACTGGCCTGGCATTCTAATTGCTGTCAATGCAGAAGAGTCATTTCAGTTTCTCTGTTTCCCAGCCAATTAGGGAATGGTAGTAACACAGTTGAATCCACAGGTTTTCATTTACCCATAACCAGTTACTAGGAAATGACTTGAACTAGTTTTTACGTTTCACTAGGCGGTGGATAAAATTACTATGTTCTGAAGTTGTCTTATTGGATTGTCCCAAAATAAATTAACGGCATATAAGTTTGACTTTACAAAAAGATTATTTTTATGTAGTATGATATGTCTAGAATTTTACTGATGAACAAGAAGAAACAATCCCCACTCAAAGAGGCTTAAAACTTCTGTTGAATGTAACTATAACAAGAAGTAATAAAAACCATGAGGAGGGAAAGAGGGGAGATGATGCTCAGAGAGAAAGTTGAAACTGCTCATTGAAAAGTATTATTTATAAGGAATTGGATCACTTATTTTATTTCTGTCATGTTTATTTTGGGTGCATTTTAATTTTTTTTTATTTTTAGTATGCTCAGGCAAGAGAGAGGGAGCAGATAGCACCGGAGCTGAAAATAGTGACGGAAAACAAGCTGAAAGAAGTGAGTTTTGAGGGGGTATTTGAAGGAGAGGAGGTTTCTTGGCACGTGGAAAGAATGAAGCTGTGTGGAGGGAGACAAAAGGAGTATTAAGAAGAGAGGAATGGACATAATGAAGGGCACAAAGGTGTTGGGAGTAGAAGGAAGCTAGTGATGACTCCATAGCTAGGATTTAAAATAGGCTTCTAATTCCAAGTACTGTACAACAGAGAAATCATTCAGAAAATGAGTTTGAACATTAAGCCCGTTACACAATATCCTATTTAGAGGACTGGAAAACCTGGTCTAGAAACAAATATAAAAACAGTTAAAATGTTGAGAAATATTTGCTGTGAATTATCCTGAGGAATTGGATGGCTCAGGAAAGTGGTGATCTGGAATCTTTCTTCTCTAAGGCTCTAATTCAACAAAGCATTTAAACACTTGTTTAATGTTAAACCTGTGCTTATGTGCATTCCTGAATTGGGACCCAAGACACCAACATTAATCCAGTCCTGGTCAGTAGCATCTGAAAGCTGTCACCAAGTAATGGCTGCTCATTTTGAAATGAATTTGATTATTTTAATACAGTGGACAGTTGGCCACATCACAAAAACCACTTCCATAATTGTTAATAACTTGTTCCTTTGTCAGCAGTCTAAAGAGAGAGGGCAAAGACCAAAAGGACCTAGAAGCTGAAGCACTGTTCCCTGGCAGGGTGGAGCTCCTAAGGGAGACAGAAGCAACTAGTACAGCTGCTGAGAAGCAGCTGTGGACCCAGGAAAAGCAGTACCAGGAGCTTCTATAGAATTAGCTGGTGGAGTGTGGCCATTGTTATATACTAATGGAAGAGGGGTTGGTAGGAGAGGAACTCAAGCTTCCTGGGACAGTAGGGAGGAAAGAGGCAAATGTAGTTACTACAGCAATAACAGCAGGTATTAGGGATAACTCATGGCGGCAGCAGGTTCTCAGAAGGCTCTAGTCTCTTCCCCGTCCCTATCAACCTATTCCCTAAAAACTGTAAGACCCCATCAACTTGACTTCCAGTAAATTCAAAATATTAAAGGTATTTTCAGATTATACAGCAGTATTGGTATCCGCTGCCAATTTTTGTGGCTTTTCTTATTTAAAACATTTTATCTTTTTGTTGCTTTGAAGGACTCCCGAAAATAAAAGGGAGAACTGAGTGACTATATGGGAAAAACAATGAAATGATGTTCTGTCAAGTGTACAAAATAAAATTGTTTTCTTTTATCTCTTCCAGTTACAGTAATTCTGTTACTTTTTTAAAAAAAAATTTTAAAAAATAAAAATACTCTGAAGTGTGAAGTATGAAATGATGGTGGGTCCTCCCAGAAGGGTTAACTGATAGATAATTGGAGAAAGTAGTGGAGCAGAGGGGTAGATTTAAAAAAAAAAAAAGCCATCACCATAGAGATGGTAACTGAGATAATGAGAACAGATGAGGTCCCCTACAGAGTGTATAGAGGCTCTTTGGTGAGACAACCATGAGGGATGCTAAAAGATAGGATAGAGAGAAGGATAAGTAGATACCAAAGAAAATGCATGAGAGGAGCCAGGAGAGCATGGCTACTAAAGCCTAAATAAGGGAAAATGGAGAGGGGGACGTTTTAAATCCATTTCCATAGACATTTCTCCAAAAATAAAAATAATAAAATGCTTCTGGTGTGGGAGCTGTTAATCTGGCCTGTTCAATTTTAAGATTTTTTTTTTAATATATGTATGGATTCTTAAGGCCTCAGTGTTTGAAGTTCAGTTAAGTATTTAGAGGTTTATGGGCTTCTCTTCTCTTCTCGCCCCACCCCGAAGAGGTCCCTCTCTCAATAACTCCTCCAAGCTGTCAGTTGCCTTAGATGGGGAGAAGGTACAGTGGCCTACTATGTTACCTCTGGCATCTTGAGCAGAGGATGGCGGTCTAAGTTCTCCTCTGTCTTCAGGAGGCATCTCTGTCACACTCTGTTGTGAACGCCCAGTCTTCTCCCCATTTTTTTTTCTTTCTTGGCAATGGAAAGAGGTTTGGGGTTGCATAAATTCTCTTGTATTCCTTGTTCCTTGAGTTTTCCTTTGTTTTCTATTCCTCTGCATCCCCCTGACACACTTCTGTCTCCCACTCAGCCCAGAGATGGTGAGGGGAAGGATTAGGCAGTCTTCTCCCGCTTCTACACTTTAGAACCAGGTTGAGTGTACTTTTTGTGTGTTTCCTGGGCTCACTTCTCTGCTACGGTTGTGCTGCCCCTGCTCAGCTCTGAAGCGTCAAAAGACAGCAGAAGCTTAGGAGAAGCTATGTTTCAGGTCTCCTTCCCATTTGTTCCCTTCCACAGAGACTTCCAGGTCAGAGAGCCATCTTTTTAACTGCTCTACCAGCTGCCCAGGATTTTAGCTAGGACAGAGAGCATTAACAATTAGTTTTAAATACCAGAGAGTTGACAAGTATGGAGAAGAGGTATTTCAAGAGCATATGGCTTCCATTTGCATTTCCAACACCTCTGCCTCTCAGGACTCTCCCCTCTCAGTTTGTAGTCTGTTTTGCCAATCCGTGGAGCTTGTAGGATTTTCTCACTGGATGCTGTTGGTTCCACCAGATCCTTTGTTCCCTCTGAATCATTCACCTTGGAGTGATTGACTACACGATTCCACTTCTGGTGCACATGCACCTGAGAGCAGATTTTTTTTGTCTATAGTGTCAATAGGGGCTGTGTCTGTGCCTGGGATGCCCTCACACTCCCCTGCCCTCCACCCACAACCTGAGACCATAAAGGGCAGAGTGCGCCCAATCATCCCTTAGACCTTCTTTCCACCCACTACTGTAAGATGGGACCCCTGCAATGTCCTCTTCTTTGCTCACAGTGAGCTTTCACAGTGGCTAGGCTGCACCCAATATTTTGCCAGAAATTGTCTGATTTTCATTTAAATCTGGTGAATCACTTTCCAGTTTTTTCCCCAGATCCCAGTCAATCTAAAGGAAAGGCAACTTGCATGCCCTTGATGTGTACAGGGCTCTCTCATATTACCTACATCAAACAAGATTCTTCAGGAGTTCTCCCAGACTATTTATAATATTGCAGATAGGAGCTCTTCCAGGCTGTTTGTATAATTGTGGACAGGGTTAAATGTCAAGCAATATTTGCCGAAAGATTGTATAGTCAGGTATCAAAATTTATTAAATCATACTATGAGATAACTAGATTAGATCCACCCATATAGATGTGACACCAGTCTACCAGGACTCAGGCAGTTTCTTTGAGAAGCATCCCAGTTTCTGAAATTTGCGAGGCATCTATGTTGGGATTAGCAGATGAAAAAACAGTTACTTGCCTTACAGTAACTGTGGTTCTTTGAGATGTTTTGATCACATGGATTCCATGACTGTCCCTCTGTTAAGGAGTCCTGTACCATCTGGATTTTGTATTGTCAAAGGAACTGAGGAGTCAGTTGGACCCACTCCATCTTTTATGTGCTTGTGGGGGGAGGTGCCAGGGCATTCAGAGTGCAGGCGTAGCCCCAACAGATGCTGCTGGCCAAAAGCATCTGATCTCAAGTGCATGGGGCACATGCACACCAGAAGTTAAATCCTTGTGGACAACATACCTTGAACAATGGTTACCTACAGCAAGTAGCTGTTCTTTCATTGCCCACCTCTTCTCATTCAGATCTTCTTGTAGCCCGCATCACGTGGTCGAAAGAACCTTTCATGTCTTGGTAAGAATATGTAGTTGCTGATGCACCCTTGGGTGTAATTTAGTAGGTGGAAAATACTGATTTATTTGTAGTCCATGAATCGGAAAGTATCCAGCAAAATAGCTCTTTAGGTTAGTTAACCGTTAACTTCCTTGTTCCCCCAGGTTTTTATAGGTGAGTGTTGTAAGCATTGAACAGACCCCTGTATCACATTCAGAGAATTAAATACAATGGCTTATTATTGTGCACCATAAAATGGGCTGTTTGTTTGCTTTCTACTAGAACAAGAAGATGAAGAAGCCAGTACAGGGTCTCACTTAAAACTGATAGTAGATGCTTTCCTTCAGCAACTCCCAAACTGTGTCAACAGAGACCTTATCGACAAGGTAAAGTTACATTATTATATTTTTCTCCCACAATATCAAACTTTGCATGTTAAGTTGGTCAAGAGTATACGTTAGGTGTTTTGCATTAGTTTAATAGCAAGAGAAACTGTAAGCAGCGTTGTAGGCTATATAGGCTTCAGAGAGATGTTTTTAATTACTTTAGACAAGAATTTTTGGACTCTTCTGCCTTTTTTCCAGGCAGCTGACTTGGCTATTTCTTTAATCTTTTATGTAGCCATATCATGTCCGAAGGTCATGTGTAGGCCAAATTAGCTACTGTTGCTGCTTGGGTTTAAAAGTCCTTCATGCTTTGGAGTCTAGCAGGTATAGGATCCATTCCTGATCTTGAAAGAGAATACTTTCTCCTCTCTCTCCCACACAAGAAGCAGTTGTGTAAGGACTTGTCTGCACAGGGAGTTAGAATCCAAAATAGCTATTCTTGATTAATTCCAGAATAAGAGTGCCTTATTCTGAATTATCGTAATCCACATTCTAGATAGATTAAGCCATTTTGGGAGAAGACTACTCTTATTCCTGAATAAGAGCATCCACACACTGAGGTGATCAGAAATAGCTGTTACACTTTAAACTCACATTCCATCTTAAGCTGAATTAATGTTTGTATGTAGACAAGCTCTAAATATCACCATTCGCTTACCTGGCATAAAGTCTGATTCTACCTGCACAATTGCCATAGGTGGATGTTTGTTTTACAGAAAAGGCAAACTCCCCAGCCTTTCTCCATAGCTACTGAACCTTGCAACTGTTTCCCTAACAGTTGACTCATTCTTTTTCTCCCTCACCACTGGCCCAAAGTTTCCATTTTCCATTTAGTGGTCCAAAGGTTCAGTCTATACTCTAGTATAGATTTTAACATTCATATCTTCTGAATGTGTGCATTCTAGCTAAAAATGAGGATTATATTTTTTTAAGCCACTGCATGAAACAAAAGCTTTAAGTAACAGACACTTTTAATAGGTAGGTTTTACTGCTTTATATGTAGAAACTCAGGTTTAAAGGTGAAACATTGACTTTTCTCTTATAGGCAGCAATGGATTTTTGCATGAGTATGAACACAAAAGCTAATAGAAGAAAGTTAGTACGAGCTCTCTTCATCGTTCCTAGACAAAGGTAGGAAAAGAAAAAAATGTTTAATTCACTAAAGGAAATTTTAAATGAAGTGTTACTCTACAAACAACAATGTACAGTGCAATTACTAAGTCACATGTGTCACTACATTTACCCCAGTACACACATCTCAGGTGGTATTTGTTTATGGGTTAAGGATACACTTAAAATCAGCAAGCAAACTAAGCTGGGAAAAGGCCACATTTCAGTCAGGAGAATTTATCTAAAAGAGGAGTAGCTGAAAGCGCATCCTGTTGCACAGGTGTGGGGCTATGCAAGCTCCCTCATACAACCAATGAAATTGTTGCATGCCATTTAGCTGCAGAGTACGGGTGGTGATTGTAATATCAGAGGTAATGCAGCCACTGGTCTAGAACTTGTGGCATGGCTGCCTTACTGTAAACCACACAGGTATAATTAATTCATAGTCAAAATGGCAAGGATTTAAAATTGGATAGTAACAGACTCCAAATCCTAGTTGTGGTTGAACCTCGTGATATTCTAATCAAAGGAACTCTCAACCATGCTTCTAGCTATTTCCATTGCTTCACACTGACTCAACAGACATTCATTCTAGGCTTCAAAGTTATACACAGTGATAATTCTGGAATCTTTTATAGATTATCCCTGGGAAATGTTGCAGTAAGATAGTGATGATATACAGTGTCACTTTCTATGTGAGCTCTTGCTGTATGTTATGAATAATCTGAAGAAAATAGCTTTATCTCATTGAGCTGTCATGGGAGTTTTGTGGTACTGACACCTTTTGTCCACTGTTTCCGCCTCTCCGTATGGTCAGCCAGCTTTTCTCGTATCTTCATTGACTGCATCTGTTATCTGAATGGCACTTCGATGGGGATTGTGTCAATTAAGAGCACCAACATTTTCTCCCTAACTCTCTGTTTTAAGAGGTCAGAGACTTTTCCTACAAACAGCCTAAGACTCAAATGGCCTGTTTAAAAAAAAATCATTTTTAAGAATAGGGAGAGAAAATTATATTCAGCTAAACTAGTTGATCTGCATAATATATTTAGCCTTTCTCTCTGCCAAAAATCACCTAGATAGGTGCACCTTATGTACTTGCTGTGTAGAAACAATATTACATTTCTAGAGAGTGCATTCCCAATCTCTCATCTCAGCTGCTTTTGACAGGCAGTTGTTAATGTTGCAGCCTTTGATTTTCAGATGTCTTGTGTCATCTCATTCTACCTTCTGGCGTCTCTCACTTGTAATTTTCAAGTTACTCTGCCTCTTCTTGTGTGAAGTGGCCCAGAAAGGTATTTACCTTGTGGAGAATAGTCTTTTAAAGAATGTCTTGTTTATGTTCCTACTCCATTCAGGATTGTAATCATTTGCTCTCAATAAACAGACTTTGGTTCTTAGTTCTCCAGTACCATTTTTTTCTGTTTAAAAAGTTGAGTATGCATTATGCAATAGCTATCTCCCTGCCCATCTTTGCATCCTATCTATAATAAGCATCCACTATTCAAAGGGCTATCTACTCTTGTTTTCTTGTGTAATGACCATGTTTTGCATGCTGGTTATCCTGGTGTTAACCTGAATCCAACTTGATATCTGCTTTGCATTTGAATTTAGAGGGAATTTGGTGCTCATATAATTCTTGAGTGGAGGAGCTGTTAGAAGATGACACTGCCCTATTTGTGTTAATATTGTGTCCCCACAGGCAGTCAACTGACCTTTTATCCTTGCAAGTTATTGGGGCAACTTAAATAGATTATCAAAGAGGCAAACAATTGATTGAACATTTTTGCATGTGGACACAAGGTGCATTTCAGATGACTGACAGAAATGTAATCTATTGCTCTCTCTAGTGTAGACCAGACCTAAAAAACCTGTCCTTATGTTTATAACGCTATATTATTCTGTGCATAAATCAGTTTCCCTCCTTACCTTTACTTTACTGTAATGCCTGCCAAATTACACTGAATTTACAAGATGTAATATTCTGTTTAATAAATTATTTTGTTGCACATAATGATAAGCCTCTTTCACATGGATTTTAGGTCATTATTATCTTTAATGGCTCATGCAAAAAGAACAAAATAAACGGCTTTAGCCAGAGCTAATGATTAATTTGAGCAATCTAATCTTGACAGCATGTTGGAGGGATGCAAGCATAGGAAAAAGTGTTATACTTATGAAATAAACAGCAGGATTTTTTTCAGGGGGGATAAGGCAGTATGCCATGTTTATTATGAATACAG
>ML675616.1:11212837-11246438 GCA_007922155.1 Mesoclemmys tuberculata | reverse complement strand
GTAGCATCTGTTAACAGAATAAATATGGATTATTTAAATGTACTGTAGTTTTTTAAATTTAATTGTTATTGTTTATGCTAAAGGCAAAACATCAACTGTGTAGGGGGAATTTCATTATTTGCATTTTATTAAATAACGTTATGGTTAGAAAGGAAGTCATTGTACTTTGTTTTGGTTTAATTACAGCGATGTCCATCAATACATTTTTTTAAATTTCTTTTAATGAAACAGTCATCACTTAATAGACAGTCCTGTTATCTACCATTTCTGCTGAGACTCCTGATTTTCGATGCTAACTTCAGAACACTAGCTATAGACTTCATCTAAAGCAGCAATTCTCAAACTTATTTGATCACGCATCCCTTCTATGTATCTGCAGCAGTTTACACCCTCCACCACAAGCACATACACTAATAAAAAAATCAGCATGCAACTCTCACTAAATTTAAAAAACAGTAAGGCATTGATTCAAACAGAGTCAATGATCCATTTTAATAAGAGCAAAAGTAAAGCTGCAATTGTGGTAGATGGTTATAAAATATGCACACTGCATCCCAGCAAACGGATTAACATACAGATGGCAATGACTTTCTATAACATGCAGGCTTAACAGATCCCTCAAAATACATCTAGCTCTAATGCCATCTAGAGTCAAATGCACAGTGCCATCTGAGGACCTGATATGTCTGAATCAGCTTTACTACTTATTTATTGCTGTTTGTAAAATGTGCTCAGTAAGCTTTCTTTGCTTTCCTTAAAGCTTCTTTCACACCTTCTGAATACATTCTGCACCCCCATCTCTCCTGAGGAGACCCGCCCCCATACTTTTAGAATTTCTGACCTATAGCATGCCACAGTGATATTGGGCAAAGTGATGTACAGTGTTGCACTAACCATGTTTCTAAGGCTATAAACATGTTGGGGGACCATGTTCTAGATAGGAAGGAAGTTCAGAGATGGAGACATGAAGAGCCAGAGCAGAAATAATGGGGGCAAGTTGTAGGGTTAGCCAAATCGGGGTTGGTGGAGGTTTGCGTGGAGGAGCCCAATTAGAGGGGGAAGGTGGGGAGCCAGAGATAAGTGAAGACATAGTGGGGGGAATCAGACTGGAAATCTCCAGCTTTCTGGACTCTCATCCTTAACAAGAATGTTAAGATGAAAAAGAATGTATTAGAAATACATAAGAGGTACATATTTCTGAGAGCCTAAAATTAAATGCATATATATTTCCCTCTTTATTTAGGTGAGAAAAAAGGACCAGATCAATATTGAAACAAAAAATAAAACTGTGAGATTTATTGGAGAGCTTGCCAAGTTTAAGATGTTCTCCAAAAATGACTCTCTGCATTGTTTAAAGGTTAGTGTTGATGGGATGTAGTTATAAAAGTACAATACTTACTTTTAGTGCATAAAGTAATCTTCCCATTCCCATCCTCCATTTTTCCACTGTTAAAGACTTTATTATGTTGCATAAAATATTGGAACCTTGATTTTCTTGTTACTGTTGATTTAAAAAAAATTTTGTTTTATAGTCACTATAGAAACATCCCTGGAGTGTTTTAATCTCTGGTAGTAAGAGTCTATTACAATTTAATTGCCTGTTGGGATATAAGAAAATGACTTGCTGCTAATTGTTTTTCTCAAAACACAGTTGTAAGCAATCCCTAATCATCCATCCAAACTTCCTTGCAGAGCTGGCAATGAGCTTTGTCTATTACTTACTTTCTTACTACTTTTCCAATAAAAAGGAAAGTTTTCAGTGTTCAAAGTGACTATAAAAGAGAGACTGATATGCCATCACAGTAGGTAGACATGTGCCACTTGTTGAGGGAGAAGTAAATCAGCTCAAAACATTGAGCACTAGACGTTTAATCCCAGATGCATATTAAGGCTAAGTCTGTTTATCTTCTCTTCACAATTGAATTTAACTAAGATTTTAAAAATTGTTTATAAAAGGACATTGTAGATACAATATATTTCCAAGTCCCTTCCTGTGCTGATGGTGATAATTTTAAAGACTTTTTTAGTTATTAAAACTGAATTTTAAAATCAGATTAAACTCCTCATTTATGCAGTTTCTCTAATAGCTGGTTAGTATCTGGGTAATACTATAAAATACAAAGTTCTATTCTTGTACCTGTTGCTCAGCTTGAAAATTGAAACTAAATTAGTTAATTTCACTTTTGGATAGTCGTGTGCTTGTACAATATTAAGTGTTTTTTCCAATCTAGCAGAGCAAATTTTAAATCAGGTATGAACGTATTTTTTGAAGTGTGCATTATCTTTTTAAAAAGTTGAGCCTTACAAAGCCTACTATAGAAAACATCCTATTTTTATATGTATGAATCCTATATTTGGGACCTAAACACCAGTTTACAATATTCCTTTTGATAAGAAAGTAAATATCATAATGAAATTTCATGAGAACATTGCCAGTATCTTAGCGCTCAAGTTGAGATGAAAATGGCATTTCACTTTTTTAAAATTAAGATGAAAATGCAATTATTACTGTAACTGTAATTAATAGAATCATATTAGTGTTCTTATTAGTGGGGGAAAAAAGGTTCAAAATGTGGTGATTGTGTGTATATTTACACAGATGCTTCTGTCAGACTTTTCTCATCACCATATTGAAATGGCATGTACTCTGCTGGAAACATGTGGAAGATTCCTATTCAGATCACCAGAGTCTCACTTAAGAACCAGTGTTCTTTTGGTAAGATCAACATTTATAGCCTTTTATTGTATAGAATCATATACTGAATTAAACTGTCATTGTCTTTCCTTTGTTTTGCAGTTTTGTTGTACAACTTGGCAATAATGGTCATAACTACTATAATATCCGCGCCAGCAAGTGTTCAGCCAATAATGAATGCAAACTTTCATTCCATTTTATCTGCTAGTACAATAACAGAGTTTGTAAATAGTGTTCTTTATAGAATACAACCTTTAGAATTAGTTTATTGTGATCTAAAGCAAAAAGGAAGGTTTTCCCATATAAAATTGTTTCCACAAGCTCCTACTTTAGAACTGAGTGCAGAGCTGCTCAGACCTTGGATTCTTAGAAGCTGTTAGAATCTCACCAGTGTCACTTGACTGAGGATCTGTAGGATGCAGAGATTGCAGCTATAAAGCGAGGAATGCACTCTCCACTTTTTCCTGTGTCTGCTGTTGATCTTTGTGCTGTAGAAACAGATGTTTTCTTGTACCATTTTGGTGGTTCTTCAAGTGCTGGTCACTACATGGATTCCATATGTGGGTGCACATGTGCTGGAGCTGGAATTGTTTGAAGTAGTCTCCGTCTGTCTGCGTATGCATCGTGTCGATCAGGTGGTGTGTCCAAAGTCTTATGAGACCACTCAGGTTGACACCCTCTCAGTTCACATTTACCACAGCATGGCCAGAGTCGGAACACCTTCCCTCCTTGTCATTTGAACTGTGTAACCAAAAAAAAGAAATTGTTATATAGAGTTATTCTATTAATAAGTTGATACTTAGTAGTCATTTGAGTTATGGGAGAAGTATATGTATTTCATTTTAGCTAATTTTAGTAAAAGTGAAAGGTTGTAACTTTTATCTACTAGTAGCCTGACCACAAGCACAAGGTCTCACCATGGCTTCCACCAGTCTAGTTACTCCTTGCAGGTTGACACCTACAGTCCTTTCAGTCCCAACTCTCTCCACATCCGTTCTCCCTGAGTTCATAACTACCAGACACTAGGACTTTTCCTTTCTGGTTCACAACTCCCAAAGGTGTGAAACCAGCCTCTCCTCCCCCTCTCCGCCCCCCCCCCCCAGGTATCAGCTCACTTTGGCACCAACACTGCACATGATAAACATACCACAGACCTGCTTGGGTAAAAATAAACAGTTTATTTAATAGAAAAAAGTAAAAGGAATTTTTTTTAGCAGCTTCAAAGATGAGGTAGTAAGGGAAGCAAACACATACAAGTTACACAGAAAATAAACACAAAGAAGCAACCTCAGACTTACACGTCTATATTAGATAAAATCCCTTTTCTACTACAAGTTGCCTATTGCCTTTCAACAGTTTCTCAGCATACCCCCTAGCCTTAGGTGTGATCCAGTGTTCACAGAGAGCTTTCTGCCTTTGAGACTGTCCCTTAAAATCTGGATGCCAAATCTCAGGCACAAGCTTGCTTTTAAAATGCTTTTTTCCTCTTTTTTTCCCCTTAATCCATGGTGACTCAAGTTGATTCAATGTGTGGAAATCCTCTGTTAATTTGAGAGCTGGGATGTCTCAATGTCTTTCCAGTAACTTTAATGGTCCACCATTGTCTCTTCCTGGCTGGACCAGGATTCTCCCGTCTAAATACCTGGAGGTGCTTCTCCTTCCTCTGAGGTGTGGTTGAAATTGTAGTACAGGGTATGAGTGTAGTTTTCTATATACATGAATTTTCTCTCTCTCGTGTGTGTGTGTGTGTGTGTGTGTGTGTGATAATGACCATCAAGTTCAGAACATTACAAACTTTCTTCAGACATTCGTTGATACACTTTTAGAGTACAACAGTATAATATTTAATTCGTTGGTTGAATCAGCTGTTCATTTTGGGGTTTTAAACCCTCTATTCTCCTCTGGGGGTTTCTGGACCTGATTATCACAGTGGGTAAACATAATTGTCAGTTGGGGGAAGTGGGTATTTGGTGTATGCCTGTGTGTGCTCCTAGTTCAAGCCCTGATCTATTAATTTAAAAAATAATATATTTACTTAATATGATCGCTTTTCTGTAATTTATGCTCAGCAATTAAATGTATCCACTTCCCCAATCTGGGGGGGGGGTGCACGCGCACGCGCACATACACACACGGAAAACAAAAGGGGTCTTTTATCCTTTTAAAGACATTTTTCTTGCTGCATTACATCACATATGGTTAGTACAAATTTAGAAGTCCAGATAATTAAAATACACCTTTTACGCAAGCTTCTTTCTTGATTGCTTACCTTTGGTCTTGTCTGTGCTACAAAAATTCTCCATTGCTAGCTGTTCCCACTGCTAACACCTGTTGTACCAGATCTGAACATGTTTTCCCTGTAAGCATTGCCAAGAACAACCATGTTCACAATTTCAGACACCGTGGTTAAAATCTGCTCAGAATTACAGGTGAGTAATTTTCCCTTGTACAAAGAGGAGCCTTGCTGTAGGAAGTTGCAGATGGCAGAGAAACATTTGAAACACCCCATGAATGGAAAATAGAGCCGATTAAGTAGATGTATCCACTACAAGCTCTAGTACTGCATTTCAGTAAATAAGAAAATCCAATTTTTGACTAAAATAGTATTATACAAATTGGATTGTAGGCTTATGGTAGTAGTAAAGGTAAACTGAGAAGTATTACTCAGAGCAAATAATTGGGGCCACCTCAAGGGAAAATCTAATCAGGTTTAAAGCCCTTCTTAGCTGTGTCTAATATGTACAATTATGGCCTGTTGAGTTCTCATGGATCATAAAAATATGTTTTAGCCTTAAGCTTTTCCCACTGAGCATAAATTTTGTAATAAGATCTCCAACTAGCTGTGTCTTACAATGATTGGCAGTCATACTGCAGCTAACTGGATCATTTCCTACCTATCACATGCCAGGATCCAGACTGGAAATTGAAATGATTTTCAAGAATTTGATCTCATAGGACTAGATAAAAATATACGTAGTGATAAAATAATGGACTTATCTTTTTCTTTCCTGGAGGATGTTATGAGTCCTAAAAATCCTTTCTTTAACTTGCACTCCCTTCCAAGGCTCTGTGTTACAGTGACCAGCAGAAGAAAGCTAGAAAAGAGTTCATCAGAATGCTCACTAATGGGCTATTGGATTATTAAAGAGGGGACTATCAGGCCTGGGATTGAGAGGTCAAGGCTTGAGATCCAAACTTGTTTCTCATGTAGTAGCTCATTCTGGGCTCAGCTGACATTGTAGAGCTATCTTTGGAGAAGAAATATTGTTGAGTTTCATCCTATGGCAAAGGAGTAACAGGGACAAAGCACTGAAGTGCAAAAATAAGTAAAAGCTGCCTTTGATATATACTGGTTGTGTTTGAGCTGGGTTTGTGGTGTGCTGTCATGGTAAGACTTCTGTGTTGTAGCTCATTCATGTCATAATTATACTTTACCCTCATGTCAGTCCATGTAATCCTTTGTGTTGGTGCACAAGAAAATGTCTGATTTCGAAGTGGAAGAAAATCAAATGTCTTTTAATTATCATTGCCCATAAATTACATTATTTTATGTTTTACATAAGGAAATTCCTCAAATATCCATCTGACTCAATTTTTTTAAATCTACCATGTTTCTCCAAAAATAAGACAGGGTCTATATTATTTTTTGCTCTGAAAGATGGGTTAGGGCTTATTTTCATAGGATATCTTATTTTTTTCCATGAACAACAAAGTGTATGGGGACCTTTACTTGTGAACCGCTTGTAAACTGTAACTAGGGCTTATTTTTGGAGTAGGGCTTATATTTCAAGCATACTCCAAAAATCCTGAAAAATCATGCTAGGGCTTATTTTTGGGGTAGGTCTTATTTTCAGGGAAACAGGGTAGGTAAATCCCTAACTGCCACTTTCTGCTGCTTGTTCAGTTGTTAGGGGGCATGTATTATCACTAGTGCTACTATATAGTATTTTATAGAATGAGATGAGTTTTCATAGTTGAGGAAATTTTAAACAAAATTTTTATATCAAGACATTTGCTTGGGCTAATATTTTGTCTCTTCCGTATTAAGGAGGATAATTTGTATTTGTATAAAGCCTTCTCAGCATGGTATCCTGCATTTGAAGTGCAACACACAATTGTAATTTTACCTCAAGACTGTAATTTTGCTACAGGATCAGTCTGTTGCTTTGGAAGTAGTTTGTTTAGTATTTTGGGCTATGAAGAAAACAAACTGTTTTTGTTAAATGCGCTTACTTCTGGTAATGAACAACGTTTAAAAAAATTAAATCCACGTGTTGTAACTTTCTGATCTCATTTTTAAGTAAGATCATGGTTTTGAAGAAAAGATCTTTAGTTATTGGATAGTCATAATACTGGATCTTCTATGTCCCCTTCTAGCCTTAGTGCTATCCAGGTGTTTTTAAAACACCAATAAATTAAGCTATGTAGTGCCTCTGTGGGGTAGGTGCGTCAGTTACTTATTTACAGATAGGGAAACTGGCACAGAAGGGGAATTTTACTTGCAGTCATTTAGGAAGCCTGTGACAGAGCCAGGAATAGAACACATCTTCTACCTCCGCCTGTACTTTATCAACTAGACCTTGCTTCCTTTCTAATTATTATTTATACAGCACCAAAAGCATGTTAGACACTTCATTGTAGCACAGTCCTTGATCCAATAAGCTTATAACTTAATTTTAGATGTGATGCAAAAAATGAGTGCAACGAAGTGGGGTGAGGTAAAGGAAAGGAGGGAAAGAAAAGACCATGGTTATAATATTATTACATGAACGTCTTGTTATGACCTTGATCCGCCAAAGGACTTAAACATATGCTTAATTTTAAGCACATGAATAGTCCCAGAGAAGTCAATGGGATTAATCACATGATCGATGTTTAAAATGTGCTTAAGTGTTTTGCTGGCCCTTTATGCACATCCTGTTCTATTTTTAAAATTTATTTGGCACTTAGGCTTTTCACTTTGAAGGTTCCTTTGCAACATTCATACTCACTGTACTCCTGCATTGTCAGCATTTTACATATGGGAAAACAGGCAGGGATGTCCACAAAGGAATTGTCAGAGCTGGAATTAGTGTTCAAGATCTTCAGGCTCCCAGATATGTGCTATCACCATACTGCTCCCTAAAATGGGTCTATATCTTGCAAGTATGTAGAGACACTTCTCAGCTGATACAAAATACTCTTATAATTTTGGCACAGACACGAATATTCTTATTTTTTGGCATCTGTCTTATTGTTGGTGTGCTTTGAAATTAGGTATTTTTCCCATCCTCCTTTCCAATATAATTCCCAAATGTATAAAACCAGGGCCCATGGAGAATTTCAAAAAAATTGTAGCACAGTAAGCTTGTTCTCAGCCATTTAAAAAGGACTTCAGGACTAGCTACATTAATTCAAAATGCAACAGTCTTTTAGTCTTTGCAGTGCAGCGATAAACTTTCTGCTTTCATTGATATTGACTATGATGAGTATTGTTAAGTAGCTTGACTTGTTTGTTTTTCTCTCTGGCCTTGCAATAAGTTTTGCTATATTAAAAGAGAGATTGAAACAAAGACATTTACAGAAAGGAATACATTTAATAACAAGGCTGGGAGCACCCATGGGTCTGAAAATCTGCTTCTTCGAATAGTGTCTCAATGGGTGTTCTACTCTAGGGCCTGGTCTACACTTACCTTGGCGATTCGGCGGCAGTCAACAGGAGATATGCAAGTGATGTAAATCACTTGCGTATCTCCTGTCGACTTTGCAGCGTCTCCTCCGTGCGGCGTCCATACTGCGCTGCGTTGAAGGGAACAGTGCTCCCTTCGACACAGCGCTACTCCACTTACCGGGGGGGGTTTTCCTGCATCACTTCCTGGATCGACTGAGCGCGTCTATACAGACCACTCAGTCGATCCAGAGCAATTGATATGACGGTGGTGAATTTATCACCATCAGTGTAGACCCAGTGTAGGTGTGTTTGCGCTCCCTGAACATACTCTCCCCATCTCATGCCCATCAGGGCAATATAGTGCTGCGTGGGCGAGCCACCCCCTTAGCTCCTTCTCAGTTGCCTTGGCCTGATGTGGAGCCACAGCAGCATCCAAATTGATAGTATCTCAATTACATCTTATTTTTCTGATTCGAGTTGGTTAATGTTAGTTCATAGAGTTTCTGTTAGTGTTAGTACTCCCACTTGTTCTGTTTCTCAAAAAACAAAACTTTTTCATTTTGTTCATTAGAATAGCAAACTTCCTGTCCAAGTCCCCTGTCGCCTTCCCTCAGGGGAAGTGAAACCTGGACAGGATATGCCTGGCTCTCCTGGGTTTAAATGTTGCCATTCCTGCTGTGAAGTAATCGCAATCAGTGATGGACATTCCTGCTGCATTCACTGTCTCAGGGAGTCACATGCCTTAGAAGTATACTTTCTGCCTTAAATTAAAATCAAGAGCTAGAAAGAACCATGAGCTAAAACTCTGGCTAGTAATGATGGAAAGTTCATACCAGCTTCTGATCCTAGCCCAGGGACCCCATCATACAGCAATCCCTGATGAGGCTGATTCCATCAACTTCCTTGGCTCAACTCTCTCTGGCAGCTTCAAAGAGGAAATCTTTGGATTCCTCTCAAGAAGCCTCAGCAAAGTGAGCTACAAGTTCCCTACGTGATCCCTGACAAGGTTGACCACGTCAGCACCATCCGATCTCCAGTTTGGTAGAAAGGCTGCAGGTTCCTCAGGTACCAGTACAGCCAGCAAACCTAAAGACCCGAAAGGTTCAGGCTCCAGAAGATTGGTACCATTGAGGAAAGGAGTAGTAGAGAGAGAACCAGTCTCTCTAAATCAGTATTGACAGAGTCCTGTAGGGCTCCAGTACCAGACTACTTCAGCTCTGCAGAGACCAGATCAAAAACTACTGGTCATTCATCAGAGCACAGGAGACCTCTGCTACTGTTGGGTTCTTCTGCATTAGCCCGTTCCACTCATCTTACCTCAGTGGAACTTCCCACCATCTGGTACAGCAGCCATTCTGCTTTCCTAGAGATATGCTAGTTTCAGAGAAGCCTGAGTCAACCTTGCTTGGCACTGACACGTTCTCGGTACCAACCTCATCTCATTCCCCGGTTATGCATGCGATATTGATGGCATCTCCCTTCACATCCATGACTGCTCTACCTCTGCCAAGTAGTGATGATGAGGATGATGATTTCTCTTCAGTCTCTGTTGAAGGCTCTCTGTTCCATTACCAGGAACCAAGCCAGCCAGAGACCTCTGCAGAACCAACTTACTGCCACAAGAGACACGGCCCATCCAGTTGGTATGTACACCCTTGGGTGCTCCCACCTGTTCCCTTTGCACCACCTCAGTAGTCTTATTGGGACCTCTGGGTGGCCTATTAACACCAATTCTCAAGGGCCCCTAGTGTGTCTCATCATGACAGGAGAAGGCAATCTCATACAACTTCTCCATCTAGATCATAGTTTTTCAACCTGTGGTACACGTACCCCAAGGGATACGTGAGACACAAGCCAGGGATACCTGGGGAAAAATAGAGTGAAGGGAAGCCGGGCAGCAGCTGCTGACTTCTGGGGAAGCCGGGCAGCAGCTGCACGCTTCCCACCCAGTCCCAGCTCCCAGCTGGGTGGTGTGTGGCAGCCCCTGGCTTCTGGGGAAGTCAGGCGCTTCCTGCCCAGTCACAGCTCCCAACTGGGAAGCAGGTGGCAAGCACTAGCTTCTGGAGGAGGCAGGCAGCAGCCCCCCACTTCCCACCAGGTCCCAGCTCCCAAGTGGGATCCTGGTGGCAGCCTCTTGTCTTGCGAGCTAGGCTCACAGCTGGATGGCAGCCACCTACGTCCCAGCTCCAAGCCGAGGGACATCCTCCAGTGTCCCTGCTTGAAGACAAGCAGCAGCCGCCTGCCCACATCTCCTGGGTCCCAGCTGACGTAGAAGCTTCCTCTTTTCCAGCTTGGATTGGGTGACAGTTGCCCACTTCCCAGGCTGGCAGCCAGGCAGCAGCCGCCTGCAACTTGCCTAGGTGGCAGCTCCACTCCCTGGCTCAAAGCCCAGTACCCAGAAAACTTGTCAGTTTCACTGCTCTAGCTGAGCAGTGAAATTGACAATTATGAGAGCCCCAGATTTCACCAGTTACCCTCTTTTCCTGTCTCTCTCATCCACCTTCCCTGTCTCTCTCACCTTTTCTTCTTCTCAAATCTATGGCAAAAAATTGGGCGCAGTTCTTTTTCTTTCAGCATTGACATGCCGCTTAAAGCCTCCTAGCTTTGACCAACATCACTGCTAGCCCAGGTACATTTTTGAGTTGCACCTCCTGGTGTAAAGGGGGTAAAACTACCCACACTAGATCTGACATCTGTCATATCACAGCCTTATATATTCAGCTCTTCTTCCAACATATGGCTTACATTAGTCTGTAAATATATAATCCCATGCACAATTGAGTGTTGAGGTATTTATTAAAATTTTCAGAAGTTAGGGGGTACTTGCTACTTAAAAGGTTGAGAAACACTGATCTAGACCTGCTGATCCCTAGGAGGAGACCTGGTTAAAAGATAGGAAACAAAGAATAGGAATAGATAGTCAGTTTTCAGAATGGTGAGAGGTAAATATTGGTGTCCCCCAGAGGTCTGTACTGGGACTAGTACTATTAAACATATTCATAAATGAGCTGGAAAAAGGGGTAAACAATGAGTTTGCAAAATTTGCAGATATAAAAATGTTCAAGATAGTTAAGTCCAAAGCAGACTGTTAAGAATTACAAAGGGATCTAACAAAACTGGGTGTGACTGGGCAACAAAATGGGAGATGAAATTCAGTGTTGATAAATGCAAAGTAATGCACATTGAAAAACATAATCCCATCTATACATATAAAATGATGAGGTCTAAATTAGCTGTTACCACTCAAGAAAGAGATCTTGGAGTCATTGTGGATAGTTCTCTGAAAACATCCATTCAATGTGCAGAGGCAGTCAAAAAAGCTAACAGAAAGTTGGGAATCATTAGGAAAGTGATAGATAAGACAGAAAACATATTGCCTCGTTATGAATCCCTGGAACACCCACATCTTGAATACTGCATGCAGATCTGGTCGCCCCCTCTTAGAAAAGGTGCATTGGAAAAAGTTCAGAAAAGGGCAACTCAAATGATTAAGGGTATGGAAAAGCTTCCATATAAGGAGAGATTAATAAAACTGGGACTTTTCAGCTTGGAAAAGAGATGACTTGGGGGGAAGATGATAGAGGTCTGTACTATAAAAACATGACTTGTGTGGAGAAAGGAAATAAGGAAGTGTTGTTTACTCCTTCTCATAACACACAAACTAGGGGTCACCAAATGAAATTAATAGCATCAGATTTAAAACAAACAAAAGAGAGTATTTCTTCACACAAGGCACAATCAACTTTTAGAACTCCTTGCCAGAGAATGTTGTGAAGGCAAAGATTATAATGGAGTTCAAAAAAAGTAGATAAGCTCATGGAGGATAGGTTCATCAATGGCTATGTGTCAAGATAGGCAGGGATTGCTGTTTTCCAGAGGCTGGGAATGCCTGATGGGATGGATCAGTTGACGATTACCTGTTTTATTTGTTTCCTCTGAAGCACCTGACATTGGCCACTGTCAGAAGACAGATACTGGGCTAGATGAACCATTGGTCTGACCCAGTATGGCAATTCTTACGTTCTTATGACCTTCAAGGAACAAGAAGCAAGACTAGACAAAGATTGCTCATCTTTTCCTGATGAAGCTTCCTGCACCAACCTTGGCAGATGACTTTCAATTTCAAACAATTTCAAGACCTTATCAAGAGAGTAACGGATTCTTTACACATACCACTAGTTAAGGAGTCACGACACAAGCTACTCAACACCCTGCACGCTTCCTCAGCTGCCCACATTGTACTTCCCTTTAATGAGGCCTTGCTAGACCCAACAACGATTATATGGCAGGCACTGGCCACAATACCTCCAACATATAAGAGAATGTACAAAAAGTTGTTCCCTCTAAAGAACTGAACTTTTTATTTGCACACGCATCCCCAAACTCACTTGTCATTGACGCTGAAAAAGACCGTGGCAGACAGCACCACACTAAATCAACACCCCTATTACAAGGACTTGAAATGTCTTAATTTCTTTGGATGAAAATCATATTCATCATTGACCCTGCAATTTAGCATTACTAATAACCAAGCACTTATGGCAAAATACAATCATGTCAGTTATTCCAAAATGAATCATTGACCATCTTGTAGCTGATCAGAGAAACAGTTTCAGGAGATCATTGCTGAAGGTCAACATCTTGCAGGCCTCTCTAGGTGCCACTGACACGGCTGCTTTAACTCTACATCAGCGGTCATGTGGAAGGCTTCATGGATTCACCCTTCTGGCTTTCCAAGGGAAATCCAGTCTATTGTGGAGGACCTTCCATTTGAGGGATCAGTTATTTGCAGAAAAAAAATGGATGAATCCCTCAGTAAAAGATTCTAGAGCTGCTTGAACTTAATGGGAATTTGTACATTGCACAAAAAAGAAGATATAGTAAATCTCAGACAGCACAGAGATCCCAGCCTACTCAAAGACAACATCTGCAAAAGAGGATACCAACTGCCCCACAATCATCAACATCACAGCCATCACAAACACCAATTGTGACTCAGTGGTCCAGGCTCCAGGTTACCACCGTTGTCTTTATTTGCAGTAACAACCCAAACAGTATCACCTGCTTCAGAGGCCACCTTACCCTTCTTCGTCAAAACTAGGAACATATAACCACAGACAAGTGGATATTGGAGCTCATCAACACAGAATATTTGATCCATTTTACTTCCCTCCCACCTACCCAGCCCTCTCCCCGACCCTCTTCAGGGACCCTTCTCATGAGCACCTTGTACATCAGGGAAACAGTGTCCCTTGAATCTGTGCAGTATAGAACCATTTCCCACTCAACATAGAGGGACGGGATTCTACCCCAAGTATTTCCTGAAACTAAAAGTGAACTGTGGTTGGAGACCCACTCTGGATCTAAGATTCACTCAACAGATTTGTGAAGATACAGCACTTCAAATTAGTTACTCTCACAGCAGTAATTCCATCTCTGGACCAAAGGCACTAGTTCTCAGCTCTTGATCTACAAGATGCTTACCCTAACCCATCCCACAGAAGGTTTCTATGATTCAGTCTGGGACAGGATCACTTTCAATACAAGATACTCCAATTCAGACTATCGTCTGCACCCAGAGTATTCTCAGAGGTCCTTTCTGTGGTAGCGGCACACTTTCACAAACAAGGAGTTATGGTATTTCCACATCTAGATGATTACCTGCTCAACGAACTCTCCTTTGACACTGAGAGCCACACAAAACCTATGGACCTATTCCTCCAGCTGGGATTGAATGTCCAAAAGTCCACATTAACTCCAGTGCAACATCTGGAATTTATAGGAGCCTATCTAGATGCAGTAGTGGCTAAAGCTTTCCTTCCCACACACAAGATCAATACCCCAATCAACTTAAATTCAACAGTCTAGGTCAGCCCTCAGACTTCGGCTAGCAACTATCTCTGGGACAGTTGGCAGTGAGCACCTTTGCAATAAATCATGCAATGCTCCACATGCACAGCCTTCAAGAGTGGCTCAGAATGGCAAACACAGCTTAAACTTCTTTTGATGCCCTCAACAGCAAAAACTCCCTTAACTGATGGAAAGACCTTCACAATGTCTGTACAGGGGTTCCCTTCACTCAACCACCTCTAACTTTAACCATTACACCAGATGCATCCCGATTGTGATGAGGAGCCCACCTTGACACTGTTCAAGCCAAATGCTTCTCACTAGAGTTCACGCTACATATCAACATGCTAGAACTCAGAGCAGTCAGGAATGCCTATGTACGTTTCCTACCACTGATCGGGGCAAGCGTTTAAAGATTTAACAGACAAAATCTCATGTGTGTTTTACATAAACTTCCAGGGAGGAGCAAGATCACCTCCCCTTGGTGCCGAAGCAGCGAAACTCTGGAATTGGTACATTCACCACCACCTCGACATCTGAGCAGCTTACCTCCCAGGCATATACAACACTACAGCAGACACACTCAGCAGGTATTTCTCGGAGGATCACAAATGGAATACGGATGCCTCCATTCTCCACAGCAAATTTCTATGTTGGGAAGTCCCAGAGGGAAACTTATTCACAACAGCCAGAAACAAAAAGTGCTCCCAGTTTCGCTCCAGGGACAGCCTGGGTCATCACTGTCTTGGAGACACCTTTCTCCTACAGTGGCACACAGGTTTCTTGTATGCTTTTCCACTGACTCCTTTAATATTCGAGGTCTTGCTCAAGATAAGAAAAGAGAGAGTCAGAGTTATAGTCATAGATCCTACATGACCAAGTCAGACATGGTTTCCATACCTTACTTAACTGCTGATTTGCCAGCCAATCACTTTTGAGACTGTTCATCTCCTCCTTCAGGATTCTGGCCAGGTCCCAATCTGCAGATTTTCTGGCCCCAGGTGTGGCTCCTAGATGGGTCATTCGAAGGCTTGGAAATGAAACACTCTGGGGATTGAAAGGTTGTGGTGTTACATAGCAGGAAGCAAACTCTTTGTCAGGCCTATATTCAGAAGTGGAAGAGATTCCAACTCTGGTGAGACCCAAGACACATTACTCCACCATCCTTTCTACTACCACTTCTGCTGGGTAATATCGTAGAATAAAAAAAAAATCAGGATTATCTAAGGTGCATCTCACAGCCATCACCCCTTTCCATCATAAAATAGACAGTTATTCTGTTTTCACTCATCTCACAACAAGAAGGTTTCTCAAGAATATGGTTAACATTTTCCCACAAATCAGATTCCCTGCACCGACATACGACCTCAACTTTGTCCTCAGATATATAACCAGACCTTTCTTCAATTCCTTGGCTGCCTTACACCTCTCTATGAAAACTGCATTTCTAGTAGCTATTACTTCTGCTTGAAGAGTAGGAAAGATGGGGGCTCTTAAATTGCTTAATACACTCCTCCCCCCAACAGTCTTTTTCAAAGACAAGGTTACCTTTTATCTTACCACACCCAAGGTTCCTACTGAAAATATTTAGTCTTCTATATAAATCAGCTTATCCACTTCCCAGTTTTCTTTCCAAAACCGCACTGGGAGAAAAGGAAGATGACACATGTCAGGAGCTCATTAGCCTTCAATTTGGATAGGACTAAGCCCTTCAGGAAATCTCCCAAACTATTTCTCTTCATTGCAGACAGCTCTAAGGGATCCTCAATTTCTAAAGAGAGACTCTATAGATGGATATTGCACAGCATTACCTATTGCTATCGCTCTCACAATCTTCAACCTCTTTCTAGAGTACAAACTCATTCCATGAGGTGTCTCTCCACTTCCTTAGTTTTTCTCAAAAATGTTCCAGTCACAGAAATATGCAGTGACTTGGACATCTGCTCCTATGTTTACCAAACGTTATGCAGTCACCTATGACTCAACGCCATGTTTGGCTCCATTGTCTAATCCTCAATTCTAGACTCAACTCTGAAGCCCCACCCGTCTTGTAGGGGTACTGCTGCAGAGTCACCCAGAGTGGAGAACCCATAGGGATGCTACTCAGAGAAGAAAGGGTTACTCACCTTCTGCAGTTACTGTAGTTCTTGAAGTTGTGTTCCTGCGAGTGCTGCATTACCCACCCTCTTCCTGTCTGCTTCAGAGATCGTACCAACGAGCTCTGCAGTAGAGAAGGAACTGAGGGAGGTTCTCCCATACAGCACTATATAGCCCTGATGTAGGGTGCAGGATGGGAAGGGCACATGTGTGGGCCAAACGGAGACTGCTACCTAGAATCTCCAATATGAGGTGCAGGGGACATGAACACACTCATAGCGACATGCATCTCGAAGAATTATAGTTACTTCACAAAGTGAATAACCCTTTCTTTGGAATGTTAGAAAAGATCTTTGATAGTGTGTGTGTGCTCTCTTCTGATGTCTGGAAGAAATAATATGTTGTAACCACCACCTGATGTTTTAAAATTATTTTTATTACAGAGGCAGAGTAATTTTATAATACAGTAAAATATTCTAAATTGATATAGCATTAAAAGTTAATTGCTTAACTAATGGAGGGAAAACATATTGCAAAACCTCTTTGTCAGCTTGTCACTGTTACGTTTTATGCTTTGCTACTTTAAGGTTCAGTTCGAAGTGCAACACAAGTATTAAACATCACAAGGCAGCCAAGAAGCATTTTGCTCACAGTGTACGTTCTGAAATTGCAATGTTATCTGTTGAGTAAATAGTAATAATCATATCTACAGCATATTGTAAGGTTGTTTGAGAACTACCTACCCTTTTTGTGCCTGTGAGTAGTTTTATTTTGGCTTCCATTTGGCTGATATAATAATATGTCTCCAAGAACAAAGGTTGTAGTGAGTTGCTTTTACGTTTAGCAGATGCATCGTAACTATAGGTATTTTTTCTAAAATTTTAGAGGCTTTTATGATTTGGAAAGACATTCTTATTTCTAGGAGCCAAAATATATGCCTTGTGGGTGATTTTAAAGGTAGAAAGAAATTCCTGAAGGTTTATGTTGGATTTGGGGCTTCAGAAAAAGATCTATGGACTCTAAAAGGAATAATAAATAATAAATAAATAAATAAATAAATAATAAATATTATTCAAATAATTAGATTGTCTGACTTATTACTGCACTTGACAAAATGAGCAGCTGAAATTTGAGGTTCAAGGAAAGAAACAGGTTATTTGAATATATTTGCATTTTGGTTTCACTGAGCCATATACTTTGTAAAACAATCCTTTCAATAAATCCATGTTTAGTAGGGAATTCAACATATCAAATGTTACACTAGTTATCTAGAAATGAAAGAACATTTGAACTTCTCTCATTAACCGGGCAAAACTACAGTGAAAGAATGTCAACTATTCTTCACTTTGAGTAGACCGCTTTGTCTTGAATAACACCCTTTGTGTGTAGTAGGAATGAGAGAGTACTGGCAAGTTGAGTTTTGATGATAGCTAAGTTTGATGCTCTAGGTTACTGTGCATAGGCAAGCTATGATTTTAATGCATCTTTATATGGTGCGATTGGTTCTTTCTTAATCATCCAAAGTTAGGTGATCCCTTTAGGCCCTGAGCCAACTTAAAACTTATTCAAACTATGTGGAAACAAGCCCATATTAACCTTGATGTGAATTATATAATTTTATTTTTAATATTGTACATTAAAATTCAATTAAACCTCAATATTTTTAATTGTACAATACACCAGTTTAGAACTGCTTGTGTTTTGATGTATATGTGTATAGCAGGTTTCAACCTCTGATTCCCATTCTCATTTTACCTGAAATAGTCCTGTATTGTGGTATTTTGTTTGCGATATATTATTTTGTAACCCCAAAATCTAGCTGCCAACAGTAGATTATGCCACTGAAAGAAAGTAAATATGGAATCCCAGTGTAATTTTTGCTGATTCTCACCATGTTCTAAAAAGTATGCAAGAAGTCTTTTATATTGATTCTGTGCTAATTTAAATAACTAATATTTCAATTCATTATTATTTATTAGTATTACTATAGCACCTATGGATCTTAATCGTAGACCAGGACCCCATTGTGCTACTGTACAAACACAGGAGTTAAGTTTAATAGCTGAAAAGCTTATTAAGTAAAATCATAATATGAATAAATAGGAGCTTTTTAGGTTTCATTGATATAAAACTTAATGTGTCCTAAACCCTCTCGGTGTGCTCTTTATAGAAACATAGATGAAAATAAAGGAACTTGACAATGGTAATGCAGAACACACTAACTAATTTTAAGTTTCACCTGAGATTTTAAGATGGCTGCAAAAAAATTGTCATAGTCAGAGTTTAAGGCCAGAAGGGACCACTAGACCATCTAGTCTGACCTCTTGTATATCATAGTTCACCATCATCACCCAGCACCTGCACACTAAACCCAACAATGGAAATGAGTCCAAATGTGCTGATCAGTTAGACCCTGTGTGAGCAAGAACCAGCCAGCCAAGCACCAGAGAGGAAGAATGCTCGATGCCACCTCAGAACCCTGGCCTAGCCCACCCCCCCTGTGTCCCATCTCCAGTTTTGGCCATCCCTGATGCTTCAGAGGAAGGACATTTTAAAAGCCTCCCAGAATACATTGTAGGGAAAATAATGTCTTCCTGACATTTCCCAGTTCCCAGCTGAAACCCTGAAGTATGAGCGTTAGGAACATAAGACAAAAACTGGAAATTAGCCTCTGGGCTGTTGAGCCCTGCGCCCCACCATCACAAACAACATACTTGTACTTTACTTCTTGGCACTCGCTACCCTCCCCCTCAGTTACACTATGAAAACCTTTGGTCTGATGAAAATTTAATAGCTCAACGAGAAACATTTTTCAACTGTTAAGTTTTATTTGTTTCTAGGAACAAATGATGAGAAAGAAACAAGCAATGCATCTTGATGCCCGGTATGTCACAATGGTGGAGAATGCATACTACTACTGTAATCCCCCTCCTGCTGAAAAAACTGTGAAGAAGAAACGCCCACCTCTGCAGGAGTATATTCGTAAGCTGCTTTATAAGGATCTCTCCAAGGTCACCACTGAGAAGGTGAATCCATCTGAAATCTTGATATGGTAGATTGCAGTACTTGTGACATGATACAACTCTTCTTTTTTTTATTTTCTTAAATTACTTATTACAAGAACAATAGTTATCGGTACTCATTTAGAATCTGAAAGTGAAAGGATGAACCATTAGTTAACTAATGCTAGAAAAGAAAGCTTCTGCTTGACCCATGTTAATTGGTTGAAATTGAAAAGATGGGAAGAGATTTTCAATTATTCAGGTCTGGCATATGTTTTGAAAGGTCCCAGAAAGTTGGAACACAGTAAGTGTATGTAGGAGGGCACTGTTGAGATTAATGTTTTAATACTCCCAGGAGAGAAGAAACTGCTTCTGCTATGTCTTGATCAGGATTATATTAGAGACAGGCACACAGTCTGAGCTATTAAAATTAGAGGAATGTGCATGCCAGATAGGCAACATATTTTATGTAAGTCACTAGGGATGTCCCTTTGGCAGAGCTACAACCATGATTTTAGTCATCTAAGAAGAGAAGAGGAGTGGGTCTGAAAATATACAAGCCCCAGAAAAGAACACTTTGTGGTTTTTCACCAAGTCACACTGCATGATGAGGGGCTCAGATTCTAGAGGTACACCAGTCTTAATTGAAAAGATGCCCAGGAAGAGTCTACACTGTATCTCTGGTGTGTAATCTTTGATGTCTGTTAGATGTCCAGTGCTGTGTGAATACGGTACCCAAGCATCTGGGAGAAATGTGTCCATCCTGCACTGTTTGCATTAGGTCACACCAAATGTGTTCTGTACCTTTTTATAAGTGGTCTGGGTTTCTGTCGGCTTTTATGCTTTTAGTAGTACTAGGCAGAATAATTAACACATATATATAAATTATGGATCAGATCTTTGGCTGTTGTAAATTGGTGGAGCTTTGTTAACATCAGTGGAACTCCACCAGTTTATGCCAGTTGAGAATCTGGCCCTAAAAGTTCAGGGTATATTAGACACCTTGTTTTTATTCTGCAGTCTTCACTTTCCACATTAAAACAATTTCTATGCGTAGCTCAGATTTTAAGATCCATGTTTGGTTTCAGTTGAGCTTTACTTAAGTTGTGACTGTTCCTTGTGTTCAAGTTAAACGTAGAATTTTGTTTTAATTTTAATATTTTTCAATGACATTTCAATATTGTAGTTCTGCTTTTCTTAGTCCCATTACAAGTTCCAGCTAATTTCCATTGATTTTAGGAAAAAGGGGATAAGGTGGCAGCTTTAGTGGATGAGGTGCCAGCTTCACTGATGAAGTGATGCTTCCTGCTATATGAGCCTTTTAGAAGAAAACGGTCTTGGTTTGCAGTGAGTTAGTTATTCTTAGGGTTGCCAGGTGTCTGGTTTTCTTCCAGAAAGTCTGGTCAGAAAGGGGACCTGACAGTCAGTACTACTATCCGATCATCAAAAGTCTGGTAAACCTGAGTAGCACTGTCTGTAAAGTATTTCCATTCCACAGCTGGGAGGGTGAAAAGAGCATCAGGAGCATTCAGGAATGCTCACCTCTAGCTGAGAAAGGTGCCGTTGCCCAGGGGATGGATACTGAAGCATGCAGCATTTGAGAACCTGGACCAGTGGCCAGGCTCGCTTCCCATGTCTCTGCCTTAGCCTCCTTTGTGCTCTGCACCCCGGGGTGCTGCCCTTCATCCTGTCCCAGTCACCCCTCCACCCCCGGAGCATGGCTTTCCCTCTCCTGTTCTGCTCCAGTCACCCCTCCACTCCCAGAGTGCATCTCTCCACCCTCATCTTGCACCTGTCACCCTCTCATCTCTAGAGCCTTGCTCACCTGGCAGTGAGAGGGAAATGGGGACAGTAGTGAGCGATGGGTGGGGAGAGGAGTGGGGGTGCTTGAGGGAAGACGTGAGGGAGGTTCCAGTGCTCAGTATCCAGTTTTTACAAATTAGAAAATTTGCCACCCTAATTATTCTAGATCTTTCTACTCCCAGTAAGATGATTTTCTTGCTGACTTCCTGAAAGATTGAGAGAGCCTCCATACAGACAAGCTGGAGAGAACCAGCTGTCTTCTCATGGAGTAGGGTTTAGATTATGTACCCATGGCTTGGAGTATATCTCCATTAGATTCATTTCATTTGGGTAACAAATGAAACCATTTATGTATAGGTGGGGATGTTTCTTTAGAAAGAGGCCACAAATATTATTTTGTGATGGAATTTGTAATGACTACAAGATATAACGGGTTCCATTTACATATAAATCCACCCAACTTTGCCTATTGAATTGTTAATTGTGTTTTAAAAATCTTGTTTAGGTCCTGAGACAGATGCGCAAGTTGCCCTGGCAGGACCCTGAAGTGAAAGATTATGTTATATGTTGTATGATCAACATCTGGAATGTGAAATACAATAGTATTCATTGTGTAGCCAACCTGTTAGCCGGGTTGGTACTTTACCAAGAGGATGTTGGAATTCATGTTGTGGATGGAGTGCTAGAGGATATTCGCCTTGGCATGGAGGTAAAAAAAATAGTTTTCAAGCCTAAATTCATTACAAGAAAAGTTAAAATAAAACCTTTCTAAATACAATTTAAAAATAGAAATAGAGATTATGGAAACTGTTTTCCGTTACTTGATTGATGGCTTTTGTATCTGCCTGCCAGCTGCTTTCTTTAAGATCAATCATCAAGTCACAATAAAAATGAAAGAGGCGTATTGGGATAGTTATTTCATCCCCTTCCCATAGTAAGATTATTCCCTATATAGTATGTATAATGCTTTTCTAGTCTAGTATTTAAATGTCTGAAGCCATGGAGTTTCATATAATTTTCTTTGGAGACGAGTCCATAAATTGATAGATCTCATAGTTATTGAAAGCTTTCTAGATAACAAAAAAGAAAAAGGTAAACTCCAGAAAGATTCTTTTAAATAATACAGGTCTCAGTTTCATTCAAATCTTTATGCTAGCTATTGATTTGCCACATTGTATGGCTATCTGCAATACTTTGTGTACTAAAATAGATGTAATATATTGAGCCTAAAATAGATGTAATATATTGAGACTAACATAACTCTGTTCTATTGTAACAAATTATATCAAGGAGTCACAATATTAAAGTAAAACCGTATTTTTTTAGTTTACATTTCTGTAATGGAGACTGTAAGACTCCTTATAGGAATTCCGATTTTGTCCACATGTATAAGAGTAAATGTATGTCTTGCACAAAACTAGTAAATGTTGGGTTTTATTTAAGGTTAACCAGCCAAAGTTTAATCAGCGACGGATCAGCAGTGCCAAGTTCTTGGGGGAACTTTACAATTACCGAATGGTGGAGTCAGCTGTAATATTTCGAACTCTGTATTCCTTTACATCATTTGGTGTGAACTCTGATGGTACTCCTAGTCCGCTGGACCCTCCAGAACATCTTTTCCGAATTAGGCTGGTCTGCACCATCCTTGATACGTGTGGCCAGTATTTTGACAGAGGCTCCAGCAAACGGAAGCTTGATTGCTTTCTTGTGTACTTTCAGGTATTAATAAACTTAACATTGTATTTAAAATTATCTTTGTGGTCATAGAATCATAGAAGATGAGGGTTGGAAGGGACCTCGGGAGGTCATCTAGTCCAGCCCCTTGAAGATATGTGCATCTTCACATGGTCCTAAAGATTTATCTATGTAGTATCTAGACTCTTTACATTCAGGTTTTTATTTTATCGTTTAGGTTCCGATTCAACAAAGCATTTAAACTTGTTTCAATTTAAGGACATAAGCAGTCCTGTAGACTTCACTGGCACTATTCACATGCTTAAGTTAAGCACATGCTTAAATGCTTTGCTGAATTGAATTCTGAGTGGGAGCTCTACAAGCTCTAGAATGATTTTTAAAATCTTTTCTTATGTTTATAGTTTTAATGAGAAATATTTTTTAAATGACATTAAATGTCAAATGTACCTGGATGATGCCAGGGTAACTCCGTGGAATATCCTGAAATCTTCATGGACTTTAGAGTGCTTGAGTTTATTTCTTTTAGTTTAATTAAGAAGGATGAAAAAAGAAAAAAACAGCAAAATAAAAGATAACTGCGGTGTAGGAGTATTAGCATGTATATATTGACTGAGTTCTTTTATAACGAAAGAAATGATTATTTCAAATATTATGGGGGTTCCATGTGTGCATCTCAGTAAATACATACTAAATTTGATCAGTTTTAAGATTTAAAAAGATGTTTTTTGTTGTTGTTGTTAGTCCTGAAAATCTGAAAGTTAGGCTGAGTTCTTTCTGGCTTGAACATCACCCCTATTAATAAAGATTCTGCCGATCATATTCTGCCTTCATATGCACCTGCGCAACCCATTCTCATTCTGCTTTTAAATACACTTGTATAAATAAGGGTAGAATTTAATTTGCATCTTACAGATTAATGGTTTGCTATAAAGATGTTCATAGTGTGATACTTCTGATAGACGCATCACCTGCTGATTACCCTGCAGTTTTAACACTCACATTTTTGTGATAAATGTCTTCTTTTAAAAATAAATATGATTTGAATAGCTGCATTTACCCAAGAATTAAAAGGGGTGTTTTCAAAGGCACAAAAGGCAGGTAGGTGCCCATTACCTGCCCCTAAAATGTTATTTACATTCTGTATCTATTTTTTGTAATATTTTCAGTTGGCATAGATGATTTATTGGGTTATGTAATATAAAATCTGGATTGTCACTATACAATACATCATGAATTTTTTTATTTTAGGGATTTTCTTTGAGTTGTTTCAAACTATTCTAGCAGAATACATGATTTTAGTATGCTTTTAGTGACTTGTACGCTTCCTTTAATCTTTTGGTAAAGTCCTTTTCTTGGTAAAAAAGCTTCAGGCCATCTTGAAGTACAAGATGTGTGTATGCATATAACATGTTAGGATGTTTTGTATTTCAGAGATATGTTTGGTGGAAGAAAAATTTGGAAGTTTGGACAAAAGACCATCCATTTCCTATTGACATTGACTATATGATCAGTGATACACTAGAACTGCTAAGACCAAAGATAAAACTCTGCAATTCTCTGGAAGAATCTGTCAGGCAGGTACAAGACTTGGAACGAGAATTCATAATAAAACTAGGTAAGAAACAATACATCAGCAAAGCCAGTTGTTCATATCTTCTACACTGTCCTTGTACTCTTTACTGTTATCATTCAGGTGTTTCGTAACCTTTTTGTGCATTTCCTGACCTATTCTGAATCTTTGTAACATTAATTTGATATACATAAAAGAACACTAAGTCGACTATGGTTTTTATTTAGGACCCTGATAGTTAAACACTGGATTTGCAGAACAATGCATTCAAATAAGCATGAAATATGTATTGTAATATCAATCATTGAAATGAACAGTTGTCTACCAAGGTGGTCTGCTGGATGTAATGTGAAAATGGGAGTTATTTGAGTTCTTTTCCTTAGTCTTGTCGTGTGACCATAGGCAACTCTCTTGATCCCTTTCATTCAGTTTTCCTTCTGCATCACCTGCCTCATAGCAGTTCAAGCTCAAATTGTTTGAAAACCATCTTTACCGTCTTTTGAGAGAGAGACTGCAGAAGTGCAGAATGTTAGTATATCTGTTGTTTGTATCTCCATATACACTCATGAGTGTCCATGAAGGGGCAACTGGGCTCAAGTGAGCTAAGCGTAGGGCTGGATGTCAAAATCTGTGTTTACATCCCTAACTTTGACACTGACTTGCTATGTTGCCTTTGGCAATTCATGTAATCTCTGATCTTTATTTACACCATTCCATAAAATGGAGATGAAATTATTTACTAACCCGCTTACTGGAAGAGCTTTGAAATACGTAGTTCTTTTTATCCATAGAAAAGTGGCATTAGCCTGTCTCCAATGAATACTAAATAGATAAGGAAAATGGTACTCTGGGCATCGTTTTCCACACTCCAGGAAGGATAAGCTTGACCACCTAGTATCTTTATCTTTAAGGTTAGGCCTACAGAGTGCCATAAGTGTTCCAACATTTGGTATGTAGAGAGATTAACAGTGTCTTTAAGAATGATATATTATAGAAATAAAGTTGAGGAATACTGTGATTTGAACTTCTGAAATATTTAATAGATAGCAAGCAGATCTGGAGATAAAATAAGTCCCTTTTTAAGAGACTTTAATGAGTTGAGGAGAATTTAGGAGGTGATTGACAAAAATAGTTTCCTGAAAGAAATTCCTTCCCTTCAGGATACATAAAAGTTCTGCTTAATAAAAATCACCAAGAAACAGTTACTGGTTATCTGCAGAAAAGGAAGAAATGGCAATCGAGATACAGTATTCTTTATTCACTGAGTTGAAAAGGTTCAGTATAATCCTGTATTTTCCAAGGTGGACATCGATTTATACATGTTAAGCATGGGCAATAGCAATTTTTGTTAAACTGGAATAGTCTGGAACTACAGTAAAACAAGGGAACTTGTTTAGTATTCTGTTTGCTGATCACAGGTCTATTACTAGAAAGCTGACTGTCAAGCACTTGGAGTCTTTTTTATATTTTCCTTGGAATGCTTATAAATGGGCTCAAAGTTTCAGTGGGGGAAATTTACTTGATGAGAATGTGACTCCCTTTACTTGTGCTAAATATAAACACTACTTCTGTTCTCTTTATGATTCTATTAAACTGTATTCATAGACTGCTTTCTTTAAAAAGCATGTGGCAACTAGTGCTGCATTTATGAGTTACTAAAAGGTAAAACCTGTTCTTGTTCCAACTACAGTGGTGTACATTTGTGAAACACTCTAAAGCAGTCTGTGTTGGAGTTAGTTACCATCAGGACCAAACACCAGGCCATGGGGGCTCCCTGTGTTAATTAACCAAACACTCCTTAATGTTTATAAATAGAAACACTAGGGCAGAGAGACATTTTAAAAAAAACTTCATGCAGTGCTATTGGCTGTTAATGTACTCTGTCATTGTTGAATTTGTTGTGATTTATTTTATTTTTAATTTCTAATTGGAAGCCTTTACTAGAGGCTTTGTGGATTTTTTTACTTACAGGTGTTTGTTTATAGGCTTTAAAAACTTGATCCACCCTATTTCTAGCTAGATCAGTTCAGTTCTCAAAGTAATCCTTTAACTCAAGCGTCAGTATATAGAGAAATGATATATTGATTTTTATTTTTAGGAGGAAGTTGCATTTTGTTCACTGTACTATTCACTTAATTAAAATTCTTCAAATCTAATTTAGTAATAATACCACACTTTGACTTCCTTATATATGTTGTGATGATCAGAAAGAGAAAAGCGAATTTGGAAACCGCTTATAGGTGAAATTTTTTCTGTTCCTCATGGCATGATCTAAAGTACTGCTTTCATAACCTCTAACTCAAAAGGCAATTTATAACTAACTAGATGCAGTGAGCAACTGTGATGAGTTTTTTCAATATCTTTTGCTCCTAATTAAACATACATACTGTAGGATAGTGGTTCCCAACCTTTTTGAGTGAAAGCTGCACTAGTTAACACTAGGTAAAACACGTGCCCACCTCCTTCCCCCCCACAAATCCCCTTTCACTGGCCATAAACATGTATAACATGTGGGGGCTGCTTCTTTGCTGTGGCCAGCATGGAGTTTGGGGGGTGGTGGCTAAATGACCTCAATATTACTGAAGCCTCATGGACCCCCTGTAATCTTTGTTGCCTGCCAAAGGGAGTCCTGCACCCCAGTTGGGAAGCATTCCTATGGGATAGTTGCTAATCCTTCGCTGTTACAACTAAAATAGGGTCCAGAAGATTCTTGTCTGTCTTTCTCTGTTCAGATCTTTGAAGGCAATTATGATAAGTACAAATGTTTTTAGTGGAAGATTCTGTTTAAATAATTTTAATGAGGGATCTGACCAAACGCCAAATCATGATCTGTTCCTACATGATTTTAGTAATTTTGTCAGTTTAGTATTCCTATGGATTTATTTGTGAGATTTGATAAAGATTCCAGATAATTAAAATGGTATGTGGCAGTTCTTCTTTGAATGGTGTCGCTGTGGGTGTTCCACTCTAGTGTTGACGTGTCCTTGATCAGAGATTTTTCACTAGATTTTAAAAAGTTCAGTAGGTTTAAAAGTTGCAGAGATGCTATCCCAGCATCAGATGGACACTCCCAATGTGTCCGCTGCCTGGGTGAGTGTCATGTACCTCAAAAATGCATACACAGCAAGAACCTCAAAGACAGAGCCAGAAGAGATAGGGATCTCCTATTGAAATTTATTCTCACAGAAAAATTGCTGAGACCCTCCTCTGACCCAGGACCGGATAACCCCTCTTCAGAAAAAACAGAAATCCTCAAGAAAGAGAACCTCAACCTCACTTAAGAGGGAGCCACCAAAAAAGAGGAGTTCGCCCCTAGTGGTAACAACAACCCCAAGACTAAGTACCTATGAGGCGCCAGGTTTCTGCGGTACCATGTGAGTCCTAGCACCGAAGGACCTGGTGCGGAGTTCAGAGGTGAAAACAAAGTGACCACCTCCAATACAGCACCGACAAAAGAAACATAATGGAGACCACAGGTCAAACAGCCAACCGAAACAACTTGGGTACCGACAGAGATTATGCCATCAACTGCTGCACTGCCTATGATGGTGGCACTGATGATTACACGGCGCCGACAATCGTTTCAGCAACTGACTATGGTGCCACGGTCAGTGCCGGCACTGACAACAGCACTGAAGCTAGGCACTGACCCTAATCACAAAATCGACATCAGCACAAACTCAAAAACATAAGGAGAATCCTTATTGTCGGCAGACTGAGATGACACCAACATCGTCACCACTGCTTGAGACAGATACATCCCCAGTTCATTTTGCACATGATGAGGCTCTTTCGCTAATACTATTTTCTAGCAGAGAGGACAGTGAGGCAATGGAAGGTGAATTCTCCCAGCATTCCTCCCTGGCCAGATCAATTTCCAAGGTACCCAGACACACACCACCTGAAACATGGAGGAAAAAGAAGAAGGTGTCTACCAGGACACGTCACCTCCTGCACATAACTCCTCTTCTCCAGATGAAGCGATACTTGCTCCACGGATCACCATTGACAACTTTAAACACCTCCACAAGCTGTTCAAAAGAGTGGCGGAAAACCTGGAAATTCTTCACGAGGAAGTCATGGAATTCTACCACAAGCTACTATGGATCCTTCACACCACAACTTGATCAAAGATTGCATTACCCATTAATAACACTTTGATGGTGCCAGCCAATAACATCTGGCAAACACCAGCTACCATCCCATCTACCTGCAAGAGGGCAGATAAAAATATTATGTCCCTGCCACATGGATGGAGTTTTTATTGTAACAGCCTCCCCCTAACTCTCTGGTTATTGATGCTGCAAACCAGAGGGGCAAACAAGTCACCTATAAGTCGACGCCTCACGATAAAGTTTGGAAAAGCTAGATCTCTTAGGCAGGAAAGTATATTCATCTGCAACACTACAATTAAGAGTAGCCAATTATGCAGTTCTGTTGTCAAATTATGATCACAACAACACCATAATACTTGAATTTATTAGTGACATCCCAGACAGCAAAAAAGAACAGTTCAGATCACTCATAAATGAGGGTCAAATCATTGTGAGAACGGCTTTGCAGGCTTCCCTCGATGTGGCCAACACGGCTGCCAGAATGACAGCTCTGGTGGTTGTCCTGCATAAGGTATGGCTTCACTCCGCTGGCCTTACCAGGGAATTATAGGCCAAAATAGAAGATCTTCCTTTTGATAAGATCAAACTCTAGGGAAACAACTGATGAGGTACTTCACATGGTGAAGGATTCACAAGCAACTTTACGTATCCATGGAATTTATATACCTGCAAAAAGAAAAAACAATACAGGTTTCAGCCATACATGCGTAGGTACCAACAGTACTCTCCCCAAAGACTTCACGATCCGCAAAGGAACAAAGAGATTGCAAAGACGTCGTCAAACTCACCAAAAATCATTGACCTAACAACAATTTTGAAATTTTGGTCAAGGGTCTGAATGACCTCCCACATCCATCCATTGCCAACCACCCCCATTCAACTTTTGCTTACGATCTTTCTATCACAAGTGGGCAGAGATTACATCAGGCAAATGGGTCTCAGATCATCTGTTTGGGATATACCATCGCCTTCACATCTATTCCTCCCACCCAACGTTCATCCCCGTCCCTCTTCATGTGTCATGTGCATGTGTTACAATGAGAAGTGAGTCATCTCCTACTTATAGGAGCAATAGAGGACATTCCACAACAACAATAGAAGGGTTTCTATTCCCACTGTTTTTTTTATCCAGAAAAAGAGTGGAGGATGGAGACCCATACTAGTTCTTTGGAGATGAAACAAGTTTGTAAAATAGCAAAGATTCAAGATGGTCACGTTGTCCACTATAATATTGGCATTACAACGAGGGGACTGGTTTTCAGTCTTCGACCTCCAAGATGCATATTTCCACGTCACTACCCACCCAGCGCACAGATGCTTTCTCAGATTTATACTGGCATACAATCATTACCAATACAAGGTATTACCCTTTAGCCTCTCTACAGCACAATGGGTCTTTTTGAAAGTGCTGACCATAGTAGCAGCACTTCTGCATAGGGAAGGAATCAGGATATTTCCATACCTAGACAACTGCTTATTAAAGGCACACAGCCAAGTGTTAGCTATCCAAGCTACCCAATGAACGATATCACTGTTTCAAATCTAAGACTCAGGACAAACAACAAAAAGTACAATTTGAACCCAATGCAGCAATTAAAATTCATGGGAGCAGACCTGAACTCAGTAAAAGCCAGGATATCATGACCAGTAGCTAGGTTCCAGGCCACATTTGACTTAATACCATTGTAAGAAACATCCTAACTGTAACTACACACACAGACCTACAACTGCTAGGACATATGGCAGCCACTACCTTCATGGTCCAACATGCATGGCTATACATATGCTGCCTACAGGGATGGCAATCAAGCGCCTACAGACCACACAAGAATTGTTTAAACAAAACACTGATGATGCCAAATAAGGTCAAAGAATCCTTACTATGGTGGACTCGACCCATCAACATGATGACTGAGATCCCATGTTCTCAGCAAACGCCCTCAGTTATGATTACCACAGATGCATCACTGTTAGGCTGGGGAGCACAGCTACAGAGTCATACGATACAGGGCCAGCAGTCAAAAACCGAAACAAGTTTACATATAAACTTCTTAGACCCTACATGCAGTTTGCAACATGTGCTACCATTTCCTCCCACTCATAAAGAACAAGATGATAAAGATAATGACATAAAACGTGCACGCAACGTTATATATAAATCGACAGAGAGGAGAAAAATCCCATTCCCTGTGCACTGAAGCAGTAAAACTCGGAATTGGTGCATTCAATGCAGCATCAATATATCAGTGGCGTATTTACCAGGATGCCAGAACACCACTGCAGATGCCCTCAGCACACAATTCAGCCAAAACCATGAATGGGAGTTAAACAAGGCAGTTTTGAAAAACGTTTTTTCAGCAATGGAGTCATCAAACCATTGACCTCTTCGCTATGATGCAGAATCACAAATGTCCCCTTTTCTGCTCAAGAGTAAGATTGGAAAGTGGGTTGATGGGGGATACATTTCTTCTTGATTGTAGTGAACATTCCAGCCCATTCTGATGATACCCAGAATCATCCACAAAATACGGACGGATAGGGCAACAGTGATGGTGATAGCGCCCATGTGCCCCAGACAAATTTGGTACTCCGACCTACTTCAGATGTCAATGTTTACTCTTCCACTTCGCAACCATTTTTGTTCTCAGGACAATGGCTGGATCTGTAGAAGTTTCACCTAGCAACATGTTTCCTAACTGGCTCTGCCAAGAGCTAGAATTCTCAAAAGATGTTAAACACCTATTACGAAATAGTAGGAAACCGACAACAAGAAAAACTTACCTTCACAAGTGGCGTACATTTACTTCATGGTGTGAAGATAGACATCTTCACCAAATCTGCATCCATTCCAACCATCCTGGACCATGTCCTAGAACTAAAAAACTTAGGTTTATCAATTAGCTCGGTAAAGATTTATCTAGTGGTCATTATCGTCTTCCATGACAAAATCAATGATAAAACAGTTTCACACCCAACAGTAAAACAATTCATCATGGGGATTCAAAAGGCATACCCAGATATATGCACTTTCATGACACCGAACGACCTAAGCCTATTACTGTGGGCTGTTACAAAAACCCCATTTGAGCCCTTATCAATGTGTTCACTTATGCATATGTCCATGGAAGTTTTCTTCTTAGTGGCCATTATATTGGCCTTCCATATAGGAGAAATCGGGGAACTCATGGCTTATCCACCCTACACAATTTTCCACAAGGTCATGCTCATACCGCACCCAAAATTTCTACCAAAAATTACATTGGATTTTCATATAAACCAGCCTGTTCACTTATCTACCTTGTTCCCAGAGACCCATCATAATGCACAAGATGCTACACTGCACACTCTGGAAGTCAGACGAGCACTGGCGTTTACTTACACAAGACAAAACCCTTTAGGAAATCAAATAAACTCTTCATATTTTTCGCCGAATGCACAAAAGGCATACCCATCTCTAATCAGAGATTATCAAAGTGGCTATCAGGTTGCATCCATTCATGCTACAAACAGAAAAAATTACAAGCCCCCTATGAGGTCAGAACACATTCCACCAGAGCAATGTCAGTGTCTACAGCGTTCCTCAATAATGTTTCAATTGCAGACATATGTAAGACAGCTATGTGGGCCTCAGCACGAACTTTTACAAAACCGTATGCCATTGATCAGGCATCCAGAAGGGATGCATCAGTAGGCCTCTCAGTTCTTTCAGCTGTTCAACCAATGGACTCTGAAGGCTCTTCCACCAAATGAGGAGCACCAGTCTAGAGTCAAGTAGAGTGAGCACCCCCTGGGACACCACTTGAAGGAGAGAGGGTTACTCACCTTGTGCAGTAAATAAGGTTCTTTGAAATAGCTCTGCGGGTTTCCACTACCTACCCCTCTACTTCAAAGTTCAAAGATAGGACTCTGCGGTAGAGAAGAAACAGAGGTTGTTGGGTCATGTGCACATCAAAAGAGGCGCCAACGGCACCAGAAGACAGGAGCTATGCATGCACGACTTGGACAAGCAGTACTGTAAAAATCTCTGATCAAGGATGTGAGGAAGTGCTGGCATCTAGAGTGGAGCACCCACAGGGGGACACATCTCGAAGAACCTCAGTTACTGCACAAGGCGAGTAACGCTCTTTTTTTTAATTCTATTTAGTTGACACTATTTTAGCCTGTGTTAATATTTTGTACTTTCACATGTCTGTCTATATCTCTAGATCAGGGGTGTCAAACTCAATTGGTATGGCGGGCCACATTTACATTAAGTTGAGTTCAGGGGGGCCACGCATAACACACACTACTCTACTCTACCTTTCATGCTCTACTCTCCGCCGAAAAATCTCCCCGCAGGGTAAAATTCGGCGGCACAGTAGGAGAGAGAGGCTCTCACAGGGACTTGCACACTCCACTCTCCGCCGTTAAATCTCCCTGTGGGGTCACATTCGACGGCCATTTCCTTTTTAACACGGCCATTTCCTTTTTAAGAGCTCACGCAAGATGTCCCACAACTTGCCTGAGCTCCGCTCAGAAAACACTCACAGCACAAGCCTGCGGCCCGGATTCGGACTGCGGGCCAGATAACACAAGACCGCGGGCCGCAGTTGGCCCGCGGGCCGCGAGTTTGAGACCCCTGCTCTAGATAAATGGCATAAATATAAGAGGAAGCCATCCTGAAGAATTTCACAAATTATTTACATACTCATACAAGCAGAGCCAGTACACCACTGGAATGACCTGTAACAATTCAGTGCAACAGCTTAACATGTAGCAAGGAGGAATGTAGTATCTAATTGAAATTGCTGTGTAGGAAAGACATTTAGGCAGGCAGAGTGAATGGTAACTGCCAAAATGGAAATTTAATCAGGACTAAAAGGTTAATAATCCTACATGAGCAAAAAAGGCTTGTGATTTGTAGTGATCAAAAGTGGCTAGGATTTCTATAATATTTCTTGTTCATATGGTAGTGAGTCAAGAAAGCATAGTACTATAAAATATTTGCTTGGCATTGGATCAGCATGAAGTAAGAGGGAAGATTGCTGCTACCTGCTCTTACACCATTATTAAAAGGTTTTTTTATGTGGTGGAGATGCTAATTAAAAGGATTTCACAAGTCCAGTGTGTTGGCTGCTTTCTAAA
>ML675616.1:11143419-11192525 GCA_007922155.1 Mesoclemmys tuberculata | reverse complement strand
ATTACTTTTAGTAAAGAATGAATTATTTGTGTGTGCATAAATGTTTCTGGGCTTAGTAATAACAGTTAACTTTGGCATTCAGGTAAAAATCATTTCCTTGAATTTTATTTTTCTAGGAGTTGTGTTAAGTTTAAATTTGTAGAACTTTTTTTTTCCCAAAGCTCTAACTGTAGCCATTAATGAATCAAAAAGAGAGAGATCTTGGGAAACTCTTCATTATGAATTGTTTCAGGATAATTTAGCTGGGATTTTGTCAAATATTAAGATTTTTGGGAGCATCATAGTGTATGAGAGAGGAAAATGTCGCTCTGGCATTTTGTGGTTTGAAAAAGAAAGCTGATCTTGTTCTGAATCTTTTTCTCCCCCCATTCAATATTTGCTTTTGGGAGTAGGCTCTTCCTGGCAAAACTTTTTGGTGGTTCTAGAAATATAAAATGTGTTGCCTTATAAAATACTTTGGTCATTGAGTCAATGAAAGTCTTTTCTGTCCACAAATTTGTGTTCAGAAAAAAACATATTCTAGTAGTCAGTTTTAAAAGAAAAATAAGCAAAATAGAAGAGGTGGAGTTGAAAAGAAAATAATTGTTCCTTCATACAGTACTGAGTGAATTTTAAACCTGTGTGAGTAGAATATGCACTGAAATTTAAAATGAGGGAAGTCTTTAGTAGATATTGTATCTGCTGTCAAAATATTGCCTTTTGACACAAGTAATATAATATACATGTTTTAAAATAGACTTTTAAAAAATATTTTTAATTTTATTTTAGAATAGACTTAAAATAGACTGGCAGGATTGAACAACTGCCTTAGTCAAATCTGACTGTCCAGTAAATTAGCTTCCCACCTACCACACCTAGCAATTAATAGGCAATCAACATTAGCCATTACAGAGTAAGTATACAGTTCAACTGTAGCATAGAAACTGTTTACCTATGGTGTTTCCACTGAATGAAGGCATCTGGAACTGTGCAATTACATCTGATTAATGAGGACAACTATTTACTAAATACTTGTGTAGGTTTTTATTCAGATTTATTTAAAATTATCTGAAGTCAACTGTAGTAGTAATGTCCCACCATGTCAGCCTAATCACTGTCTTGCTGGAGATTTGGTTTGAACTCTGTGGTATTTGTTTTATCTGAGCTGCAGAAGAGACTGGTCTTGGTAACTGGAATTTTATCTTTTTCTGTATAAAAAGCACTCCTTGATGATGCTAGTTCATACCGTACCTCCTTTCAGTGGGGGGTTAATATTAGATTGCTAGGATCCAGACCATCTCCAAATGCTTGGCCCAGATCCCAACATCCGGGCAGACTCTGTGCCGTTAGTGTACCATACAAGCAGAAGAGTAGCAGTATGTGTCATGGCTCACAATTGATTGCTATTAGGCAGCTGCAGGTGATCAGAATTAATATCCTCTGGAGGACATTAGGAGCCGGGGCCCCAAATTTCAGCCCCTCGTTAGTCATGCGCTGCAAGGAAAAAGGAATGGAAGGGAGATCAGTGGAAGCAGCATCTCACAATTGACTAGTGCTTGTTACCTACCTGCTACTGTAACAGAGTTGTGTGGCTCCTCACTCAAAGTTAGCAGGTGTAGAACCATGGATTCCTGATGTCCTCAAGACCTTGAGCCGTATCACATTGTCATCTCATGGTGGTAATTCAGTAAGAAAAGGAAGGGAATGTAGTAATAGGCAGACAAGATCAGGTCCATCTAGTCTACTGTTCTGCCTCCAGCAATGACCAGTATCAGCTGTTTTGAGGGAGGTGCCAAAAAATCCCATGGTAGGCGGATACTGGATAAGCCATTCTCCGAGGGAAGCCTTCTCCTTGTAGTTAAAGATTGGGGGACGCCCTGAAGCATGAGGTTTCTCTCATTTTAAAAACTATAAGTATTTATTGTTATGATTCTGATTATTTTGTTACCTGTATGAATGTCCAGCCCCCTTTGCATCTTGCTAAGTTCTTGGCCTGAACAACATATTGTGGCAATGAATTCTTTAATCTAATGGTCTGCTCTAAGGAAAAGATACTTACTTTTGTCAGATTTTAATTGGTCCCTTTCAATTTCATTGACTGTCACTTTGTTCTATTCTCCCCATTTCACAGTAATAGAAGTTTCCGATCTACCTTCTGTATACCGTTTCAAAGGGAAAGTCAGAGAGGCTGCAGCTGCTGGGCAGTCCTGATTTGTTTCAGTAGCTGCCATGTGATCTGAGTCAGCATGCCAAGCACACCAACAGACTGCCTTGATAAGGATTGAGGAAGTGTAGAGCAGACAGACTAACTCATCATCATGCAAGAGAGAACATCATACCCCTGGTATCGGGGTAGGGGGCAAGACTGTTAGTCGGAAAAAGATATAATTTGACGTGGAGAGGCGGGTAAACAAGCCATCCTTAGCTAACTGACTCTTGGTAAAAGGACAGGCCTGTCCAGTGGGGACAGGACAGAACTATTTGATAGGGAAGAAAATCAGTTTTTATAGGCTACAGTGAAGATACTGTTGCCGGGCTGGGCTGGGAGTGTGCATGAAAAAGTCATTTGGGGAAGATATGGAAGAAGGTGGCTGTCTCAAGGGCCTTGAAGTTTTTGATGGATCAGGGCTCTGGTTATTCAATGTGCCTTGCTTATTCCTGAATTTAACTTTTGTCTAATCAGTGGTTTATCACCACTTTACAGCCTTCCAGAACCCTTCTTGCTTCATTTCACCTTCTACAGTTCATATTCCCTTCCCTTTTATTTTGAGCATCCTGCCTTGCAGAATTCTTCTAGCCTGATTAACTCAGAGACTGGGACAAGAAGTAAAATCCATGTTTTCTGAATTTTAAGACTGTGCTGCCAATAGGCCATTGAGTTAGTAAATTGAGTTTGTAGCCTTAGATGCTCCTAATAGGTTGAGTAGTTAACTATCTGTGTAGTACTCATTACTGATATGTATGAATCTGTTTATTTAGTTGGATGCCGACAAGACACACATCTGTATTTATTTTTCTTCTGTCAACAGAGATTTCATCTTTTTCTGTTTTCCTTGGTTGCTTTTCTCTTACATCTGTTATCTAAGTTTGAATTTTAAGAGCTTTTTCTTATCCAGAATTCTTGATAATCCCTACAGTGTTTTCTTGGGCTTATTCAAAACACTTTTTTTCCTTTTTTTTCCCTCCTCCATCTAAATGAGCATTCTAATTGACAGTGTCATACAAAGATATTGCAATTCTTTCCCAGGTCTCTAACAGCCAGGCTTAACTGTCGCAACCATCAGTTGGTTGAGTTTTCCTTCATAAATTAACTGTTTTTCAAATGTAGATGCATGAGTACTCATTGGCAACAGAATTATTTCCTACACACGGCAATGACCTGCAAACAGATTGAATTGTTATGTAATGGGTACTGTGAGATTTCACAATAATTCTGTTTTACTGCATTATTGTGCATCTTCTCTGTAGAAAGTAATGATATACATTTTTGCATTGCAGTATTTGTCAATGACAAGAAATCTTGCAAATTGGCTGCCATTCATTTTCATTCCTTAGACCTTAGATTGGCAATAGTAAGCAAAAACTTTAAAATAATTCCCATTCATTACTGATTGATGTTATGCAAGAGTGATTATTTTAACCCATTTTTCTAGCAGTTAGTTATCCATTTTCATTCATAATTATACATTAGAATGGAAATGGACATGGTTTTAGAGGGACAAATGTCAGTTTCCCAGGTATGCTCACAGACTTTAGGATTAACAGGCTTTTCTGAAGGCTAGTGTTTCCACTTTGAATAAAAAATAAGTTTAAAAATTATTTCTGTTTTTAATGTTCCCTTAATATTTTCTCCCTCTGGGCATAATGGCTGGGGTTTTGAAAGACTCTTAGGGAAGTTAGGGCATCTGATTCCCTTAAGCTCCTTTGGAAATCACAGCCATTATACCGCCGGGGAAAGGAACTTTGACACAAGCGGCAAGGTTCACCTATGGTTTACACCAGGTTCTGCAGGCATAAAACAGCATGCAGGATCGCTAATGACAGAAAGTTCATTGGGGAAGAGGTAGCAGCTGCATATGTTGATGTAATCTTCTCTCGAGCAAGGGGGTCAGTACGGAGCTGGCAATATTCATAAAATGGAAAGTGCAGACCAGGTGGGCCTTAGGCTCATTGAGCACTGACTTAGCAAGTCCCTCTGCTGGGAGGATTTCCGGTGTTGTCTTGGTGGAAAATACACACTGCCCTTCCCCTTGTGTAACAATCAATGACTGGTGATGTTAGAAACACCACCAGCCCTTCCTTGTGGTTTAATCCCTTTGAAGAGTAGAAGGTCTTGATGTCACTGGGAGGTGCAGCTTTCACCTTCCTGTACCAACCACGATTAATCTAAATCTAGCACAAGACCTATATGATCTCACCAGATACCCTCACAAAGGAAACCTTTATTAGCCAGTTATATGCCACCTTTGCATAGTACTGATTTTATGTATTCTCACAGTATTGACATTTACTGAGAAATCCAGTATTGAACATTTCAGTCTGTACCGGGAGAATATCCAAATGTGTTTGATTCCTATACTAATTGTGATTCATTAAATGTTTTTCAATACATTTTTATTCTTGCAATGTACGTATGCATGTACATTGATTTAATATCTTGGCTGATGGCTTGGATACAACAGTGAGTTGTATTTTGCCTTTTGTTTGCTATCAAGAGAAAATGCAAAGGCTTTATTTACAAGGATAAACTCACTGAGAGCTTACTTAGTTACACTAAGTATACCTGCTTGTCCAATGGAGAATTCTACTTGTATCTAATATTAGGCTTTAAAACTTAGTAGTCATGTAGTTTCCAATGTTTCATTTTTGTCTGAATGTAGATGAAAATAAGGAACATACTTTTTCCCATAGAAACCTGTTCAATAAGTATCTATTTTCAGGGTTGTTTGGAAATAATAATTCAACTTAAGACAATTTTTATCATAATTAGTCTCTTCTTTTGTTCTTTTTAAAGTCAAGTGTGATGTGCGCTTGAAGAGATGATTTTTTTCTTTCAGTTTAAGATCCTAAATGTGCCAATGTCTTCCCAACTTGCTGCCAACCACTGGAGTCAACAACAAGCTGAGCAAGAGGAGAGAATGAGAATGAAAAAGCTCACCTTGGATATTAATGAACGGCAAGAACAAGAGGACTATCAGGGTATGAAATTATCTTTCAAAAGAATTGGGTGTTTCAGTTTTATTCCTAGAGTAAATCATATAATAGAGTGATCTATGGAAATTCAGTCCCTAGATGTGTCCCTGCTGCAATCAGCTCCACTCTGCTGCCGGATGTTCCAGCATGCACAGTGCTGGTTCTGAGAATCCCTAAGAATCCCACTGGAATATGAAACCAGCACATACAGTTTAGGTAAATTTTGGGGGATTAATTATATTGCACTGAGTTTTGAGTTATTTTTAAACACCTTGAGATATAAAATTATTGCATTTAGGGAAATCATACCAAAGAAAAAAGGAGTTTACCTGATACTCCGTAGCCTAGCAACATAGTATTAGTGCGTTAGTATTTTCCATGTCTGTGCTATCCCTTGCAAATCAGTAGGAACAAGAACCAGTCAGATGCACGGGAAATGGATTATGTACAACTTGGGTGAAGGTGTGATATTAGATTTTACAGTATACATATATTAAATGACTGCCTTAGCCTTAACCTAATAGTGGTGATTGGTTCATACTAGCATTGTTGAAGTTGATGGAAATGTCATTTCCTTCCTTTAGATGCATCTGATATATTGACAGGATAAATATTTTATACTAATTATGTATCTTTTAAAAATAAATTCATGTTTAATTAAAGTGATTTGGAACAGGCAAAATGAGATCTACAAAGCAATCAGCAAACCAGATATAGCCCCATACCCTAGTGAATTCAATATGTTCTATCCACTTTCCTTGGCATACTCTGGGGATAACTGGGGCCAAACCTAATAAAGTGGACAGTAGTCAAAAGAAGTCACTTTTCTCTGTTTAATGCCTCTGCAATTCTTCCTTTGTTGTTGATAGAGGTGATTTCCACTTCCAAGATGTACTATTCTATTCTTCATGAGTTCATGCTAGAGTAACAATCTAGAGTGTAAAACAACGAGAGTTCTGTGGCACCTTAAAGACTAACAAATTTATTTGGGCATAAGCTTTCATGGGTAGAAACCCACTTCATCAGAGCAACGTTGTTTTCCTGAAAACAGACTAACACAGCTACGTCTCTGAATCTAGTGTGTATAGTGGAAGGGAGCATAGCAGATATCAGTTTCAAGCTCTAAATGATGACTAGCACCAGTAAGTACAAAGAAATTTTTCAACGTTATGAAAAAAATATCTCAGCATTGAATGAAGTCTGTATGTACATTTTTCTAATCTGAAGAGGCTAGCTAATAACCCAAATCTGTTAAATAGAATAATAAATGAAGCCTGTTAAACTGCCTGCTTTAATTAATTTTTTCCCCACTTTGTTTTAAAGTAAAATTAGTCATTCAGAATTGATGATTCTTGAATATAGATTAGAATCTTTGTTTGTTCTTACAGTTCTCATCTATAAAGAATAGAATTATCAGACACATAGACGAATACAATATATTTGGGAAGCGTCTACATGGCTTTTGAAAAGGGAAATCATGCCTCATTAATCAATTAGATTCCTCTGAGAATGTCCGAACTGTGTGGACAAGGATGATCCAGTTGATACAGTGTACTTACACTTTCAGAAAGCCTTTGGCAAGGTCCCTCACCAAAGGCTGTTAAGCAAAGTAAACAGTTCTGATAAGAGGAAAGGTCCGCTCATGGATTGGTAACTGGCTAAAAGATAGAAAACAAAAGACAGGAATAAATGGTCAGTTTTCAGAATGGAGAGAAATAAATAGCAGGTTCCTCTGAGGATCAGGAGTGGGACCTGTACTACTCAACATACTCATAATGATCTGGAAAAAGGGGTGAACAGTGAAGTGACCAAATTTAAAGATGATAAAAAACTACTCAAGATAGTTAAGTCCAAAGCTAACTGTGAAGAGTTACAAAGAGATCTCACTAACCGGGCACAAAATGACAGATGAAATTCAGTGTTAAGTACAAAGTAATGCACATTGAGAAACATAATCCCATCTGTACATACAAAATGATAGGTTCCAAATTAGTTATCATTCAAGATCATCATGCGTAGTTCCCTGAAAACATGCTCAATGTGCAGTGGCAGTCAAAGCTTAACAGAATGTTAGGAACCATTGGGATAGGGATAGATAATAAGACAGAAAATATAATGCCACTATATAAATCCATGGAACACCCACACCTTGAATACTGCATATAGTTCTGGTCACCCAGCTCAAAAAAGTTACATTAAAATTGTAAGAAATAGAGCAAATAGCAAATATATATATATAAAAAAATAAAAAATAGGGTATGGAACAGCTTCCATATGAGAAGAGATTAAAAAGACAGGGACTATTCATCTTAGAAAAAAGATGATTATGAGGGGATAGAATAGAGGTCTGTAAAATCATGAAAAGTGCTGAGAAAGTGAATAAAGAAGTGTCATTTACCCCCTCACATGACACAGGAACCAAAGGGTCACCCAATGAAATTAGTAGATTTAAAACAAACATAAGGAAGAACTTCACACAATGCACAGTTAACCTGTGCAACCTGTTGCCTAAGGATGTTGTGAAGGACAAAAATATAACTGGATTTAAAAAAAGAATTAGATCTAAGTTTATGGAGGATAGGTCCATAGATGGCTATTAGCCAAGATGGTCAGGACACAACCCTATGTTCTGGGTGTCCCAGACCTTTGACTCCTAGAAGCTGAGACTGGACAAGTGGGCATAGATCACTCGATAATTTCCATGTTCTGCTGATTCCCTCCAAAGCATCTGACACTTGGCCACTGCTAGAAAGACTATTGGTCTGACTCAGTATGGCCATTCTTATGTATACCATATTTTAATAACCAATAGCTACCAAATCCCAAAAAATTGGATGTCACATATTAATAACTTTGATGGAACATTTAAAATGATAACTTCACAGTAAATGGTCAAGGTGGGGCATCCATCATACTCATTAAACTTCCCTCATTTGTAAACATGATGAAAACTCATTAAATGACTTTAGTTTTCATTACTATAGCCAGTGTAAACCTCCAGCAGTATGTTACACAGCGGTTTCTAACGGATGCTGGACATGTCTTGAATGGGATTACCAAAGATTAGAGAACCAGACAGAGCAGACTTTCAAAAGTAATCTAATTAACTTCTTATTCCACTTTTCTCCTTTGTTTATTCCATCTGTTCGTGTTTGCTGAGCAATGAATATCCTTGTACAGGTGGACTGTCAGAAATGATTTCAAATAAAAATGTTCATATACCAACGACTCCTGGTCTGTGAAGGTAGATGGTCATCATTGTGTGCTAATAAAGGCCCTGAATATCAAATGAGCCATTTGCTTTAGCTCATGTTAAATAAATACCTATTCAGGTGCTTGCTTATGTTGATTCCAAATAGGTGTGTGTACGCCACATGCACAGTCGTTGGAATGCTTTTCCCTAGTGGTACCCGTCAGGTCAGTGCAGGTGCCCCCTGGAGTGACGCCTCCATGGCGTTGTATATAGGACCCTGCTGACCCATTGCCTACTCAGTTCATTCTTACCACCTGTGACGTTTGTTGGCGCTTCTTGCCATCTCCTGTTGGCAAACATTCCTCTAGTTGTAGAGAGTCATCAAACCTCTAAATAGTAGGTTAGAATTAGCTTATTTTGTAATTAGATAAATTAAATTTGGAGGCTCCCCCCATTACCCCAGTACTGGAGTATGCCTTGGTCCCTAGGATTCAGACCATGCGGGACCTGCCACAAGCCTATGCCAAAGGGCAATCCCCATGAATACTGTCTGAAGTGCCTAGGGGAACCTACCAGTGCAAGATTTGCAGGAGTTTTCAGCCAAGGTCCAAAACAGACTGGAGTGTGAGACTGAAGCAACTCCTCATGGAGGCAGCTCTCTGCCCTCAACCGAGCCACTCAGACTTCACATCCAGTACCTTGGTGCAGCGTGCACCAGCCTTTCTAAGAGCATCTACAGCACCAAAGAAGGACTGTGCACTAAAAGACCCCCAGCACCAAAGACCTGACACCATTCCCACTCTCCGGTACCTCACAAAAGGCAGAAGAAAACTGAGAGGGGATGTTCACTTACAGTAAAGGCTGCAGGGAGAGAAGATAATTCTGCCTCCCGTGGTGGGGTACCTGGCACCTTCCTCACTGGGGCCAGCAGTATTGACTTAGGTCCCGCAGAGGGTACCGTTGAGTCCAATACCAATGGCCTCACCCGTACGGGAGAGCCACGTGAGAGAGCTGCATTCTCCTTCCACTGCAGACAATTTGAGACGGTTAGGGACCTGCTAGTCATGACGGCACAGCAGTCTCCTGCTAAGATGGTGGAACAGGAGTCAAGACCTCCAGCACCACAACGAAGTGCGGTGCTGTCTAGAGGCAAGCCTGTCATGAAGCAGCACTGGTCACTTTCTCCCCGACACCACTCCCTGGCTCTGTCCTGCTCAGCATTGCCATGGTCGCTGCACTCAGAATCTCAGGCATCTGGCTTTGAGCCTGAATTCTGCATCTCCAGGCACAGTTGGCACCAGTTGCAGGGATGCTGCTACAGGCAAGAGAAGGGGTAAAACCCTTTCATGGGACCTTGGGCAGCACAGCGGCAGACCCAGGGGTTTTCTTCCATGTGGTCCTACTTGGTTGCCTCACCAGCACAGTCCCGTCGCCCGCCCGCCCCCCCGCCCCCGCCATCCAGCCACCCCCTGGCCGCCATCAGAGGTCCAATCACCTTGTGGCACTGAAAGGGATGAAGATTTTGGCGCCAAGGGAAACGCAGAGTATGGTGCAGACGCTGGTACCAGCGGGGATCCCGGCACTGAGCCTGACAACCCCAGGGACAGGAAGATCTAGTCCCACCTAGGGAGTTGTCATTGTCCTCTCCTGACAAGGTGGTGGTGGGGACTTCGACCATGCCACCACCAGTGAATAACAGAACCCATCAAGAGTTGCTATGGAGGGTGGCCAAAAACCTGGGTCTCCAAGCAAAGGAAATGTGGGACTCAGAAGACCCCATTGTGGACATTTTGGCACCAGAGGGCCCTTGATGGTAGCATTATCCCTAATAAAGACAATACAAGCCAGCAATAAGAGTAGGACACTATGGCAAACACCAGCATCTCTCCTCCCTACAGCTAAGGAGATAGAACCAAAAATTTGCCTGCTCCAGAGGGCATGAGTATCTCTTTACCCACCCAGAGCTAGGGTCATTGGTGTTAACAGTGGCAAATGACAGAGAGTCAAGGACAACAGGTGCCAATGCCTAAGTCCAAGGACTGAAAGAAGCTGAATCTCTTTGGTAGGAAGGTGTACTCCACTGGGGGTGGGGCTCCAGCTTCATACCACCAACCAGCAGGCGATTCTGAATCACTACATCTTCAGCTTCTGGGAGACTGACAAAATTCAAGGAATTGCTCCCAGCTGACTCCAGATAGGAGTTCATGGCAATCATTGAAGAGGGCGAGGGAAAGGCTGTGGCGAGGACTTGGTTGCAGGCAGCCTTGGATGCATCAGACACAGTCACATGGACGTTGTTTTTAATGATTGCCATGAGAAGGAGTTCATGGCTAGAAGTGTTGGGCCTTCCTCCAGAGGTCCAACAAATGATCCAGGACCTGCCATTTGAGGGTTTGGGGTTGTTTTTGTAGCAAACAGACTCCAAACTGCACAGCCTGAAGGATTCCAGGTCTACTCTGAAATACTTGTCTACACATGCCAAGCATCCAGAGAAAGTACTTCAAACCCCAACCTGCCCCATGTTGTTATCCTGCACAACAGAGAGAGGATTATTGTGGAAGGAGAGGCAGGAATAACAGGGCATAGGACAGCACAACCCCCACCTAACCAGGGTTGGGGCTCGGCAAGGCAGCCTTCTAGCTCAAAGCAATCATTCTGAGAGGGTAATGCACCAAATCAGGTATCCTTCCTCCTGTTTCCTGAATCGTCTATCCCATTTCTACTGGGCTTGGATTCAGATCTCATTAGATGCTTGGGTGCTGCGCATGCTACAGTTGGGATATTATCTCCAGTTTTCTTCCTTCCTGCCCTCCCACCCCATCTCACGAGCAACTCCTTATACAAGAAGTGCATTAGCTCCTACAAGCAGAAGCAGTCGAGAAGATTTCTCAGGAATTAAGATGTTGTGTTCCCAATATTTCCTGATCCCAAAAGCCAAGGGAAGCTTGGGGTGGGGGTGTGGGCTCAGTCCTATCTCGAACTGTAAACCTCAACAGATTAATGTAGAAGCTGAAGTTCCCCATGGTCTCCCTGACCACGATCATCCCCTCCCTGGATCCAGGGGGCTAGTATACCACCCTTGATTTGAAGGACACTTGTTTTCACATTTCAATAATCCCCTCTCTCAGAAGGTTCCTCAGGTTCATGGTAAACCACACTCATTAGTGTACAGTCTGTCCCTTCAGACTGTCGACAGCCCCTTGAGTTTTTACCAAGCGTATGGTGGTAATCGCCACTTTCCTGAGGAAACGACAGGTACAAGTGTTCCAATATCTAGATGACTGGCTTATCAAGAGCTGCTCCAAGGCACAAGTAGAGGCACACATCAACCTGATCCGGTCGACCTTCAACAAACTGGGGCTTTGGCTAAATGTACCCAAATCAACATTATCCCCTATCAAGAGAATAGAGTTTATAGGCGCAGTTGTAGATTCAGGTCAGACCAAGGCACTTCTGCCGGAGTCTTGCTTTGGGACTGTGCGCTACATCATAAAGAACTTGAGTCGTTTTCCCACCACAACAATGCGAAATTGCTTGAAACTCCTAGGTCACATGGCCTCCTGCACATACATTGTTCAGCATGCGAGTCTGCGGCTCAGACCTCTCCAGGCTTGGTTGGCATGGGTTTATCGACCAAACAGACAGATTGGACAAGTTGGTTTCACTTCTCTCAGGTCATCAAATCTCTCCCATGGTGGCTCAGTGATCGACTCGTGTGCAAGGGAGTCCCCTTTTCCAGACCCCATTGTCTGGCCATGTATGCATCCGACTTGGGATGGGGAGCATGCTCAGGGGCACTTCGGTCCCAAGGTCTTTGGTTTCCAGCAGAGCTGTAGCTACACATCAGAGAGCTGAGAGCAGTTCACTTAGCATGCCAAACCTTCCAGCCTCACCTAGGGAATAGATGTGTGTCAGTCATGACAGACAATACGACAGTGATGTTCTACATAAACATACAGGGTGGAGCATGCTCCTTTCCCCTGTTTCAGGAAGCCCTCAAACTGTGAGACTTCTGACTCTCTCTCAATCCACACATCTGGAGGCATCTTATCTTCCAGGATCCCAGAAGGAGCTGGCAGATCATCTCAGCAGATGCTTTCACAGTCTCAAGTGGACCATCCACTCAGATATCCTGAACAAGATCTTCCAGAAGTATGGCATTTCCCAAGTAGATTTGTTTGTGACCTGACTCAACAGGAAGTATCAGCAATTTTGTTCCTTTCTCAACCACAATCTGGGCTTGATCACAGATGCATTCCTCCTTCCATGGAACCACCACCTACTTCATGCGTTCCTCCCTTTTCCACTTGTTCACAGAGTCCTACTCAAAATCAGAAGGGAAAGGGTGTCCGTCATACTGATAGCCCCAGCCTGACCTCGGCAGCTTTGGTATACGATGCCGGAACTATCCATGGTCACCCCAGTTGTCCTGCCATTGGTTCCGGACCGAATCACACAGGTTTACAGTCACCTGCAGCATTCCAACTTCGAGTCTCTCCAGCTCACGGTTGGAAGCTCTATGGCTGAACTGCATGGAGTCTGCTTGCTCAGGGCTGGTCAGGGAGGTCTTTCTTAGCGGCAGGAAGCCATCCATCAGGGCTACATACTTGGCCAAGTGGAAGAGATTTTCCAATTGGGTGACACAAAAGGGCACTCCAGTGCAATCATTGCTGCCCTTCATCTTGGATTATCTACTGCACTTAAAAACAACTAGAGCTGGCAATATCATCTTAAAGGTACACCTGGCAGTGATCTCTGCATTCCACCCAGGAGTGGGTGGATGATCATTTTTTGCTGATCTAATGGTGACCTGTTTTCTTAAGGGCCTGGACAGATTCTACCCTCAGGTTCATTGTCCGATACCAGCATGGGACCTAAGCCTGATGCTCACCAGATCAATGGGACCTCTCTTTGAGCCCTTAGCGATATGTTTGCTCCTCTACCTCTTGGTTGTTGGCATTCCTGGTTGTGATTACCTCAGCTAGAAGGGTGTCTGAGTGCAAGGCCTTGCCATCAAACCCTCCGTACACAGGTTCAATTGTGACTCCCACCAAGCCTTCCTTCCTAAGGTGGTGTCCCAGTTTCACACAAACCAGGACATCTTTCTTCTGGGGTTCTGCCCAAAGCCACATGCCAATAACAGAGAACGAAGCTTCCATTCCTTAGATGGCAGGAGGGGTATTAGCTTTCTATAGAGAGAGGACTAGGCCCTTTCGCAAATCAAACCAACTCTTCATTGCTATAGTGGATAGGATGAAAGGTCCCCCGATGATATCCTAGAGGATCTACTTATGGATCATCTGCTATATCAGGACCTGCTACAACATGGCTTAGGTGCCAGCCCCAGCACTGACTGTGCACTCCACAAGGGCTCAGGCTTTCTTGGCAGCCTTCTTGATGCAGATCCCTAGACAAGAAATCTGCAGGGCCGCAACCTGGTTATCGATCCATATGTTCACCTCGCATTACACTATTGCTCAGCAGGCTAAAGATGACACAGCATTTGGCAGAGCTGTACTTCAGTCAGTGATTCTGTGAGCTCTGACCCCTTCTCTTTTGGTCAGTTTGGGAGTCAGCTACTTGGAATCAGTATGAGTAAGCACTTGAAGAAAAAACTGTTGCCTACCTTTTGTAACTGTTGTTCTTTGAGGTGTGTTGCTCATGTCCATTCCAAGACCCACCCTCCTTCCCCCCCTCTCGGAGCCTTTCAGCAAGAAGGTACTGAGGGGGCGGCTAGTCAGCAGTGCCCTTATATACAGCACCATGGAGGTGCCATTCCAGGATGTGCCTGCATCGACCTCACGGGTACCACTAGGGGAGAAACTTTCCAATGATTGTTCACGCAGCATGCACACACCTTCTTGGAATGGATATGAGCAACACATCTCAAAGAACAAAAGTTACAAAATGTAGGTAACCGGTTTTTCTCTCTCTTACAAAGGAAGTTTAGCATAATTATTTGTAAGTGCTTAAGTGGGCAGCTGCTTTCTACACTTGCTGTTACTTGTGGATGTTTTTAGAGGGTAGCCTCCTATAAGCACTGCAGTGGTTCAACATCAGTTGACATAGAATTGGATGATCAAAGCAGGTTCCAGGATCTGAAAGAAAAGGTCATAGCATTTTTGCCAAGTATGAATGATGGAAAGCACTGATGGCAACTGCTCCTATCTGAACATCCAGCAGCAGCCGGAAATCAGAGTACACATCATAGTATAGTTTGGAAATATCAAAATTGCCTATTCAATTTCAAAAATGTTTTTAAAAAGAATCTGTTATGGACATGAGTTGTCTGTCCTGAGGAAAGTTTTGCCCGCAAATATATGAAAGTATGAATCAAAGTATTTTTTAGTAATTGGTTTATAAGCATTTCAAAAACATTACTATATTATTTAAGTTGTGTATATTCCACTTAAAAAAAGGAGGCAACAACTGTTTAACCTTTTTATATGAATTACAGAGATGTTACAGTCTTTGGCACAGCGTCCAGCTCCAGCAAATACTAATCGTGAACGGCGGCCTCGTTACCAGCATCCAAAGGGAGCACCTAATGCAGATCTAATCTTTAAAACTGGTGGGAGGTAAGACAAGGTTTCTTTAAAGTTGTTAATTATTTTTCCAACTAAGCTCCAGCATAACAAAAAGTTAATGATCTATGCACTGAAAGTGAAGCTGTTTCCATTTAAAGTAATATTATTCTACCAACTATTAAAATACTAAGCAGAAGTTTTATGTGTTGATAGTTCAATGACCATAGTATATGCCGTTGACAGGGAGGAGTTGGGAGGGTGCCAAGGAAATTGGGAGGGTGAGTTAATTGTTATCAAAACTTGTACTATTGGCTTCAAAAGAATAGATGTAGTTCTTTGTTTTCACACACAAAGTGGGAGGGGAGAAGGAAGCTGAAAACGTCTTTAAGAACTCTGTAGGCTTGAGACCCTCATTTTTGCATTGTCATAAATGGAAGGAAAATCCACCATAACCTCATTTGATTTGCAGCATGGTGGACACATACTGAAAAGAAATATTAGAATGAAAATTGCTATTCCAGACTATCATTTCAAGGTCTAAAGTTTAAATGAGTTAGAGGCTAATTGGCATGTTCTTAAACTTTATAAGGCAGAGTTTCTGATCTTGATATCACAGAAAAACCACAATATTATGAATTCTTTCACCTCAAAAGAGTACAATGAAAATGATCCCAAGAAGAGTAGCAAAAAGTGGCTAGACACATTATGCGGTGGGCTTTCATATGTCCAAAAGCTTCTAAAACCTGGGATGAGTTAATCTGGCAATAAGAGTAAGTAGGATGTGATTGAATTACGTAAAACTTCTAAATTAAAACTAAATGGGAGCGATTGTTAATCTTAGATAATGGGAGAACAAGAGGGCACAAAAATTGGAGTAAACATATTTTTATATAGTACAGTGACATCTTTATATTCTTTGAGTCAGGAAAGTAAGACTTTCTCAGTTTTGTAAAATACTCTGTTTCCAGTGCAGTATGAATTATGATTATTCGGTGCCACAGGAAGAGGTTGAAGCAAATGGTTAAGCAGGATTTAAAAACTGAGTACATAAATTTAAGTATAAGTAACAGTTGGCTAAGTAAATTATGGGATGGGCTTGATCTTCTCTGAAGCATCCAAACCTGGGTATATTCAAAGGCAAGGCTCCTGGACTTAGACACAGCAGTGATCAGGCATAGTAAGACAGATCTGGTCTAATGCATCTGATTTGAGTAGAAATTGAAGCTTTTAAAGGTCCAGAGACTGGTGACATTATGCAGAGGACTTTGTGAGAACAAATCCGCTTTGAGTAGGCTCATTTAAAAAATCTCCTTTTCATTTAGAATTTCAGAATCCTACCATCTCTTATCAAAATTAGTGCAAATTGCTTTTATCCTTAACTAAGAAAAAAATGCATGTTAAAACATTTTTGTGTGGAACAGTTACGCTTCTGTGAAGTAGAAGTAGTTTTTCTCACTGAAATGAACAATTTAGCACCCCTCCTTAGGCAAGTTTCAACATACATCTGCAATTTGTGTTGGCAGAGAATAAACGTTTGGTTTTAAATAAATGTAGTTTGTTTTTGCTTACCTCATAAGGGGTTGTCTTCATTGCAGAGTTAACTCACGCTTTAACTTGAGTGTTGCACCAAATCCTGACCCCCACACAGATTTTAAACTCAAATGCTTTTAACTTGATTTGGCTACACTGTCGGGGTATGAGGTACAGCTGAAGTTAGCACAGATCATCATAATACAGTCCCCTGTAATTGCGCTGTTAATCAAATTGCTCATGCATCTCAAGTGTTATTTAATTCTCACTCTGGAACTAGAGGTAACTTAGGTTAACTCTGCAGTGAAGACAGCAGCAGGTGGTATGTTTTCTGTATTCATGGAGAAAAACTGTTTGTACATACAGACTGCCTTGCCTGATGTGCATTCCATTGAGCTGCTTCCCCCTTTTTTAAAACATGCTGACTAATTTGGGAGTCTATGCAGCAGATGCACAGAAGCTTCCCTTAATACATTTTTTTCAGAAGAGCTCCAGACATGTGTTCGAGTCCTAGTACAATAATCTCACAAGCTTCGTTTTGATGGTACTTTTGGATTGGAAGTTTTAGGTTTTCCCTGTGTTCCTTCTGCCTTCCTTGGGGCCTTAGAGACCAAGGCCTGGTCTACACTTACTTGGAAATTCAGCAGCAGTCGACGGGAGTTATGCAAGCTATGCAGAGTAGCTTGAGTAACTCCCCTCAACAGCTGTACTTCCATTCTGTGCAGTGTCTTCACTGCGCTGATGGGAACTGTGTTCCCGTCAATACGGCACTGCACGCTTGAGGAGGTGGTTTTCTTAGGTCAACTCCATGATTGACTGAGCAGGTCTTCACTGACCGCTCAATTGATCCAGAAAGCTTGATTTTACCGTCAGTGTAGACATACCCTCAGTATCTAAAGTCCTGCCTTCCCCTCTCCCTCACTCCTGCAAAAAATAGCGTAGTTTGGTTTTACACTTGAATTCCATAAACTTTTTTAAAATACACCCTGAAACTTTCCAAGGAAACAACCATCAGTGATCCACTGAGACCAATGGGAAATACTTCCCATCTCAGTTCTTCTTTCTCACAGGAACACAGATGATCCTGGGATGCAGGCTCGAGCCTGGACTACGTTACAGATTTTTGCTGGCATAGCTGTGTTGGTGAGGAGTGTGAAGAAAACATCACGCAAACCCCAGCCAACAGAGCTGTGCTGGTAGAACCCCCAGTGTAGATGCAACTGCTAGAGTGTTTCTCTTAGCACAGGGAATGTCATTTGGGGAGGTGGTGTAGCTACACTGGCAGAATTACTCCATCTGCTGGCTTATATTGCATCTCCACTAGAGCGCTTTGCCAGCATAACTATACTCGCGACGGCTATGGAGTGGAAACAAGGCTTCTGAACCACTCACGTCCATTGAATTATTGTAACCTTTCTTTAATAATTATATATTAATCTCTTACAAATCTGTCTCAACAACATGTGTTAGAAAAGCACTAGAGTTTTCCTTTAAATGCAACTGGCAGATCAGCAGACACACAATTTAAGCCGATTAGAAGTCCTAGGTTTCTTTGCAGATTAACAGCTACTTCTAGATACCATTCTGAAATTCTTCTGTTTAAAATGATCTAAAAAGCCATAATTTTAGGCTTTCACAGTGAGCTTGATGTCTTCACAATGAGCTAAGTTTGATTTTTGGAGTAAGGAGCTTTTCCTCTTTTTCAAGCTGTAGAACGTGTGCTCACCGCTCTGCCTGTATTTTGTATTATACTATTGTGCCTTTTAGTCTGTAAATTCTGTGGGGCAGAGGCCAGAGATCTTTTCTGTGTTTGGCAAATTGATCTGTTGTACCTGTTGATGAATCTATAAAGAAGCAGTACTTACATTGGTCTGAAAAAAGTGGGGAGGGGGTCTATCATAATCCCAGCCAAAGTAAATTTTTATGCTCTTGATTCAAACGTTTCCTACCTTTATATTCCATAATAGCATGCAATTTTTAGTTTAAGCTATTTATATTTATTTCGATTTTTTTTAATGAGGCAACCGGCCTCATATACATTATTAAAACAAAATACATCCCAGAGTTTGGAGGGATGGGTTGGGGGGTTCATTGAGATTGTCAGGTTGGGGGGCGGTGTCTGGGGATGGGGCTATGGGGTGCAGTGACATTCATTGGGTCGGGCTCTCTTTGGGATTACAGGACTGGGAGTGCAGTGACATTCATTGGGTTGGGCTGTCTTTGGGATTACAGGACTGGGAGTGCAGTGACATTCATTGGGTTGGGCTGTCTTTGGGATTACAGGACTGGGAGTGCAGTGACATTCAATGAAGTTTGGGGGGGTCTCAGTGGTGACTGACAGTCAGTGGGTGAGTCCTGGGGGTCCCTTCTGGAGCTGATGCTTTTGCGGGGTCCTGCAGTTCCCTGCCCTGGCTCCACTCTGTTCCCCAAGGGACACAGGCCCTTCTGTGCATGACCGATGACTGGGCAGAGTCTGATGTGGGGGAGAGTAGTGGAGTCCCAGGTACTGTATGAGGCAGCAGAGGTAGAAGCTCTGCACCCCATGCGATTCCCCTCAAGCTTAAAAAAAAATTCTGGTTCTGAGGCACCCCCCATATGTACCCTTTTAAGCACAGTAAATAAGGGGCCACAGAGTTGTGAACACAATCTTGAAGAATGCCTTAATGCTTAGGGCCCCATTGAGATGCCCTTTACTCGCACTTTACCTGACAATTTGTCCCATTTCCTGCAGAGGGAAGGCTTGTGGCATAAAATGCTATTTATTGTGAGCAAGTGTATTGTAATCTGGCCTCCAGGTTTGGAATGTTTTGTTTGAATAAATACAGCTTTTCTAATGTGAGAGTGAGTTAGTACATCAGCATGTTTCTTTTGCCATTTACGTGATGGGTGTTTTCTGCTTTCTTCTTTTTCCATGTGTGCCTATTACTGATGGGACTGACACACTGGGGCTCGTTTCACACAGTAATGAGTCATGGTTTAGTGACCTTAATATTGGCTAAATATAGCAACATGTGTGCTAGACTTTAAAGAAGGCAGGATTTTGTTGTTGTTTTTCTAAAACTTCCTGGTGGGATTCATGCCAATAAAAGTTCTGTGTGTGTTTATGTTGGAATCACAATCCGATGACTGCTTTGTTTAAAATCCTCATACAAATATTTATTTCAATCTGCAAGTGGTGGAGATATTGGCCTGGTGTTTCACCCATACTTTTGTATTATTAGCTATGACCTAAACCTCAACTTTTGTAATGTGCCAAAAAGCTATTTATAGATCAAGCCATCCTGCTGAAACAGTTTTTAAAAACGTTAACTGTGGCATCTGTAAATTCCAGGGATGCTGGGGAAGGAGGTTGTTCTGCAAGGATCCTGTCTCACTGAAGTGTTGATGTGAAATTTAATCAAGCTAAAGACACAGTTTAGACAGCCCCTTCACACATGCAAGATTATTCTTCCATTGATGGTGGTCTTAATTGCTGGCCATTGTTATTATACAGGTGCCACTTGCTCCTTTAATATTCAAGATTGTGTTCAAGGGTCAGGCTGGAGTGGGAATGTGCCTGGTAGCAGGAACAGATGTAACCTCCCAATTCAATGGGTGCGCTATATTAAACTCCTAGTGTAATGGCAGTATGGAACAGAACAAAAAATAAATACAAAGAGAGCATGATGCAGTGAGAGGGACGAGAGTGGGGGAGGAGGAATGATGGTCCAGTGAAGGCCACTCCTCTCTTTTTGGCTGTCCTGGGGCTAGTCCCAGTTATTCCTGGTGGTGAGAGAAACCCTGCCCAGGACACGGTGCGGGAGGTGGCGGTTCTGTTCAGCATCCAGACCCAGCTGCTGGTCTCACTCCATTTTGGGAACAGAGAATTCTTATTGGGTATGAAGACAATTTACCATCAGCTCCCCAAGAGTATTGTCCTTTCAGATTAAGGTTGAGGTACATTGGCAAACTAAGATGGGGAGCGTTTGCACTGCCACTTCCTGTGCTGTGTATAAAGCTAGGACTTCAGTCCTTAAAACTGTCAATCTGATACTTTCACAAAAATCATAATTTTCTACTCTTTTTGTTCAGGAACAGTAGCCCCACTACAAAATTATTCCAGTATAAATCTCAGGTGTAGATTCTTTCTTCAAATAAAGTAAATACCTTTTAAAAAATATATTTAATACCTTTGGGAAAGCCAAAATGGTTTTCTGAAAGCCAGAATGGTTTAAACTATATCAGATTGCTTAACTGATCTGTTTATATAGGTTGCAGTGTTGTTGTAGCTGTTTGGTCCCAGAATATTAGAAACACAGGGTGGATGAGTTAATATCTTTTATTGGACCAACTTCTGTTGATGAGAGAGACAAGCTTTTGAACTTACATAGAGCGCTTCTTCGGGTCTGGGAAATATAAATAAAGCAATTAAAAATTTGATCCTTTGTTTTGTAAATCATCTATTAATAAATGCAACAGAGATTTCAAAGAAGAAATTTGAGCACAGAAAGTCATTTTCATGCAATCTTTAACCTCTAGTTTGCTTTCAAAAACCTTTCCCTTTAAAAGCGGTAGATTAAAGACTAATTGCTCTTTTAGAAGTTTAGCATGGAAAGAGGAAATAATTATCTGATCTATATCAAAGAGCATGCTTCTAAGGGGTAGTTTGTTTGAGAGCAAAGTAAACCTCACAAATTAGTCTAACTAGTATGAACTCCTTGATTCTTGGGGTTGTATACCTAATGCTCTATAAGAAGATGCTTCTTGTGACTGCTTGCTGGCTGACAAATCTAATCTAATTGGATTTTATTGAAGCCATTTGTCATGAGTTTTGGGATCACTTCTTTTACATCTGTTTGATTTTTCTACAAGCAGTTTAAACAAGAAATGATGCATAGACAATAACAGGATGCTGCGATTTTATTACCCAAATATTCATTAAAATCCCATAATAAAGCCTGTTTTATTAATGCTAAAGAAACATAGGCAAGCATAATAAGGACAAATTTAGATCTGCTAACCTGATAGTTCTCCTTCGAGTGATTTCTCATATCCATTCCAGTATAGGTGAGTGCATGCCACCGTGCACTGGTTCCTGGAAATTTTCCCCTTAGCAGACCCTGTAGGGTTGGCTCAGGCACCCTCTGGAGTACCGCACTCATGCCATGGTACATAAGGCACCGCTGACCCTACGGCCCCTCAGTTCCTTCTTTCTGCCCGTGATGGTTACTGGAACAACCTTGCTAATGCGAGTATCTTACCCCTTCATTTATTGTTAATAGTTCTTAACAGTTAATAGTTAGTTTGATTAGATAGGAGCCCTTAGGGCTCAGCAGGGATCCGGCCATGCCCGGAACCCCTGGTTTTAAGCCTTGCATTGGCTGTGGCAAGGCTTTCCAGTGAGTGACCCCCACAACCGTTGCCTAAAGTGTCTAAGGGAACAACACCGCAAAGACCAGTGTAAAAGCTGTCAGGCCTTTTTAAGCCGCGGATTCAAAAGGAGTGGGACATTTGGCTGAAGGCCATTCTTATGGAGGAAGCTCCCGCCTCTGAGCCTCCATGCTCCACGTTGGCACCGAGTGTTTCCTCAGTGCGGAGTGCACCGTTGGCACCAGAGCCATTGCAGCGTAAGTCTCCGGTGCTGAAGACGGAGAAGAAGAGACAGCGTACAGTGCGCGCCCACTCCCCCCTGTTTCTGATACCAATGGGGTCGAGTGTTGGGATGCAGCCAGGGCCTATCGAGCTTGCTCCTGTGCCCACATCCCCTTGTAGAGAGCCTCCCCTGACTCCTGGCAGTAGGGGAGTGCCTCCTACTGGTGTCATTCACACTGGAGGCTTCCCGGGCATTGAGAGCCCTGATGGCTCTGCTCATGCTTCCGCCTTCCCCCCCCACCCCCGATGGAGGGAGAAGGGGCTGGTGTCTAGGGGTAAGCCTGCGCTGGGTGCCCCAGAAGGCTGGTCAAGATCCCCCGATCAGGGAAGAGACTCCCACCAGACGGCTACCCCAGGTAGAGTGGAAGCTCCCCATCCAGCTCCAAGGCAACCTCATTGAGCTCATCTCCGCACCGGGAATGGTCCCCGGCACCAGAGTCTTCTGGTACCAGATGCTGCTTGAGGGTCACCAGGTGCTGATCGTCATCCTCGGGCTTGAGGTCCCTGGTACCGAGCCATTCATCACAACGGCGGTCCAGATCACCAACAAAAACCCTGGCACTGGTGCACTCCCCAGCACCACATCGCAGATCCCGGTCGCCAGAGTCAAGCTCGGCACCAATCCAGTTCACCGAATGGCAAGCGGCACCAAAAGTCTTTGGTGCCAAGATGTCACTCTCCTCGTCGTCGGAGCGTACCTTGTCCCGGCACCGGTGTTCCACATTGTCCTCAAGGTCCTCCAGTGGTCACTTCCCGGTGCGGAGCGGTAGATGGGGGTGGAGCAGGGGTCGTCGCTCCAGGGACCCAAGCCCCCAGAGAGCTAAGGGGTCTTAGGAATCCCGAAAGCCCCCATAGGACACCCAGTAGCCGGTACCAATGCCAGCACCGGGGTTGCCCCGAGGACCATGGCAGTGGCCTTTTTGGGGACCATGGGGAGCTCATATGGGCCTGGGCACTGTCTCGGTCCCGTCGTCCGCCACCCACTTGGTGCCCCTTTACAGAAAAGGGGCACAAGGGCCTTTCCTCGGAGGAGGATCGGACCCAGGAGAGGGACCCTCCACGGGGCTTTGTAAAAGGAGCAGGCATCCACAGTTGTCCTCTGCCTCCCCGGATGAGGCAGCCCTCTGGGACCAGAGGGTTCTGCTGAGGGATTTCAAGGCCCACCAAGTACTACTGAAGAGGGTGGCCGCAAACCTCAACAGGGAGGTTAAAGAGTTGTCTGAGGAGGACGACTCCCTGTTTGGAGACTACGAGGTGCGAGATCCCTCCCGAGTAGCCGTGTTGGTGCATGACAGGGTAATGAAACTGGCTAAGGCCTTATGGCAAACCCCCACCTCGGTGGCCCCTACTTCCAAGGGTGCTGAGAAGAAATACTGTGTGTCTGCAGAAGGGTTTGAGTTTGAGTTTGTTTACACACCCAGCCCTGGGTACTCTGGTAGTGGAGGCTGCCAACCAGAGGGACAGGTAAGGGTCCCAGGGTAGCGTGCCTAAGAACAAGGACAATAAGAAGCTTGACTTGTTCGGGTGTAAAGTATAGTCCACTGGGGCCCTGCAGCTGCACATAGACAACCACCAGGCACTGCTGGGGAGGTACAATTTGAACCTTGGGAACTCTCTCTGGAGGTTCGCGGAGTCCCTGCCCCAGGACCAAGCAGCTGACTTTGCCACAGTGCTAGATGAGGGACGCATTGTGGCTGGCACAGTCCTGTCATCGGCCAGCGATGCAGGAGACACAGCCAGTAGGACTATGGCGTCTGCGTTGCCCATGAAGGGCTCACCCAGAAGGTGCAGCAGTCGATCGAGGACCTCCCTTTTGATGGGTAGGCTCTCTTCTCAGATAGGACAGACAAGAAGCTGCATGCCCTTAAAGACTCCCAAGGCACCCTGTGCTCTTTACACACGTGTACACACCTCAGGCCTCTAAACACCAGTTGCCCCAGCAGCCTAGGCCACCGCCTAGATCCTTTCCACCCAGCAGGGGTCAAGATAGGAATGGAGGATATGGCAGGCACAGCAGGCAGGCCTCCTCCTCTGGGGCCCAGCAAGGACCCTCCAAGGGCCCGAACAATAAAATCAAGAGGGAAAGAATGGACATGACACTGATTGCCCCAGCATGGCCAAGACAACACTGGTACAGCATGCTCCTGGATCTCTCAATTGCTGACCCAGTGGAGCTTCTGAGATGGCACAACCTGCTCTCCCAGGACCATGGCCAGCTGCTGGACCTGGACTCCCTGTACCTGACAGCCTGGAGATTCTGTGGCTGACCGAGACAGAGCCTGCTCGGCGTAGGTGCAACCAATCCTGCTGGGCAGCAGAAAACCTTCAACACAGGTCATGTACGGGCCAAGTGGCAGTTTACCTGCTGGGCGGAGTCTCAGGAGTTGCTTCTGAGCATCTCTCCTATTCAGGCCATATTGGAGTACTTGCTACAGCTGAAACTCCAAGGCCTGGCCCTAGCCTCTCTGAAGGTCCACCTAGCAGCCATCTCGGCCTTCCATCAGCTGCTAGAGGGGAGATCTCTGTTCTCCAATCCCATTTCTATCAGGTTCCTCAAGGGGGTGGAGAGGCTATATCCGCAGGTCCCTGACCCGGTGCCTCTCTGGGATCTGAACCTGGTCCTCTCCAGACTGACGGGGCCTCCCTTTGAACCTATGGCTTCATGCCTGCTGCTGGTCCTGCCATGGAAGGTAGCCTTCCTGGTGGCTACTATATCAGTTAGGAGGGTCTCTGACATTAGGGCGCTGACCTCGGAGCCCCCCTATACAGTTTAAGGACAAAGTGCAGCTGAGACCACACCCGGCTTTCCTGCCCAAGGTGGTCTCCCGTTTTCATTATAACCAAGATATCTTCCTCCCTGTGTTTTTTCCCAAACCACACGATTCGAAGGAGGAGTAGAGGTGGCATTCCCTGGATGTGAGGCGAGCCTTGGCCTACTACATCGACTGGATGAAACCCTTCCGGAAGATGACACAGCTCTTCGTCGCCGTGGCGGGACGGATGAAAGGATCCCCACTCTCCACCCAGAGCATCTCCAAGTGGATCACCTCCTGCATCAAGTGCTGTTACGAGCTGGCGGGCATTCCACTCCCTAAGTCGTCGTAGCGCACTCAACCAGAGCCCAGGCCTCGTCGACGGCCTTCCTGGAGAGAGTACCCCTTCAGGACATCTGTAAAGCTCCCACCTGGTCATTGGTGCACACCTTTACGTCCCACTATGCCATCATTCAGCAGGCGAGAGAGGATGCGGGATTCAGCAGAGCTGTGCTGAGGGCAGCTCACCAGTAACTCCTACCCACCTCCAAGGCACTGCTTTTTAATCACCTATACTGGAATGGATATGAGCAATCACTTGAAGGAGAAAACATGGTTACTTACCAGTAACTGTTGTTCTTCGAGATGTGTTGCTCATATCCATTCCACACCCACCCTCCATCCCCGCTGTCAGAGTTGGCAGAAAGAAGGGACTGAGGGACTGTAGGGTTGGCGGTGCCTTATGTACCGTGGCATGTGCGCGGTACTCCAGAGGGTGAGTAAGCTGACCCTACGGGGTCTGCCAAAAGGAAAAAGGTTCCGGGAACCTGTGCACGGTGGCGTACACTCACCTATACTGGAGTGGATATGAACAACACATCTTGAAGAACAACAGTTACTGGTAAGTAACCATGTTTTTCCTGTTTCTACTATTGAGCAAGGATATCACATGTTTAACTCTTCATACAGCTTGTCCTTTTGACTCAGGTTTTCTCTTCTTTCAATTTTAAAGGCCAGAAATCTTGATCACCTTGGATCCCAACTTCTCGTGTCTTCACAGCTCCACTTTAGAGTTGGCTGCCGTCATCTTAACATGTCTTTCTTTGTCTACACTAAGTGCTGAGACTAATAATTTTCCTAGATTAGACAAGCTCTGACATGTTGGTATGTCACCATTTCTAGATCATTGCCAGACTTCATCCTTATTTTGATCCTGCCTCTTCTGAAATAATTTATTTGGCTCCCATATTAGCTTTCTTCTATTGGCTTTCTCAATCCCCACTCTTTTAAAAAGGGAGAGTAAGAGGCTGTCGTTGTAGTGACATTACATTCTTTCTTCAGGGAATACGATCATATTGCTGTCATCCTCCATTTTCCTATGTCTCCTAACCATTTCAGATTCCAACACTGCTGTCTTGGTTTTCAAAACTCAGAATTAACTCTGCTTTCCACCACCACCCTCAGCCATCTTCGTCCACTCCCTCCAGGCTTGGTCTTGTTTTGATTCTTTCATCTTACAGTGCAATACTTGTGCTCCCACCCACCCACATTTCTCCCTTCCTCTCATAAATCTGTGAGGTGGGAGGGTCCAAGAGCCTGGGATCCAGGCCCAGAAGTCCACATAGCAATGTAATAACCCCACAGTCCAAACCCCAGTCGGCTGGTATATTCTGAGTGCCATCTTCAAGGGATGAGAGAACCCAGTCTCTGGAATGCTTCAGGTTCATCTATCTTCAGCAGGCTGCACAGGAGTCGAGCAAGATCAGGGTAATGAGAAGAGGATGTAGAGCATTCCTGTATGTCTCCTGTTTGTTCATACTGGCAGTATGAGTGCTCAGAGGGTTCCCAGAGGGGAGGGAGGCATGTAGCTCTTACCCATGTAGTGCAAGTGAGTAGCCAGGGTTACTGTTAGTGTTAAGAAGAATGAACAAGCAAACTTTTATGGATAGTCTTTACCTATTTGTCTTTCTAAGAGTTTTTAAATAACGTACGTTAAATTTTCATCTGCAACAGCCTGCTTACAGCATTGCAGTTTCATGGCAATCTGGAAAGTACTATACCTTAGGATACTTCCCTGATATTGCTGGTTTAAATACAGTGCTTAACAGCTGGCTTTGAGTTGGTTTTTGTTCAAGGTATCTTACTGCTTGCTAGCATGAGCATGAAAAATAGTTTATTAAAATAACTTCTTGCTCTTAGCTGTTCATATTAGAACACCGTAAGTCAGAAGAGTCTAGGTTGTGCGAATGTGAAAACAATACCTTTTTCATTAATAAAGGCTATGTAATGTATTAGCTACTGACTCTACTCATCCTACAGAAACTGACCTGAGCAGTCTCCATCCGATGCTAGACCCGAAATGCGTACTTTGAAACTTAACTGATATGCCAAAGAAGCAGACTTACACTACATGGAGATTGATAACCCTTGTTTATTGTCTACTCTCGTCCTTTTTTTGGCATCAGAAAGGATAAACTAAAACCAAGTATGTCATTTAAAGGAAAAAGTGTGTATGACAAATATTGCTCTTCAGCAATTTCACACCTGTTAACGTGTTTAGATCGACTACGAGTGTTAATCACTGAGATTTCCTCCACCCCCTGTATAATCAATTATTACATGTGCATATAAAAATCTATCTGAGGTTCTTACATAGCCTCACACTACCATGATATCCAAAGGGGTCTCAATATTGAATGTATTTATTCGCAGCACCCCTATCAGGTAAGGAAGTGCCATTATCTCTGTTTTACAGATGGGGCGCTAAGGCACAGAGACATTAAGTGACTCATCTAAGGTCACCCAGGAAGTCTGTGGCAAAGCAGGCAAATTCAGGCCTTGAAAGTCCTAGGCTAGTGCTCCAACCACTGGGCCATCTTTCGTGTATGTGTGTACATATTACTTAATATATTGTGATTGGTGTGCATGGCTCTTAAGGACAAGGTCCCTACCTTGAAGATCATACAATCCAAACTGAGGTGGTGATAAAGCAAGAAAACACCACTATGAGCAACATGAGATGTGAGAAAGGCAAATGCTCATGAATCAGCAATGTTTAAAAAGAATTCAGATACTCATTGTGTGTCTATTTCGTGTTGTTCCTGTTTCTTTGTTTAACATGGTCAGGCGAGAGAGAGGGAACAGACAGCGCCGAAGCTGAGATTAGTCATGGAAAGCACACCGAAAAGTGAGTTTTGAGAGAAGGTATTTGGAGGAGAACAGAAGAGGGCACCTGGCACGCAGGAAGAAAGAGGTTACTTCAAGAATGAAAAGGGCTTGGAATTGTGGGTTGGTGGAGGAGACAAAGGGATTGAGAAGAAATCTCTAACTTCTTGAGGATCTGGTGCATTAACCAATCATAAGAGTTTTGCTGTTATCATTTGATGTCAGCAGATCCCTTTGACAGAGTCACACTCAAGGGTTAATACTTATCTAACAAGAGCGCGATTTTCATGAGAGTAGGTGTATTATTCTGGGCATCCTGTCCACATTCCAGTTTGGATCATTACATTCTGTGTTATCTACTGAAATTACCCCTGCTTCAAATGTGTATGGGATTCTTCACTTCCTCACCTAGCCAGTAGTGTGGGTACTTAGCATTTCTGAACAGTTGCAGTGTTCTACTTCAGATATGGCTGCATTATGGTGGTGGGTGAAGTGAGCCCCGTATATTCCTCATCTACCTTGTGGGAGGTAGTCAACATTAATATTTGTAAAGTGCTTTGGAAATGCAAGGTAACTTTTGCAGATAGCAACAAAAAATGCAGAATGGATTCAATATTAGTATCCTATTTTCAAATGCTCATAATTGTCTAAAAATCTTTCCATATTTGATCTCGTCAGTCATCTTTTTTTTGTGTTTTGCCGACGGGCTAAGGTAGAGGGATAGTCTTCCCCGTTTTAAGAAATTCTGGGATTTTTTTACATGTGCCTATAACACAAAAAGCTCTGATAGGAAACGTTAATAAAATAGTTCATAAAAATATTTCTTAATAAAGGAAGTTTAGTGCCTTTACAAGGTTTCGGAGGAAAAAAATAGTAATAGAAAACTAAATATTATATTTGAACATGCTCAGTAGGCTTCTGCTAAGATTTTTAGCAGGCTACTCTTTCCTCTGCCCCTTTGTGACACATCATACAACAGGTAGGGAGAACCGTGTATTTATGCTTTGCCTATCACAAATACAAGGGCAGCTGTTAGTGGGGCAGTTTGCATGAGGGAGATTTCTACTTCAGAACATGTGGCCAAACATAAAATTTCATCAATTGTAAACAGGAAGAAATTGTGTTTTAAATATATAAAAGTAGCTCGCACAATTTTTAGGTGTTGGCAATTTTTGCAAAATTCTGTGGCATTCTACAATTGTTTCATTTAATTAAAGATAAGAAAATTCAAGTTTCTTTCTTTACAAAGATATAGCCCATGTGTTTATTTTGCAATAAGAACTCCAGAAATCTTTTAATGCAACATTAGTCACAGTTAAAATCATAGCAAAATAATACAACAGCAAAGATTAAACGGTAGCGTTAATTTACTCGCATTGCATATCCTGTATATTTTATTGTATACATTAACAGCATAAAGAGAAATATATGAACATACGATTTGCAATGTTGGTCCCTTTTTATCACATCTCACCATACGGCTATAATCTTTCCATTTATATTTACATTCTTGTGAAATTTAAAAATATTTTACCCAGATAGAACAGCTTAACGTATTAGATATAACCTAAGATTTTAATGTGACTAGTTTTTCAGAACATTTTAGTATTTGTTTCTCTAGAAAGCCCAGCTCTAGTTTATTCTTTAAGCTCTACCCACATCACTTAAATCATGTACAGCAAGAAATAAATTATGCATGAAAGCAAAGTCTGTTTTAAATTAAGTAAAAAGTTGTATTAAATTAAGTAAAGTCTATTAAATTAAGTAAAAAAATGCATGCATACTCCAGTAGTCTTGTCTCTCAATTGTCCATTCTGTGCTTGAAGTAGCTTAGCATCCCCTTCTTAGGAGGAGATAGGTCAGGAAAGAGCTTTCTCTGATCAGTCTTCTGGGGTTTCTTTGCAGGGTAGTATGTTTGCCCTCCTTTGGCACAATACAAATTTTGTAAAAGTATTTATAAAGTGAAAAGATGTAATTTAAAGTATATTGGCTGCAGATGATAGGAATGACCATAAAACAGATCCAGACATGAAGAACTTAATGGCCAACTTTAGGTCATGCACAACTACATGGTTTTGGTTCTTCATGGATAATCTATTTCTTTTCTTTCCCCCTCTTTTAGGAGACGTTGATCCAGCAGCAAATGTCATTTCATTAGGTCCTGTATCTCTGATGTTGTGGATAGTGGAGTCCTCCAGCAATTAAATGAGAGCCGTGGACACATCTCAGCATGTCAGTCTAGAGAGTTCAGAATCGAAACCTGGGACAGGCTGGGGCCGTGGGGAAGAAACACCAGCCTCCACTAAAAACAGAACAAGTGGAAGCTTCCAAGTCGTGGCCTACAAAAAAAGCATTTTGTTACAGGAACCGTGTGAGGGTTAATCTTCTCATGAGAATGGAAGTTAATAAATGAGATGGTTAACTTGACCAGTGAGCAGTTCAGTTACAACAAAGAGCAATTTAAAAATAAGATGGATTACACTGGAACGGAAAGGGTTTTGATGGCTCGATGTAAGGAAAAACAAAGCAAGTTCTAAATGTGGCGGGAGTTACATTATCTCTGAATCGAGCATTCTGTGGCGGAAGAATATTCATATGGGGGCCCAAGTCTACAGTAGCAAAGTGTAGAGCAAGCAGTAAAATCTTATCACAAACCCTGATATGTAGGACGACAAAATTATGATCAATTACCAAACATCAGATACTCCACAGAGGGAAGGCTTTTGTTTTAATAATAATCTTTTTCTACAAGGAATAGCTGGGAGGCAGAAATCAAACAGAGCCAAGGAGATAAAATTGTCTGTTAAGGTAAAAAACAAAACATGAAGTTTATTAACACAGTGTTTACCCAGATTGCATAGAACAGCCTGACACCAGCCTAAGAACAGGGATATAGTTGAGCCCATTGTAAGTATCATTGAAAACCAAAATGTGCCAGTCAGCATGACAGAAGGACATTAAGGAGTGGATCCAAATGTTTTGTTGACCTTCACAGGTTGATAAGCCTCTGTGTATAAAAAAAAAACAACAACAAAAACAAAAAAAAGTAAAAAAAAAAAAAAAAAAGTCTGGAAATAAATAGAATTTTTTTTTTCTAGGTAGAAATGAGGTTTCTTGGTCCATTTCTGACAATCTGTTATTTATTAGCATAGTTGTGTTTTTTTGTTGGCATTCAGGTAGGTGTAGTAGATTCAGTTAAAACGCACATCTGTATGCTACAACTCGATTAAATCTTTTTTTCTAGGTCTTTTAAATTTCTTTCTACCACTGGTTTGGTTTTTGCATGTAGAATAAAAAGACTTGTAAAATTGTAACATTTCACACAGAAATGCCGCCCGATCTTCACCAGCTTCAGAAATCTGACCTTTGCCGATGCTGCAATAAAGTGTTGTAATTTAGAATTAGTGTCTGTCTCTTTTTGAAGTAAATGATCTGAAATGATCATATTAACACATTATGTACTGTATGCCCTTGAGAATGTTTTTGGCCAGCATTTTACTTATATGAGCTTAAAGAGCATATGGCGTTGTATAAATATGAGATGATGCCTGCCCCAACGTGTTGACAAACTAGATCAGACATAGATAATACAGTAGTCATCATGGGGACAGCCTGAGTTCCCTCTGTCTGCTGTCTAGGTTTTCAAATAGATTCCTAGTCTATTATATTAGAGAGGGGTAGATGTGTTTCAAATTTCTCTCAATTTTCTTATGTGGACACATTAATCAGTTTTTCAGGTTCTTACATTGGCTGAAAGTTGTCCCTAGAGTATTGATTACAGCGCTATATCAAGTTTGTAAAATATTAACCTCTTTCCAAAAGACACTGATAAATTAGAGTCGTCAGGAGAAGGGAACAAAATTAGACGTGGTAGTGTTAAACTATGAAGAGAGGCTAAAATGAAGAAATAGCAGGTGCTAAAAGTTGCCTGACACTTCCCATGATAAGAAGACCCTGGTTTTTAATTGCCTATAATTTTGTGAAACTTTTAATTGTTTGTTGGAGTTTTCCATTTCATATATCTGCCTTCGTCTGAATATTTTTGGGAAGTTTCAGAAAAAATAGCTCAGACATTTTTGAGAATAAGGTTAGGGGAAAATACTGGGTAAGAATTTTTTTAACATGGGCAAAACATCTGTGGGAATTTCTAGTGCTTCAGACTTTGAACCAGGGATTTTAGATTTGGCATGGGGAGATGATCACCTGTCAGGGATGTGCCTTTTGCTATTTCCCTGAAAAAAAATAATCCAAATCTGGCCAAGTTAATACGCTTTTGAAAAATCTCAGTTTTCACATGGTCAGTAGAGCCTTGTCACTGTTTTGCAGCTCTATTCTTTGAAAATTCCATCTGTATTGAGCATGCTCCTCCCAGGGCTACGGGAGTGGAGCAGGACTTTCCAGCAATTGCTCCACCCCACTTCCTGCAACTGCTGTACACTCTCTCCTGTGCACTCACTGCTCTCTATGCTGGTGCCTGGGCAACAATGAGGCAGAATGCAGAGCAGTAATGAATGTGGAGGGGGAGAAAGATTCATGGTGAAGAGACAAAGGAAGAAACAAAGTCCCCAGGGGAAAGGGTTTGGATCAGGGCTGGGAGGAGGTTTGGGCAGGGGCAGAAAACAGAATGGGAAGAAGGGAAGAGAGGCAGGAACTCTGGGATGGGGAAGATCAGAGCAGACTGGAGGAAGCATGGGCAGAAGCCAAGAATGGGAAAGGCAGGGGAGGAGAATAACAGTAGAGCAGGGATGGAAGCGGAACCAAGAACTGGAAAACGGTAGAAGCGGGCAGGAGTCAGGAAGGCTGGTGGGTTGGGGATTGGAGAATTATTGTTAAGAGCTGGGGAAGGAGGGTAAGAGCAGGAGATAGGGACAGGCTGTGGTGAACATGAGCAAAAGAGTCTCTAATTGCTAGAGCAATCCCAGGTTATATAGGGCAGTGTTGTGCCAGTTTTGGGGATTACATGAAGTGTCCAGGGTGAATCACTAACCTCTGCTTACAATGGGAGGAAGCCCTGTCTGTCCAACCAGGGGAAAGTCTCCCTGGTCATTGGCAGTACAGATGCTCCACTCCAGGCACTGAGTCCTGTTCTTTTCCTCTGCAAGCTAAAAATTTACACACCCCACTTTGCTACACCCAAGTGCCAGTCTGTCTTCTGGACACCTGCAGTGTATACTGATCTGCTGCCTTCCTGGAAACAGTGCACCCCCAGTTTATGGGTTTCACCTTGGACAACACTGTCCTTAGCACAAGGCACTTGGACAGCTTTATAATAAAGCCAAACTGGAGTTTATTTAACAGAGCTTGAGATAGATTCAAATAAAAGAAAGTATAAGGGTTTGGAAGCATAAGGTTCCAGTTAAAAGAACATAAAATGCAATCTGTAGCCTGTAATAATTATTGCTTCCTTGCCTAGTAACGCTGATTAGTTCTTTCAGTAGTGTCCCTATAGGTGCTCCACTTCAGCTGCATGTGTGCCCCACATGCCTTCCAAAGGAGAATTTTGCTACCCGTGTTCATTTGGCTCATGCATACAGATTGGTGCCCACACTGAGGTTACCTAAAGCTGCATGGGTGAATCACCCTCAATTCCTGGAGCTTTAGTGTGCCCTCCTTGAGCATTCCTTAGCTAAATGTTTTTCTTTTACTTGCTAATTTAGTTTTAGGTAGTTTGCTTGTTAGCTTAAAGTAGGTTAGTGATTGAGAGGATTTGTTTCCTTCCACCTAGCCACCCTGCAGGGTGGCTTGATTTCCTTGAAAGGCTCACCAGAGTCCAAATGGTTCCTCACTTGTTGGGAGGCCCTCCCCGTTAGTGACAGCCATTCCAAGAGTATTTGCTGTCTTGGAGTCACACATCCTTCAGAAGTGTAACTTCTTTCTGGCCCTTAAATCCAGGACATGGAAGAACTAGGAAACTAAGTTGAGGCTATTAATGATGCAGCATTCCCTTTGCCCTGATTTGGAGCCAGTTTAGGGAGGGGTGATCTGTACACCAGTCTCTGGGCAGATCCAGTGCCTCTTTAACCTCCACTCAGCTCTCCCCAAGAAAGGGAACGACTCTAGACTTCCTTTATAAGGAGCCTTCTCCTAAGAGACTTCCATCTCCCAGCAGGTTGTCTCAGGCCTTGTCCACCCTACTACTTATGCCAGTAAAACTTTTGTCGCTTGGGTCTGAAAAACCACTCCCCTTAGCGACATAAGTTTTACCAGCATAAGCACTGGTGTAGCCGGGTTACACCAATGTGGAGAGAGCTCTCCTTCAACATAATAAAACCAGCTCAATGAGTGGCGGTAGTTATGGCATCAGGAGAGTATCTTTTGCCAACATAGTCTTGCCCACACAAGCGCTTATTCTGGCAAAGCTTATATTGTTCAAGGGTGTGTTTTTTCCACGCTCCTGAGTGACAAGGCCTTAGATGCTTCGACCTCTTGGCTCAGTTCTATAGAGGCAAAGCATTCCTCCAGTACCAGCAGGACTGGAAAACCCCAGAACTCTTCCAAGAGAAACACGGTTCTGACTAAGCCTTGTTACTGTCTGCATGTAACAAAGGCAAGAAGTTAAAATGCCACCACATCAGACCCATCCTTACAGCTGATACCTCCCACCGTGTGTTCCTTCGTAACGTGCAAGTCTAAGCATCTGGTCCCTGGGAGTGCTTTAAACCTTTAGGACCATTTACCTGTAGAGACAAACACATTGTCAGGTGAGTACTGCCTCTGCACAAGAATTTAGATACTCACAAAGGATTTATTGGTGGCAGATGAACCGAAGTCTCCATTGTTTATCGGTGCTGAGTGCCTTTCGGTATGGAGATCCCTCCATCACTGGATTCCCATCTATCTCCAATACATCCAATTCACCACCCTTTTTGGCTAAGGCTCCTCAGCTGGATGATATCAAGGATGATGATGGAGACCTTCCCATTGGTCTCTTTTTGTCTTGGTGCAATGCTCTCCTAACTATCCGTATTTTGTCACACCTGCCAAGAGACAGAGGAATTTTGGGAAACACATGGATGGTTGGAACAGCCTTGGGTGCTACCCTCTTTCCCATGTGGCCTGAATGCTCAATTGGCATCAAAACACCAGTTTTGACAGATTGGTTGGGAGTGAGGGGGAGGTTGAATCCTCCCCATTCTTCACACCTGTAACAATTTGTCCAGCTCCCTCCATTTGGAGATTGACCTTCCCATTTTCAGCATGTATGGGAGTGGCTTACCACAGCCAAATGGGTCTTGGCACTTGTAAAGTCAGGCTACACAATCCATTTTGCCCTGCTACCTCCTTTCCACCTCCTCCTCCATCTCTCTTCAGGGACCCTTTCACAAGCTCTTACCAAGAAAGGAAATAAACTCCTTCATTCCTTCACTAAATTTAGGGGATTATTTTTTGGCCCTTGACCTATAAGATGTATATTTCCATGTAGTGATACACCCATCCCACAGAAAATACCTCTGTTTTGTTATAAGCCATGATCATTTTGAATACCAGGAGCTTCCTTTCAGCCTTGCCTCAGTTCTAAGAGTATTTTCAAAGGTTCTGGTGGTGGTGTCTGCTTACCTTCTTCAAGAGGCGATTTTACAATTGGCTGTTCAGGGCTCAGTCTTACAAAGCAGTGCTGTCATCCACACCTTGGCCCCCTTCTCTGTTCCTAGAATTGGGTTGTCAACTCAGTGCAAAAAAATCCATGTTGACCCCGCCTTTATGGAAAATACAATTTATAAGGATGTCCTTGGATTCATTCACAACCAGGGCCTACCTTCCCATAGACAGATTCATAATATTATCAAATCTAGTCAGGACTATTCAAAGGAGCCCTCAAACTTCAGTGAGAAACTGGCTCCAGCTCTTAGAGTCACATGGCAGCTTGTGCTTTTGTAACAGAGCATGCAAGGTTACGCCTTTGTTGCTTCTAGGTATGGTCTCCGCGCCAGACAGACACAGCTTAGACAAACAGCTTTCCATTCCCTACTAGGTGGAAAATTCCCTAGACGGGTGGAAAGATCATCATAATGTTGCTGCAGGCATTCCTTTTCTCTGTTCACAATGGTCACCGTAACAACAGCTACATCTCTGTTGGGATGGGGAGCTCATCTTACTGTTCAGACTATCTAGGGCAGATGGGTGCCTCACGAAACCAGTCTCCACGTCAACCTGCTGGAACTCGTGTCAGTCAGGAATGCCGGCCCTCGTTTTCTGCCTTTCACGAGGGACAAGTCAATCAAGGTCATAACGGACAATGGCAGGCTTGTTTTACATCAAATGGCAAGGAGACGCAAGATCAGCTTCTCTGCGAGCCAGAGCAGTAAAGCTGTGGACCTTATGCATGATTCATATATACTTATTTTGGCAATCTACCTCCTGGTGGTTTTCAAACTTGGGAATTTCCAGAAGTGAACCTCTTTGCCACCTCTGTGAACAGGAAGTGTCCTCTTTTCTGCTCAACAGGGGGATCTAAGCCACCATTCTCTGAGAGATTCCTTCCTCCTACCTTGGATAAAGGGCCTGTTTTGCCTGTTTCCTCCAACACTCTAATATGGAGGATAACACTGGACAACAAATTTTTTCGAAAGTGGTGCTTCTTCAGAAATTTTTTTAGATTATGCTAGACCACTTAAAGCTGAACACAAATAATTTCAGACTACTTGTATCACGTAGGAATTTGGAGAAACAAGAAATTGACTTTTACTGAATAATGAGTTTAATCGCATATCGGTGCTGACGCTTTGCAATAGTTCAACTGAGTTAAAAATGTTTTGTTGATGATTTTCGTTTGTACTCAGTGTCTGAGGCTTCTTGTTTAAGTGTCCAACAATAATTGGCCAGCTTTGATGGATTCCAGTTGCCCTGATACCGGTTTTCCATGATTGCACTGTCCTCATGAAACCTTTCACCATGCTCATCACTGACTGCACCAAGATTTGCAGGGAAGAAGTCTAAATGCAAAAGAAGAAAATGAATCTTTAGTGACATGTTGCACTGCATGATTTTGTATGCTTGAAGCATGTTGTCAACCACCTGCACGTAGTTTGGTGCTCTGTAGTTGTCAAGAAACGTATCGCAGCTGTTGCAACATTGGCGAGACATTTTGCTATCGTGAATCCTCCTGAAAATACAATTGCTTTATTATTGTGAGTACACACAATGTACTATGCGCACCAACATGAATGCAAACTGATATAAACGCAATGCATAGAACGGTGTGTGCAAAATGCTTTTATAGCCTTTCTAAAGCCTGTCCTGTCAGCACCTGCCCTGCTTAAGCCTTAGCATTCCCACTGCATGTTGTGTGGCCTGCACTAGGTGCAGTGTCACTGCATGTCCAGGCTTGCTTGGACACAAGATAGAAAACTTTTCAGCTTACATTGTGGGCAACATTTTAATAGACTTAAATTATGAATTGAAATAACAAATACAGGCGATTTCAAGAAACGATACGTGATAGGGAAAAGTCATGGTGATTTTTGTAATCAGCAGCCCAAAATCCATAAGATACCCCCAAAAGTATTCAGGAAGCAAAATCTTTGTTCAGTGTAATGAACAAAATCGGACAGGACGAGGTCAGGATTATTCTAATGGTTCCAATGTGGCTGGGAAAACATGGTATCTTTATCTGCTTCACTTGTCTCTCTTTCTCTCAGCTCTTCTCTCAAACGCGGTCCATTGCTTCACCCCAACCTAGGCGTTCTCCATCTCAGGTCGTGGCTTCTCAACAGTTCAGGCGTCTAGAGTCTACCTGTTCTGCGAAGGTACAGCAAGTGCTATTAAACAATAGGAAAGAATCTACCCCAGATACTTACCTTCAAAGGTAGAAAAGATGTAGACTTTGGTGTGAACTCCAGTGACTCGCAGCTGAATCTTCCTCACCTTAGTTATCCTGGATTATCTGCTGCATCTGAAGAAAACAGGTTTATCAACCAGCTCCGTCAGTGTTCATTTGTCTGACGTAATGGCCTTTCATTCCCCAGTGAAAGGTGCTCATTGTTCACACACCCAACAACTGGATGACTTCTTGAGGTCTCTTCCAGCCCTGCATTTCTAGGATTCTATGGAATACAGCTTGCCTACAAAACCTGCTTGAACTTCACACAGGGCAGCCAGCCCTTTTAGCTAAGGCAGCTGGGGCACATTACCAATAGGTCTGGCTTTCTAGAATGTTCCAGAAGCTGATAATGCCAGGGGGCCTCAGCCCAGCAGTGTGACTGGAGCAAGGAAACACTTTGAGCTACAGTTACTGATAGATAAATGCCCTTCTGCTGGAACACTATTGCTGTAACATTTTTCACTTGAGTACACATCCCGTTCCCTCTAGCTTGCTGAAGTTCAGTCTTTTATGAAGTTGTCATTCCCCTAGCTCTCCAATCCTTCAGGAGGTAGAAAGGGAAATCCGCTACTTCTAATATGGTCAAAGAAAAAAAGAAGATTTAAGGATGTTTTTATGCATTAGAAAGATGCAACCCCACCCCCTTTTTTGCGGTTTAACCTTTAATATATTTTCCCTTTAAAACAGTAAAACTTCTCTCTCATGGCAACATGGTGAGACGTTAGCGAGGCGATGCCATTTCAGGCTCCACTGGGTCGTTGCTGCAATGTTCCATTTAATTAAAATAGGAACGTGCTTGGCTTCCTAAGCAAAGCGGGTGCTGCTGAATTGACAGCCCTAGGGAATGAAGTCCTTCGTTTGTTTCCAAAATAAGTACCTCAGGGGCGCTGGTAATGCAATCTTCCCCAGGCTGCCCAATCAACAGACCTCAACGGTCATCTGGAGGCATCGTTTCCAAGGTGAGTGATCAATACGCCATACCCATTCAATTCTTAGCGCCTCTGAAGTTGCTAACAAGGAGTGGGCGTTACTTGCAACTGTCGTGGTGTTAGGGATGAGGACATATGTATGCTGGGACCACAACATTCCTTATGCAGGGGTCACTGAGCAGCCATCACATATATCTGGCAATTGCTTACACAGTCATTGTCTTTCGCCAGTTCTGAAGATAGAGCTGAGTAAAAAGCTTGGCAGATGGATATACTTATACATACTGTCCATAGCGAGTGACACAAGTTTATTACAACCCTACACCCCATCCTTTGGTACCCTGAAAGTGTACACTGAGTAAGTGAATGAATAATGAAAACACTGTGAAACCAAAACTTCTTGATGAGGAATATTCTCTGCATATCTTGCATTTTCCTTTGAATCACTGGCATGCTTAGTAATCTGTATCTCATTTATTTCCCTCCCAGTGTTCACAGATAATTCTTCCACCCATCAAGAGACATTTATCTGAGATGACACTTAACTGTCACCTCCCAGAACTTGACTCTAAATATACACTTCTAACCCGAGTTGGATAGTTCTGAAACTATTAATAGAAAACTATTTGGGAAGGGATCAAACAACTGCATTCATGTCAAAATATTTACTTGTATTGTTTGAATTGTGAACTTTAAAAACACCAAGCCCATACTATATGGGTAAGGTGGTGACTTAAAAAAAAAGACATTTATTATTAGCTGTGATAGAAAAATATTGTTTCATTCAAAACCTTCCTTCTTTTCCCTCCCTTGAGACAAGAAGTAATGAATGAAAAAAAAATGTCCTTTCCAGCCTTTGTTCTGTTACATTACATGTAGGAAAGGTATTTCTGTCACGTCCCTGAGTTGTTTTTATATTTTAGTGCTGAAGAAAGTAGTGGATTGACAACCCTTCAGCTTGAAATGGGTTAAAACATTTGGCAGACTCAATAAGTCTTCCCACATCGTTTCTCCTAATGTCTCAATGTTAGTCTCAGAAGACCACCTCAATGCTGCATTTATACCACTAGCAGATTTTGTAGCCATAATTCACCACCAATGGAAGCCCTCGATGTTGTTTATCATTGTGTTATCTACCATCACAAGCAGCTGTCAGACTGGCCTGGTTATAACAGTCACCGCACTTTTCGGGTGGCCATCTCAATTTCTGCAGATTTTAAGGTTTTGTTTTGAACAATTATATTTCTAGCCCTTATAATTGTGGTGATAGCATTTTGTGTGTGAATCAGTGCAGTGCTATCTCCCTGACAGCTTTAAACAGGTTTTAGGCCTTGTCTACACCGCTAAGATAAGTTGATCTATATTATTAATTATTGCGCTGGCTGATGTTCACTCTACCCTCCTTGGATCAGTGGTGCACGTCTTAACCAGGAGCACTTCCACCAACCTAAGAGGGGCAGTGGGTTTCCAGTGGCTCCCAGTGGGTTGCCCCCTCTTCCCTGCAGAGGTTCTCCCCTCCCTGTTCCCTGCTGAGAGTCGGGGGAAGCCTTGCGGGGCTTCTCCCCTCCCTATTCCCAGCTGGGAGCAAGGGGAAGCCTCTCAGGGCTTCTCGCCCCACTCCCAGCCAGGAGTGGGATCCAGCCATTCAGCTCTCCAGGCAAGCAAGGAACAGCTAGGCTCTAGCCATCTGGTTTTTGAGGCGTGAAATTGACAAGAATGACACCCAACAGCCGATACAAGGAATGTAATGTCTACACTGACACTTCATGGCCCTAATTACACCACATAAACCCTACACCTCCTGTTGAGGTGGTTTTATGATTTTGGCATGGCAGGGGAGTTATATTGGTGGGAGGAGCATTGCAATGTGTACAGCGCCACTGGTTTGTCAACAAAAGCTGACTTTTGTCAACCAAACTCTGTAGTGTAGACCAGCCCTTAGAAGGGTTAACTGTTTCCATTTGTCTCACTGGGGCCATTGAAGCTTAATGACAATTGAAGTGTCAGTGTTACTTAGAGAGAAAAGGTAGGGGGGTAATATTTTTATTTTATTCTTTACCTCACCCACTTTGTCTCTCGAATGGCTTGTCTTCATGTACACATCTACAGCAGCGCAGCTGCACCACTATAGCGCTTTTATGAAGAAGTTACTGTGCCAAGGAGAGACCTTCTCCCGTTGGTGTGGTTCATCCACCTCTGAGAGGTGGTAGCGGTGTCGGTCGGAGACGTAGCTATGTCCATGGGAGAAGCTGTCCTGTCAAAATAGTGCTGTCCACCTGGGAATTAGTTCAGTATAACTCTCATTCAAGGGTGTGGATTTTTCACATCCTGGGCGACATATTTATACCAGTATAGGTAGCTACTGCAGACCCGGCCTAATACCCTGGGCTCAACACAGGTATAACTGCACCGCCTACAGTGTTGTTAATTGTCATTGTTTTAGGAGAAGCATTTATTTAAGACTTGTGCACAGGAGAAAGCTTTACTGGTTACACCACTATAGCCACTGGCACCATCCCTAGCCGATGCACACTCTTAGGCCTTCTCTACGCTAGCACTTATGCCGGCAAAACTTTTGCTGCTCAGGGGTGTGAACACCCCCCACCCCCCCCCGAGCGACATACATTTTGCCGGCATAGGTGCTAGTGTGGACAGCCATATGTCGGCAGGACTTGCGCCGCTTGTTTGGGTGGGTTTATTACATTGGTGGGAGAGATTTCTCCCGTCGACATCGCGTGGCTACACCAGCGATCTGACAGCAGCATAGCTGTACCAAACATCGCTGCGAGTTTTAAGTATAGTCTAGCCCCTATTCTGGTATAAAAGTGGCTTTTTAGGCTTAACTTAGGCCAGGTCTTCACTAGAAACTGTTGCAAGTATAATAATGTTGGTTAGGGGTGTGACTTTTTATGACATTTTTATACCAACGACAGTGTAAACGCAATTATGCAGGCAAAGATGCATTTGCTAGCTTATTTTGTTTGGGGCTTGTGACGCTCTGCACCCCCATATTCACCTGTGTATAATTGTGTATTGTTTAGTACAAAGTATGTCGGGTAAGATTTTTTGGAATGTTCATGCCATACTGAGCGTTATTGTTATAGTAATATGTCTGTTGCAATGCCGTGTGTATGGTAATGTGGCTTTGCTATGTAATATTCCTAAAGATGTGTCCTCATGGCCTGAAACATATCCAGGTAAAACTCTCCAGGAGCAGAGGGCAGTTCCCATCTGCTTGTATAGGATAAACTCAGTTCAGCTTTCCAGGCGCAAAGGTCTAGCCTAGGCATCAACAAAGATTCAATGGGTCTCTCGAGTGAGCCACCCCACTTCCCTTGGCCGGCTTGGAACCACAATGAGGTAATGCTCATTGACTTGACATGGATGAAACCATACAAGGACACTGTTTGTCACTTAACCATGGGGTGGGAGTGGGGGCAAAGCCAGAGAGGGGAGAAAGAACATTTTAAAAAGTGGAGACATTTGCCATGCTCTCTTCCACCTCCATCTACAAACACCACCAAGCAATTGAAGTGCTGACCAAAGGGGAGAACCTAGCTGAATGGAAACTTGCCAGCCTGTAGTAAGAGTCACTTAAGTTTGTAAGGTTGCTGAAAGCGTTAATCTTCGCTTAGAATGCATTTTGCTTTTGTTTCCTCCTGACCAAATCTGACTTGCTATCCTTTGACTTATAATCACTTAAAATCCTTCTGTCGTTAATGAATTCGTTTGTTTGTTTGTTGTATCGGAAGCGGTGCATTTGGTTTGAAGTGTGTGGGAGACTTCACTGGGAATAACAAGGCTGATGTGTATCAGTTTCTTTGTTAAATTGAGGAACTTACATGAGCTTACATTGTTCAGTGTGCAGCTCTGAACATTGTTAAAAGGAAGTTTCTAGGGTTGCATCTGGGACTGGGGGTACGCGGGGGTCATTCTGTTGTATAATTCAAAGAGAGGCTGACTAGAAGCACTCGCTCAGGAGCAGTTTGGTTGCTGGAGGCTATGTGTGAACAGCCCAGGAGTGAGGGTTCTCACAACAGAGCAGGGTAAGGCGTGCTCCAGGAGGGGGGGGATTGCAGTGATCCAGCCATTCACCAGTCCAGATTGCACTAGGGGAACTTCACAGGGGTATTGATGTAAGAAAGCACATTTTTGATGGGAGATGCTGCATCTACAGTATAGTGGCAAACCTTTTTCTAGTATAAACTAAACCTTAAACCTTTTCTCAAGGGATAATCTGGAGGAATGTGTTCCAGTGTTACCTTCTTAAAGGTATCTCTGCACTGCAATGTAAACCCAGGATTAGTGAGACATGAGTTAACTGACCTGTGTTAGGCAACCCTGGAGTTTAGCATCTATATGGTATTAAAACCCTGCATTAAGACTTTTCTATCCCGTGCTTGAACTTAGGGCTGTAGCATCTACACTGCAGTGTGCACACCTGAGTCCAAGTAACCATGTGCCAGAGTTCCTAGTGTCCCTCCCTCCAAAAAATATGGTTGCTTTAGCCTAGGATCATGGGAAAACTTTACCGCCTGTCCTGCACGTTACAGGTTTGCTCTCTATTGCAAACCCAGGAGGCTCTCTGATAGAATCATAGCACTGGAAGGGACCTCGAGAGCTCATCTAGTCCAGCCCACTGCACTTATGGCAGGACTAAGTACTACCTGGACCACCCCGACAGATGTTTGTCCAATCTACTCTTAAAAATCTCCAATGATGGAGATTCCACAACATCCCTAGGCAATTTATTCCAGGGTTTAACTACCTTGACTGTTAGGAAGTTTTTCATGTCTAAACTAAACTGCCCTTGCTGCAATTTAAGCCCATTGCTTCTTGTCCTATCCTCTGAGATTAAGGAGAACAATTTTTCTCCCTCCTCCTTGTAACAACCTTTTATGTACTTGAAAACTCTCTGTCTTCTCTTCTTCAGATTAAACAAACCCAGTCTCTCACAGGTCAAGTTTTCTAGACCTTTAATCATTTTTGTTGCTCTCCTCTGCACTTTCTCCCATTTGTCCACATCTTTCCTGAAATGTGGCACCCAGAACTGGACACAATACTCCAACTAAGGCCATGTCAGCCGAAGAATTACTCTGTGTCTTGCTTACAATGCCCCTGCTAATACATCCCAGAATGATATTTGGGGTTTTTTTGCAACAGTGTTACAAGTGTTGACTGATATTTAGTTTGTGATCCTTTATGACCTCCAGATTGCTCGCTTCCGCACTCTTTTCCATTTCCCGTTTTGTATGTGTGCAATTGAGAGCATGATTTCAGATTGGTGATCAGAAGAGAACGGGTTAACCAGACCTGAGCTGCTGCTCTTTGCCAATTGGGGCAGCTTCTGTTTTCAGTAGTGTGGACTGCAGATTGTTGGGATAGAGAGGATTAAGGAAATTGGCTCTCAGAATTGTGGGATACTTCCAGATGACTCCCAGGACCCAAGTCAAGTGGGGCTGTGGCTAAACTGTGAAGTAAGAGGGCTCAGACTTTGGGTCCCAGCTTGACTTAAGCTCGGATCCTCCAGCCCTGATGGGTCCTGGGACCCTGGTTCTGAGCCCTGGGTTAGCGCAATTGCATTTTAGATGCAAGTGGAGGGGGGGTAGCCTTGAGCCTGGGTTCATGCATGGGCTTACGTTGCAGTGCAGACCTACCGTAAGGCTGGGTGCTGTAAAATACAACCTGCCCTTCCCACCTACCTATGGATGCTTTACTCAAACCACAAACTTTTCTTTAACATATTACTTTGTACTTTATACCTGAGTAACTTTCCACATAATCACTAATTTGACCCTTATCAGCTTTCCTGGGAGAGATGGTTAGCCTCAGTTTTACACATGGAGAAGCTGAGGTACCCTGTTGCTGACGTTCCGATGTGAGTGGATGAAAACTTTCTGTAACAATCCCAAAAATAGTTTTCTTGAGGTTGAGGCCAGCTGTAGACTAGTAATGTTTCCTAGGGGTATGATTTCGTGTTTGCAATGTTTTTATTTTGGCAAAACCCAATGCTTTTGCTGGGATTGCTCATGTCAGACAGGGAAAGCTTTACCCGTAAAAGCTTGTCCACCCTAATATCCTTGTCCAGCTGAGGGTAAGCGGGGAGGGTTTGATTCTTTTTTTCACATTCCAAACCAACATAGCCATACTGGCAAAGCTTTGCAGTACAGACTGGATCCTCATATACCCTTGGCTTTAGTAGACTGTGTCCAAGATTTACATGACCCAGTCCTTTCCAGTCCATGTTATACATTGCACCCAGAATATTACACATTCTAAGCCTGTTGCCACTGGAGTTCTGTGCGTAGTATAGCAAAGTGAGAAACCGGAATGGCTTCAGCCTCTGTCAGTGGACTTTCACTCCTCTTTATCATGAAGTTTCACTCTTTCTAATCAGGGGCCAACGTGCTCCTTGTTTTGGAATGCAGCTTTTGGCTCTAACCTGGCAAGCAGCATTCCAAGTGTGTTACGAAGGCCAATTTCCATACAGCCTCCTGCCTTATTGCACTTTATAAATAGTAAGCGGATGAATTAATATACATGTTAGGAAATTTCATAAGCTACACTGGTGTAAGTGCTGCCTTGTCCCAGTGCCTCGTGTCTAAAGTCGAAACGACACACAGGTACGTACCGGAATAACTATTTTGGTTCGGGGTGTAAGTATGATGGAAATAATTATACCAGTACAACCCCTAGTGTGACTGAAATTATACTGGGTGTTGCTTATTCCCATATGGGACCATTTATGCCAGTCTATTGGTACCACTGCACTTTCATAGTGATAGAACTGCATCCCGGTTAGGGGTTGTATGCCGTTAGCTATAGCTGGATATATTCTGTGTATGCACAAAGCCTATAGTATAGGTTTGCTCATCTCTGTAGTCAGGGGTTAATTTCCCTGGTGCAGCAGGGCCTAAGGCCTTGTCTCTGCAGGGAACATTAGTGTTATAATTATTCCAGTATAATTACATTATTATAATTATATTGGTTTGTGTCAGGCCATGCCTACACGACCACCTATGCCAGCAAAATGTATGTCACTCAGGGATGTGGTAAAACCACCCCCCTGAACAACGTCAGTTTTGCTTGCAATAGCAGTAGTGTGCACGGCGCTGTGTCAGAGGGAGAGCTTCGACCACCAACTTAGCTACCGCCACTCGTTGAGGTGGTTTTATCATGTCGATGGGAGAGCTCTCTCCCGTTGGCATAGAGTGGTGACACGAGCGATCTTTACAGTGGTGCAGCTGCATCAGTACAGCCGTGCTGCTGTAAGGTTGCTAGTGTAGACGTGGCCTCAGTGTGCACTCTCTCATTCCAGAGCGACATAAACTAAACCAGAAAAAAGTACTCTTGTTCTGGAATAAGAATTGTGCCAGTAGAACTATAGTGGTGTAATCATACCAATATATTTATGCCAGTATCTTTCTTCATGTAAAGATGCCCTGAGACCAAAATTTTCAAGTGTTCATCTAGGCCTCAATTCCGTAATGTGTAGAGTGGACAGACTGCTGCTCCCACGCAGTCCCACTGACATCTGTGAGGCTCTGTGCAGAGGCAGCAGTCAGCCCTCATGTTACAGATTGGCCTAGGAAAAGATGCTTCATTTTTGGGTGCCCAACTTGAGACACCTCAGGCCTAACTTTCAGAGGTGGTGAGAACCTGCAGCTCCCTTTGATTTCATTTCACCACAGGGAAAAAAACCCACCACGACATCCACTCTCATCACTTCTGATTTGGTAGTGTCTTAGCCCCCCATCTCCACCAGGCAACAACTAGCTTTGGCTTCCCCGAATTCTCTGGGAGAGACTCCATAGACTCATGTTCAGGGCTGGTGTTCTGCTTTGTTGACATGGGCCCTCCCTTTCGGGTTATGTAATCACTGATTAGTCACATAAAGCAGTCATTCTAGTCAGTTTGAGTTGGCCTTGTTTCAATTCCAAGAAAAAAAAACCTACAAAAATGTGGCAGCCCAAGTTATCACATAATTGCACCAAGGGCTGACTAGGACTATGTCGCTCGGCAACAAAGCCAGGAGAAAATAACTGCAGGCTTGGCCCATCAGTTGGAATCTCCATTCCTGAGCTCCCATTGTTTGAAATGCAGCATGGTGTGACTGCTGTTTTTTTCCACTCCATATGCTGCTGGACTTCTAGTAACATTTCATCGACCTCTCAGAACATACCAGGCGCCTGGTACATACTGCGCACCTGATAGTATAGCAGATGCATTCTATCTCAACCTCCCTGAAAAAGTTCCGCAGGCGTCAGGCAGCTAAATGGCTTAATTGGTGACATCTGTGAATGAAAAATGTGTTTGCTGTTACATTCGTTGCATTTTATGCAAGGGAGTTGTGAGTTTGGAACTAGAGCAGCCCATCTGAATAGCAATGTGTAGAACGACAGGAAAATTCCACTGGGCCTTACACATCTTTGAGGAACAAAATCCATTTCCTATACGCATGCTAGTGTCTTGTTGTAGCTCATAGAGTGCTGGGTGAATCGTTGATATTGAGCTGCACACACAAACTCATCTTTTATAAGAGCCAAGGTAGGAAAAAAAATGGAAGTGTCTTTGTACCATGCGGCATTCTTTTTTGCGTTTGCACAGAAATGATGAAGATATATGCTGATAATTCTTTCTCTGTATAGGGTGAAATCCTGATCGCAGTGAAGTCAAACCCAAAAATACTATTGACATCAATGGGCCATGATTTCACCCATGCTATCTAAGGTTATCACTGTTTGCCACCATTTACCCTAGGAGCACTTCACACGCAATACTATTGCAGTTTTGTAACATAGCTGTGAGGTACATAGAGGATCAAAAAGGATCACGTTACCCACTATGACATGCAATCACCTCTGATGTAGAAGATGACAACTATTTTGACTGCAAAGCTGTTGTATCTCTTATGTGTCCATGTCCCATTACACTGAATGTTTCTCATTATTCTAGCATCCAAAGCTTCTTATGTATTTTATCATAATATATCACCTCCCATTTGCGCTAATACAGGTTAATGAAGGATGGATAAAGGGAAGAAAGCAATCTGTGGAAACGAACTTCTTTACACCAACTAATAAAGCATTGGTCCAGGGTCCTTCAGCTACTGTCTTTGTTACAACTAGTAAATTGTCATAGTTACATACAGCTCATATCACTGTAGCCTCTAAGTGGTTATTGATCTGAACTGAATCCTAGAGAGAACTGATAGAACTGAATCCCAGATTAATCAGGTTTGGCCTAGGTGCTGGAACTAGGGGGGCTAGAGGGGCTGCTCTCCCCTCAGCTTGAAGTGGTTTCCATTATATACAGGGTTTGCAGTTTAGTTCAATGGCTCTCAGCACCCCTACTAGGGTGTCTCCCTAGTGGATTTCATGGAGTCTTCAGCTTTTCTTTGTTGTGGGAAGCTCTGCTTTGTGAAGAAAGATGGACTGATTTTTCTTTTTCCTTTTGAAGCATTCTCGTTCTGGTAGGAAAGCTTTTTCCAACAGGCAAGACTTGCAGCTAAATTGGTCAGACTGGATTGTTTTAATCCCCTCGGGAAATTCAGTCAAGGTGTTCCAAAAATATTTTAGTAGCTGGTATCTCCTGCAGCAGCCTTTCTTTTCCATTAGAAAGCTGACGCACATGAACCCATGACTCGGCTTTTGTGCCCACAAACTCCCCCTTTCTACGGGGAACAGCAGAGAGGGGTAACAGTTAGGAGATTTGGAAGTCAAATGAGATATGTAGGTGTTAGGTGTGTGACATGTGCTTTGGCCTGTTAGAAGTAATCATTAGCATTTAAAATGATAGAATCATAGAATATTAGGGGTGGAAGGGACCTCAGGAGGTCATTTAGTCCAACCCCCTGCTCAAAGCAGGACTCACTCCAAATAAATCATCCCAGACAAGGCTTTGTCAAACCAGGCACAGAAGCTGGCACAGTTCCACACCTCCCTCCCGGAAGTCAAACAAGTGGAGTTCCAGGCCCTTGCCAGTGAGGGTAAGCTAGTGGCCAAGATCACGCTCCAGGCAACAGTTGACGCATCAGATACAGCGGCGTGGGTTCTTGTCTCAGGGGTTCTGCTGTCATCGCTGCCAATTTGCTAACTCAACGGGCCGATGTAACAGCCACTAAGAAAAATCACCTTCATTGAGAGGTGAGTGAGTGAACAGGTGGCCAGAGGCTCAAAGGATGGTTTGGGCAGTGGCTCTCCCTTCCCAAAGTGGTAGCGGAAGTGGTCCATTGTAAAGCAGAGGAATCTGCAATGGGTGGGATGCATGTCCACATGGAAGAAGGTACCTTTCATGTGGGGAGCCGTGAACCATGCTCTGGGGAATAGAGAAGGAATGATTTTGTGAAAAGTAACCATGTGGAAAGGTAATTTGCAGATAAACTGG
>ML675616.1:11130434-11143019 GCA_007922155.1 Mesoclemmys tuberculata | reverse complement strand
ATGCTTCGGTGTGGGGCCACAAGACACTGGCACATGCCAAATTGTCTAGGCTGGCTGCAGTATTGCCTTGTGTATGGGGACTGCTATCTGGGACAGTTCTACCAGCTGTAAAATATCTCAGAACTCTTTCTGGGGGGTCATTCACAGCCTCTGCCATGAGATTGAGGGCTGTGGCCATACGGCATAAAACGTCTTGATATTGCCCCAGGTCATGGTGGGGAGAGCACCAGGGGAATGAGGGCCTCATCCGAAGAAAATGATGCTCTGGTTGGTAGTAGTGGTTCTACAGGCGTCGTCAGTTCTGCTGGTGCCAGGGCCAGAGCAGTCCCATGCAGCTTTTCATATACCGAGGGAGTAAAATCCAAGGAAGGGCCATATTGGGGTGGTGGTGTTTTTCTGCCATTATATGGATTCCAATGATGTCAATAGGGCCAGACATGCTGGGGTACTAGAACCATTGCTCTGCTGGGGGAGCATACAGTGGTTGGGCCAAGCGATGATGGTACCATGGGCTGAGTGCTGGCGAGAAGGATGGTACTGGGTCCGATGACTACTCAGAGTCCTAGTGTTGCTCCAGGAAGGGTGGAGCCGTCGGGACCAGTGAAGCTGAAACCATCTGCATCAGTTCTCCAGGTCTTCTCTGCGGCGGTGCCATTCAGAGTAGAGGTTCATCCTCCAGAGCTGGAGGCCATGCAATGTCCAGCATTCCGTACCATGGCATGTTCCAACTCTGGCCATGAAACAGTACGTAGGAACTGAGGGGCGTCAACCCGCGCAGCCTCATAAACCCTTGGGCGCAACCACATGGACCATGCACATGTGGGTCGACACAAACTACTACAAATGGTTCCAGTTTCAGTGCATGGTGCACATGCACACCCAAGTATGGAATCCAGATAGGGACCAGCACTCGAAGAAGAAACACCTCTTGCACATAATTGGCATATAAAAAGCCAGTGGAATGTGTTACCTCTATTATCTGTAATGTGATTTACAGCAAGGGGAATTTTCTCCTATCTCTCGTGACGTCTGAGGCAAAGCCCATGAATTTACTCCTGGGATTCATAGTATCAGCACTTAGTCTTCACTGCACAGAACATATTCCAAGCCCAGTCTCACTAGAAAATCTCTCCTTCCATAAATGGAAAATGAAACCTAATCAGGTTTATACCCATTTTGGAAGACAGGAAATGTTCAGAATTAATTAAGTTTGTCAGCCATTCTAAGGACCAGGTTGATGATCCAGGGCCCCCCTGGCAGTATCTTGTGCTTTGGAAATAGAAATGTGTTGACAATTGTTTCCTAATAATCTCTCTCTTGCTGTGATAGCTTCTATGAAATAGTCCTGTCCCCCTCTGTGTCACTGCATTTCAGAAACACCAACACAATGGGCGGTTTATCTGCATTGCCCAATCGGGGTAAGCAATTCACTCCTGAGATAACTTGGGCTCCCAAGTGACAAGGCTTTCTGGCTGCTGTTTCCTTCTAGGTAGGCAGTAAAGAATAAAGGTTAGAGAGAGTTAAATATTAGAGAGGAAGGATAGTCCAGTGGTTAAAGAACTTGGGAGACCGGGGTTCAGTGCTCTGCTCCCCAGACTTCCTATGGGCCCTCAGGCAAGTCTCTTTCTGCTTTAGTTCCCCAACTGCCTCAGTTTCCCATCTTTAAAATGGGGATAACAGCACTGCCCTGCCTACCAGGTTGTTGAGTATAAATGCATTAAAGACTGTGTGGTGCTCAGCTACAAAGTAACGGGGGGGCTATATAAACATTTTAGATAAATAACACTTACAAAAGCGGCTTCTTTATGAGGTTCTCAAAGTACTTTAGAACATGACTAGAGCATCCCAAAGCCTTAGGTGGGTAACTAAATAGTTTCATTTTCCAGATGGGAAAACTGAGGCACAGAGCGGTTAAGTGATTTGCCCAAGGTTGCACAGGAAGCGAGGGACAGAGCTGAGAGTAGCCAAGGCTGTGTCTATTAGCCCACAGTTGCTAAGCGGAGGCCTCCTTAGGAGCCATGGGAACACTGCCTTATGTGTGGTAATCACAAGGAGAAGCGGAGACAGCGTGCATAGGCTGAAATGAACTGTGTCTTAAGAAGCTTCTAGCATGTCAATATCCCAGCTAAATTTGGCTGTTCAATAACAGCATTTGGTGTCTCAGTGCTGCTTGCTGCCTGCACTGGCAGAAACCAGCACTCGCTGATTAGCCAGCTGCACAGAGACCAGTCTTCACAAATCGAATACAGCCACACTTTTAGTGGGAGTTGTCTATGCTTCTGATGTGAGCCGTGCGAGTGCCTAGGGCTAGAGGACTTCAGAATTTACTTTCAAATGGGACTTACCCACACTAAAAAATACCCTATGGAACGTATGTTGACCCTAGCGAGACTTGGTGTGTGAGGTAATGTATTTTATTGGACCCACTTCTGTTGGTGAGAAAGACAAGCTTAGACAGAGTTGAAGAAGAGCTCCGTGTTAGCGCGTAAAGCTTGTCTCTGTCACCAGCAGAAGTGGGCCCAGTAAAAGATATTACCTCTCCCACCTTGTCTCTCTCATAGCCTGGGACCAGCATAGCTACAGCAACACTGCAAGCATATATTGGTCCGACACTAATTGTATTTCCTCACTAGACCAGCACTGAGGTATCTGTGTGAGCCCCTCCCGTTACCTCAAAAAGAAAATGTCTGCACACCACTTGACCTTCTTCATCGCAAGGACTGAAGCAGAACCAGCGGGCCAAGGTAAGTGCTTCCTTCACATCTGGCTTGGGCATCTCACCCCTTCCTGAATGTCACATACACAGTCCAGCCCCTACAGATACAAACACGTAACCGAGCCGTTTCCATAGAATTTAAACAATGGCTGTTAGTTTACGTCACTGTTTCAGACTCTACAGTTCCCCTCAGAGATACAGGCATAGCACACAGCGAGGATAGGAAAGTGAAGCTGCTCTGGGTAGGCTATCAACCTGTGTCTTGCTACTTGCAGTATCGGTTTAATCTTCAACCACTGTAGGTGCCTTTATGGTTCTCTTTATTTGATAGGTGGCGAAATGGGAGGAGGTAGCCGTGACCTGACGGAAAGTCTGAAGACTGGGGAGTAAACTGCTGATCCTATTACCAAAAATAACCTTCCTTCCAGTTCCCTAGAGGTAACAACACATCTAACAATTCAGTCTCTGTTAGCCTGGGGCACGCCAGCTGCCTAGGGACGGCACTTCCTAAGATGGGAGGAGTCACCCTCAGCTCGGAAGGGAGAGCCCAGTTCTGAGAAATGCTTTAAAAAGGCAAAGAGGACAAGCGTATAAAAGACAAGGGTGTGATCAGTTTGGCAGGGCCTGGGTTTGACTCCCTCCATATGAAGAGAGACCCTCCTTATACCAGGGAAAGAGGAAGAAACCATGCCTATCCGGAGGCAGTTCTGTGAGGAAAACACGCTAGAGCCTATGACTAATCATAGTGTAGGAAATGCTTTAAAAATGAGGCTGTGTCAAGAGTACTAAACCAAGGGCCAAATTCACAGGGAATGCGTGAGATGTAAATTAGACTCTTTTGCACTCAGCGAGACTCCGCTAGATTGTTTTTTTTTATCAAAATAGTTAAATTAGCACAACCTCTAGAATGGATGGTTATAGTCGTGCAAAAGGGTTTAGATCAGTGCAGCTTATTCTGTAAATATGCAGGAATAAGGTATAACCATGTGCACAAAATTATACAAAAACTGACTCGACAAGCCCTTAGTAAGTGAGGCTTATGTTTAAACAGGTGTTAGTAAAATGCAAAGAAGGTGGAAGATATGGTAGGAGCTCCTTTAATGCACGCTTCCCTGCTGGACTCCTGTCTCTTGTCTGAATCTCACCAACTTAGGCCTGGTCTACACTATACCAGCATAGCTATGTCAGTCAGGGGTGTGAAAAAACCCACGCCTCCTAGTGACATAGCTATGCCAACACAATCCCCAGCTGCAGAAGCAGCTATCTCGCCAGAAAATAACTTCTGTTGGCACAGCTAACATCATGTGGGGAAAGGGTGTTCCCATACCGGCAGAATGCCGCCTCCTTCTGTTGGCGTATGGTGCGTCTACACTAAGGGTATGTCTTCACTGACGGCGGCAAATTCACCACCGTCAGATCGATCTAACTGGATTGATTGAGAGGTCAATGAAGACCCGCTCGATTGATTCAGAAGTTGACACATTTAAACCACCCCCTCAAGTGGCACAGCGCGGTGAAGATGCTGCGTAGAAGAGGAGTTACAAAGTCAATGGGAGTTACGCAAGCGACTCTGTGTAGCTTGCGTAACTCCTGTTGACTGCTGCTGAATTTGAAGGCAAGTGTAGACCAGGCCTAAGATGCTATGCCGCCATAGACTCTGTAGTGTAGACATAGTCTTAGATTCCTTATCAGTATAAGGCCTTGTCTACACCAGGTGTTTAGTCACTTGTGTAGTTGCAACATTGCAACTTCCTAGTGCAGACGAGATTTACACCTGTGCACCATGCTCTATGTGGTTTCAAACAGGCTAAGCTGGACTGGTGCATCAGTGTAAACAGAGCTTATGTTAAGGGTTGGCACCAGTGGAGATTCGAGCCAGGACTAGAATCCCAGAACAGGCAATGTGGACCAAATTCAGAGTTCATGCATCAGGCGAGGCTGTAAGATACACATCGGTAAGCAGGAGTGAGTCTAAGGTGTTGTAACATACACATTTGGGTCAGGCAGAAAGCAATGTAGACGCTTCACTGAACTTGTCCCACAATTTCACTTCCCGTGCCAACCAATCCCTTCTTTTATAGGACATCACATACATCACCAAACCACCTGTAGGGGGCTAGGCTGTAAGTCATGAAAAACACAAGGCGTTATCCAGCCATGGAGGGTGTTGCAGCAAGAAATATACTTGAGGATTCTGAAGCTAAAAGCTTTATTTTGTAGATGTCTCCAAGACAGGGCACGAGCAATGGCTCAGAGCAGTTCTTGAGCGCTTCTGAAGCTTGCTACTCTGTTTGATCTGGGGGCAGTGTACTTTCCACGATATCCTGCTTCTTTCTCTGCCAATCATAATGGGGATTTTAATGAGACACCCTAGGAATGTGTTTTGCAATTTCCACCTGGGTGAATTCAGTTATGAGACGCTTCCAGGAGTGCTGTAAATTAGTCATGCTGTTTGTGTTTCTAGCGTCAGAGAGCATCTGCTAGCACTGTTGTGCTGCGACTACCTGCTCCATTTCATTCCTCCTCGATGGTGAGTCAGGGCACTTCTCAGTGTAGGAAGCAGCTGTGTATTGCGAAGGTAGGAAGACCCCCAGTGATTCTAGCTTCTTTGGGACTTTATGCCTGCGCAACCATCATACAGACAGTCAAAAGCATTAAAACTTTTTTCTGGTGTTTTAGCAGGCTCCCCTGGTGCCATATCTAAGGCCACTTGTGTACAGTCCTATAAGCATGCCTGGTGTTTAGAGACCCTGCTCCCGTAATGAGTTCTGCGCAGGCAGACACCCGAGGTGCAGGGCCCATTAGAACTAATGGGGGTCGGTAGGAACTGCGGCCTCTAGGGAACTCATTGCGGGAGCAGAATGAGAGAGAATAAAATTAGGGACAGCAGTCTCCAGCCTGCCACTTTCTTTCATGGTGCACGTGATTTCTGTACTCGGATGCTCTTTTGGAATGTAGGATTTGTAATCACATCTCCCATCTTGATAATGTTTGTAGCGTGGGGCGGTATAAAATGTTTCAAGGATTCAGATTCATTCTCCGTGCAGTCAAACAATACACCTAGTGTGTTGTGAAACTGAATCATGCATGTTCATCCAGTACATTACACAGTGCAGTAGTGGAGTCATGCTCTCACTGTTCAAAGGTGTTGTCAGACCTTTTTACATTTACTGCATAACATTAATGTGACCTCCCCCCACTGTTTAAGACGTTATGAAGTAATCTGCATCCATTGCTACAGGAGACAGCGCAGGGACTAATCCTTGGTTAGTAAAATGAGGCTGATGACCACGTAGGTTGTTCACGGCCTAAGCCACTTTTCATTGAAGACAATAGTTTAATTCCCACTGGCCCCAGTAGTGCATGATACAGCCATTCTACCGTATCACCGCTGTGCTTGATGCTTCATTCTCCTGCCCAAAAATGCAGGCCCTTGTCTGGCGTTGCTTGCAACATGAATTAAACATAAGCAAAGTGGGACGGTGCAGGACCATAAGTACGTTTTACTGCTGAAATCCTTGTTATAGACCCAATGAACTAATTCCTCTCTGCATTGCTTTACCGTGTTGCGGTGTGCTTGACATGACAACTGGGGTGGAAGACAGCGGTGGAAGGCTCAGTAAAGCAAGGAAGATAGTTTGGATTATACTGCGATAAATGGAATGCAGTTTACAAGATTGTAGAGCTCAAAATTACCCTCAGCAATTACTCTAAACCAGCAACTGTCCACTGGCGATCAGTAAGGCTGTACTAGATGCAACAGCTGAATGCCTAGCTTAATATTTTTCTGCTCGGGGGGGTGGGGGAGGGACCAGCTACTCTAACAGATTGTTGCTGTGTTTGTCTCTCTCACTAACGTCTATCGTGACATTGAATTTTTCTACTTTAAATGGTCATTTTTTCCCAGGGCCTGACAACTGCTTTACTGGCAAGTAGCACATGTGATTCGTTTCTTTGGGATTGTTTTTGGGGGGAGGTGCGTACAGGGAGGAGGGAAGGGAAGCATTGACATGGGATAGCAAAAATAGCACAGGTGCTGGTGTGATTTTTTTTATGGCAGGTACTTAGTAGTGCTGCCCCTTTTTGACCCAAGTAGATAGTCAAATTTTAGGCTGCAAGGGATGTTCCAGTTAGCAGTAAAAGTTGGTGGAGTTTGGTATTCTCTTTGGTGCCATTCTGGTGGTTGCAGGTTCTTATAAAAGTCTTGCTTCTCTGAACACAGGAGGAACCAAGAATAAAATAGGCAATTTAAGCTTATAGCAGCAAGCTCCCTCTAGCTTTTCCAAGCTCACAAGCTACTGCTTGGCTTTCTGCCTCATGCCATGTCTGTTGTCAGTTTGTGTGTTCTCTTACAACACCCCACACCCTCATTCACCGTACCCTGTGGCAGGCTCTGGCCCACTTGGGGCTTGTTTCTGGCTAGATTCTACTAGACTCTGTGCCCTCTCACCCACCTATCTTAAATGAAGGCCATGTTCACCTTTCAATTTGAGGATTTAACTCAACTGTAACAAGTTTTCACCCAGCTCATAATAGATTTAATCTCTTCTCGTGACATTTCAGGCTACAGTGACATTCTCAGAGGAAAATTAAAAGGTAGGAATCTTTATCAGTTTAAAATGCCAACAGCACTCCGAGCTGCTGCTGTCGACCACGCTGTCCCATGACCATACTGAATTCGAGACAGTGTCACTGTGTTGGGAAAGGGAGTGGGGTAAAGAGAATTACCACAGACAGGCTTGTACTCCAAATTAAAATAAAGTGCCGCTTCAAAATGGTTCAAGAAAAATATTAACAATTTGGACAAAAAACAGGTCATAAAGCGACAGTATATTGTGGGAAAAGAATGCCTTCATCCATACTTCATCAGTAACTAGAACCCAAACAAACAGCTGTTAAGTAGATTGCAAACCTACTGATGCATGAAACATTCTTTTCCTTCCCACGCAGGCATCGCCTTTTTTTTCATTTGATAAGAAGAAAACAAGCCCCAGGACTGAACTAAGAACTGAACATATGAGGGTTGATTCTCAATTACATTGCTCTGGCAGTGTAAAGGGGTTTTAGAAGGTAAGGGCTGCTCTCTACCACAGTGTTAAGTCAGCAAACCTCCGTTGCTCAGAGCTGTGAAACATTCATGCCCTGTGGGATGTATTAAGCTGACCTAAGACCTGGTCTAGACACCCCTAGTTTGACCCCATTACTGCCTCTTGGAGAGGTGGAATTACTAGAAAAATCTCTCTCCTCACTGTAGCAATTGTCCTACACTACATTGATGTAGCTGCACCTGTGCCACTCTAGTGTTTTTAGTGTTCATCTCAGCAGAGTTAAACTGATGACCATTTTAAACCTCCATTACACGGCTAGACCCAAGCCTTGTCAACATACAAAAGTTGTATCACTGTAAAGAAGCTTATAGCAGGGTAGCTATTCTCACCCAGGAAAAGGAATAAGCTATACTGGTGTGAGCATTTTTGTACCACTGTTTTAAGACAACCCCCCCACCACCCACCCCTAATCAGAATAGCAATCCCTTTACAAACTCTGAACACTGGCCCAGGCCTTAAACCATAAGTGAGGTCTGGTTTACACCTAAAACTCAAGTCCACCTAGCTACCTTGCTGAGGGACTTAAAAATTCACAGCCCTGTTAAGTCCCACTGTAGACACTGCAAAATTGACAGAACTCTTCTGTCCACCTAGCTATTGCCTCTTGGAGAGGTGGGTTTATTCCAGGACCAGAAAACCCCCATCCGCTGCTGCAGTAACAGCCTAGAGTACACAGCACAGCTGCATCATTGTAGCATTACGAGTATTCACACCATCTGAGGATTACCTCCTTTAAAACTTGATGCACAGCCTGAGCTTTCAAAAGGCTTCCACTATCACACCATTATAATGTTAAGGCTAAAATAAATGTATCAGCCCCTTTGTGTAGGCTGAGCCCTGGTCTACACTTACCTGGAAATTTGGCAGCAGTCAACAGGAGCTATGCAAGCTACGCAGAATAGCTTGTTAAACTTCCATCGACTGCTGTGCTTCCCTTCTGCACACTGTCCTCACTGCACTGTGCCGGCAGGAACTGTGTTCCTGTCGACACAGTACCACGCCACTTGAGGGGGTGGATTTACTGCGTCGACTTCCTGATCGATTGAGTGGGGTCTACAGCGACCGCTCAATTGCTCCAGAAACATCATCACTGACACCAGCGACTTTGCTGCCGGCAGTATAGACATACCCTGAGGCACATAAGTAAGTGACCTGATTTTCAGTCGCACTGTAAGCCAGCAGTTCCCATGAGCTCTGATGGGAGCTATGGATGCATGGCACCTGTGCAAATGACAACTGGTTTAGGCATCAACACATGGCATACAGCATCAAACTGAGAAAGCAATTTCAAACAAAAGCTTCAGCTTTAAGCCATCACAAACAGTACCTTGTTTTTAACATGGCGAGTTTAATCCTTTTATTTAAGAACAGAGGCTCTGACCTGTGCTGAAGATGCAACTTTCAAGTTTTCCGTGAGAAAATTCTCATTTTCATTCCTATGTTTATCGATGAGTATCCAAGTGAAAGGGCAGAGGAGCGGCACGTACACACACACGACACTAGGAAGAGTCCAGGACATGTTATTGTACAAATTTGCCATACAAGATCTCACTGGCCTGCATGAGGAGAAAAATGAAGATGCCTTGTTCTAAACATACTCCTAGTACCTCCAGGATTACGCTTGCTCCCTACACGACAAGCAGCACGTCCCAGCAGGCCTTGGGATGGCGAGAGGAGTTTATACATACAGAAAATAGTACCAATGCCCCTCTTTAGAAAGTTACTACAATAGCACAGTGAAAAAGCAAATTATCCAAAAGGCCATAGTGCAGATATAGCCTTCTGAAATGAAGGTTATGTTTTTCCTGCGCAGCAGCATTGTTTTCTTTACGTTTGTGGATCTCTGAGTACCAGAAGTGGGATCAGATATGGAAGGGTTAATTCAGGTTGCCAGATGTTTAAGGCCCGGTCAACACTAAAAAGTTAAATCAACCTAGCTCCTTAGCCTGGGGGTAGATGCAGCTAAGGCCACAGAAGAATTCTTCTCTCAACCTCACTACCACCCTGTGGAGAGGTGGATTAACCACCCTGATAGAGAAACCCCTTCCATTGCCATAGGATGCGTCTACAGCATGGGTGGCACAGCTGCAGTGTTGTGGCTGTTATATTGTTGCCTAGACATGGCCTCAGTCTCTTCATCGTAGAAAGAAAGGAGTGATGTGTTGCTGGATAATAAGGGAAGAGTTTGAATGAAAAACTTCACTTTCCATCCGCAATTGGTCGGTGGGTTTTATCTTAGGTAGTTTAATCAGCTGATTCATTATAGTGTTCAGAACAGTTATTTAGGTAAGACAAATTACCACTTTAAAACAAAACCTCCAACATTTACATACATATAGTGACATGAAACACAACATCGTTTGCATTAATATACAGGTTATTTCATTAGCAGCTATAATCTTAACTTCACATATAGTACATGGCTTTACTTTCTACAGTTTCAGGCACACTGGAAAGGTTTTACCAAAGGGACAACGGGTATATTAGCATATCAAAATAAATACAGAGGGGCACATCCTCAGTTAGTGTATCTTTAGAATTAGGACAATTCATTTCAACTGAGGAGTCAACTTTAACTGAATAATGAAAGGACAAAATAACAAGATTTTGCAATCTCTTATGCCTTGGAAATATTAAAAACCTCATCCATTTTTAAATGTAATGATGTTACTAATATACTGAAATTCAGCTTCACTCAATACAATACTTGGGTAACAAATTGTGTTTTTAAATAAGATGGTGATCTCACCTGGAAAGAAAAAAAATTAAAGGAGCATGATCAATACTTGTAACTGTTGAGAGAAATGTGATTAAACATGAAGACGGGTTTATACAGGTTTGGCATTCGTAGTGTTTCTTTACTAGGATTCAAAAGCTAGATGTATAAAAGTGGTGGGATGCTTCATTTGATTTGCTTGTAGAAAAGTAAGTATTTGAAATAAAAATGGTTAGGATAAGATTTAATGCATTAGCAATAATAATAATGCATTATTACCCTGACTTAGGCCCCTATTCAGGACAGAACATAAGCACTTATTTAAGTCCCTAGCACATGCTTCAATATTAGCCTGAGCTAGGGTCAGATTTTCAGATCCAGCAAAGCACTTAAATACATGCTGAAAGTTCAGGAGTTTCATTGACTTCAGTGGAGCTAGCCACATATTGAACTAAGCACCTGCTTAAGTGCTTTGCTTGCTTGAGGAATGGTCACTTTATTTTAAAATTACTGAACACACATGCATCATCTGTTGCAACAGGGAAGGTGATCTTTTAAATCGAAGCATTAAAAGTTTGAAGAAAACAGTCCCTCATTTAAATAATAAAACCAGCCAAATTCCGTAACACATGCCATTAATTATAAAAACTGATTAAATACTATTTTTAAAAAAAAGGATTTTATAACTTATGAGGCAGGTAAACGATTATAAAAAGATGTCCCTTCACAAAAGCTTCATTTATGAATTCTACGCAGCAAGTTTAAAGCAACACTTTATCACAGTTGTCAGAGCTTTTATAATAGAGGGTGTGTTAGTCTCTTTTGTAACCACTCCTCTTATTTTCTGAGATTTATAACTCAGCCATTTAAAAAAAGAAAGGAAAGTAATTGCTGCAGACTATGAGCCCGTTTGTTTTCCCCTTTAAGAGAAGTGAAAAGTTTTGAGTCTTACAAATGTACAAAACTAAAGATGAGTAAATGGATTCAGTTGCTTTATTAGATTCCAAACTAGCTTCTAAACTGTTTTGGGATGTTTAGGGGATGAGAAAATGAGTTATTTGTCTCGGAAGAGTAACTTTGTCATATGGGACACAAACCCCGTCTAACATTTAAAAATAATTATTTTCAGACCACCTTTAAACTCTGCCTGCTGGGTACAGGAAGATGGCAACTGGACAGAGTTTTGGAAGTCTACACGCGCTGGTAACTCCCTTCATTCTGTTCAATTTACAAGGATTTCGGTTGTAACTTTGGTGGTGCGTTAGCAGGGCAGGATCAAATGGGCTGATTTTTGCAAAGAAAGGTACATCTCTGAATTGGGAATTATTAGGGCTCAGCACACTATGGGGAGGAACATAGGATAGACTCAGAAAAACTAACATTCAGTTATTTTTTATTAACAGTTCTGAGCCACAGCTGCTCAGTGGAGGAGAACTATCAGTTCAGAACTACCAGGCTTCCTCCCCTGAACTCTTGTTTAAAGTAAGACATTAAACATAAGGCTCTCACTCTGGGTACAAAGTTAACTTGTTCCTATGGCTTCTCTGGCAGTCACTTTGGGTATATAAAGGTTTAGTTCACTGATTGTCAAGTTACTCTTTGGTTGTCAGTGGAATATAATGACCCACGGCAGGTATCCTTGAGAGCTCGCAAGTGCCTTTCACTGTACACATAGTAGGTCACTAGATGCTCAAGAGGCAACGGCTTAGGAGGAGAGGTGACAATCCAATTAAATGGCAGACCAACACCGTTACCTACTACAAGGTTGGGTCTCTGTGTCCAAGAGAAGGCTAAATGGGAAGCCACTCTCTGTACAGAGTCACAAGTCAGAGACGTACTTGAGTTGAGAGACAGGCAGAGCAACAAGGAAGATTCCATCATCTGTTATGCGTTAATGAGGGCAAAGCTGGATAATAAAATACAATAGGGAAAGAAAAGTCATGGCATTTTGTCACATAGGTCAAAGACTTCAGTTTTAATGCATCCTGACATTCTCTCGTGTGTGTGTGTGTGTGTGTGTGTGTGTGTGTGTGTGTGTGTGTGTG